>CAXKVW010000049.1:597500-1197500 GCA_964058825.1 Carex arenaria | reverse complement strand
AAAATGTGTATTCATAAAAAAAAAAAAAGTATTCATCCATAATATAATACACCAAATTTATATGTGGAATTCTTTCATACCTTGTACAACATTAACTTGTTGCTCATCAAGTGGTAGCCCTCCTTGAAATTCTTCTCCACCCTTATCCTCCTCAGATTCTTTGTTTTCACTCCGTATAAACAATATACTTTCTAGTCTTATGATTTTGTGTACCTCTTGAATTGACAAATCTTCTTTCACCTTTTCATCAATTACAACTGCAACCTTCTTCCCATCGTCTCTGGGTTTTTTCTCAGGTGCGTCTCTGCCAACATCTGGTGTTGGTGTCACGCTATGTCCAAATAGAAATTTACCATGCAATGGACTACCCGGCGTTTGCTGCATTTTGTCTACTTGATTTCATGAAATAAAATATTATCAGTTGACATGTTAATTAATTATCAATAATATATATAAGACATAAAATGTTCATCCAAAACTGCTAAGTATTCATCAAGAAATATTGACTAATTCATTCAGAGAAAAATATAACTGACTAATTTTACAGATAAAGTATTCATTCAGAAACAAATAAAAACTGATATGTTAAGAAATAAAGTATTCATAAACAAATCATAATAGCATGCACATACAAATGCAAAAGTATTCATTCTGAAAGTATGCATCAATAAATAATCTAACAAATCTGAAATTATTCATCCAGAAACAACCTATTACTAATTCATTGGAAAGATGAAGTATTCATCCTCTATTTTAACTAATTTCAATTTCTTATACTGGATTTGACAAATAAATTATTCATCAATAAATATTAAAATAAAATTCCAGATCTGACACAATATGATGCAAATTAACTTCAAAAAAATAATTACTAACTAGAAAAAAAACAAAAAACTTACTACAGAATTTGTGAACAGTAAATAAATTATAGTTACCTTCTTTTTCACTTGTAGAATCGATTTGTACTGGATTTTGAACTACATCTTCACCAGAGGGTTCTCGTCCAGGTTCATTCAACTGCAAATCTTCAAATTCGTGCTCAGTTGATGCTTCAACTGTGAGATGATTGACCTCCGGTTGCTGACGATGCTCAGTAGATGCTTCACCTCCCGGTTGCTGACGATGCTCAGTAGATGCTTCATCTCCCGGTTGCTGACGATGCTCAGTAGATGCTTCACCTGCGAGTTGCTCAGTACATGCTTGACCTTCCTTTGGTCCAGAGTCGTTTTTCTCCATTTTTTTTTTTCGGAAATGCTGATTTAAACAACAAAATCGGTTCACAAATACTACCGAGAGAGAAGTGTTAGAAGAAAAAGAGAATGATCGGTGCAAAAAACAAGTGGAATCGGAGAAGAAAAATGAACTAATTTGAAATTTTATCCAGCGGAGGAGACGAGAAGACGAAAAGAGAGAAAGAAGAAGAAAAAGGGCGATTTTGATGGGTAGGGTGAATAGTTCAGTGGCACCGAACGGACTGAATAGGCGTCAGTCGGACGATTCGCGTGAGTTGTTCTGACATTAATTTCGAATTTTCATTTTATTTTTCATAAAAAATTTCCATCAGACCATGGGTGTATAAAACAGGTTCATAACAAAGAAAGACCGTTAATGGAAAGGCGCTATTGAAATGGCGCAACTCTTACCGATATATTTCAAAACCATGTGGTGGGTCCATTTAAGATTGAACAACATCTCCATTTCACTGGAGGGATGCTTTATATTTTAATGTTCTAATATTATATTCATTTTTGTCCAGAAACGTATTCAACTATGTCGAATGAAGTATTAACCAGTGGGACCATTTAATCTGATCAACATCTCCATTTAACTGAATGGATGCTTGACTAACACAAATTATTAATGTATTAATTTGGAATTATTATTATTCTTGATCTCCTAGTTTTAATTCAGTTTATACATTTATCCCACTTTTTTATTTTCAATTTAAAATATCCACTGGATATAATATATTACATTAATATTGTATTCATGTCTGTGCTTAAGGTAGTCATTTCAAAACAATTAAAACTTGAAAGTTCTTGCTGGATGATTCATATAATTTAATATTAATTATATTGGATATATTATCAAATTTTTTAAAAAATATATTTTTTTTAATTTTTTAAATTAATTGCATTTAACAAAACAGTAACTTAAATTAAATTGTTGCAGTGAGATTTCAATTGAAATGACTTTATTTTTAAAAATTGTTGTAATTTTATATCAATAATTGAAAAAGATTTGCAATCATAAAGTAATCATCCTTTTCAAAAAAAGTATTCATCTATCAAATTGAACTATGCATCCTTAAAGCAACCTTTGGCCTTCAAAACAAGACAACATTTCGTTTGGTTAACATCAATTACAAACAGATAATAACATATCTAGATAACATTCTATATCAAAAGCAACTTTTCAAATCATAATATATCCAGACAGCACTAATATCTAATAGTAATAGATCTGAACCGTAGATGAACAGATTGCCCAGTCAGCACTAATGTTCATCCTATTATACACTGTTTGACTAATATCTAATAGTAATATATCCAGTCAGCACTAATGTTCATCCTATTATAAAAAGTATTCAACCATTGTATAAGAAGTATTCATCCTCATATAGTTAAAATTACTAATCTCTTGCAAAGTATAACACTGTTTGCAAAAAATATATTGTCATTAAATCATCAAAGTGATTATAACAAAGAATAAAATTGTTTCTCTATAAACAATGCTATGAAATTCTTTGGCTATACTATAGACATCAATGGAAAAAAATGATTCTATATAAAAAAAAAATTAATAATAAAATCTTCAAGTTTATACCTACAAGTTTCTTTTTCCTACTTCTTATTCTTTTGCTTTTTTATTATATTCTTTATAGCAACATCAACTTTGCTCTTGAAAGCAATCTTCTTCGGCCGTCCCCTTCTATTTGACTTTTTGGGTGGTAGTAGAGGCTTAGAAGGTGGACAGTTGACTAATGATTCCACTCCACTCATAAGACTTTGCTCATCTGCAAAACATTAAAGTACTAATTGTGTTAGCATAAAGTATTCATTCAAACATATAATTTACTCCATTACATATATCATAAATATATAACCTAATTGTTCGTTAGCTTTAGCTTCTGTATTTCTTCTTTTCTTTCTATCAACAGATGGGCTTTGAATAGCTGAGGGATTTACATTCGCACTACTGCTAGGCAATGCCTCACCTGCATGATGTAAAAGTTAAAGTATTCATCATGACATAATAAGTATTCATCATTTTCAATGAATGTATTCACTATGATATACAACATATCATAACAGTTAACAAATGTCTACCTACTGCAGTCGAACCATCTTGTGTATTGCCTTTGTCTTTTGAAGTTTTTGTTTTCCTTCTCACCCTAGATGCATTTCTAAACAATTCAGAATTCTTATTGATATTGTCATCCTGTGCCCCACCTGTATATTCTGATTTAACAGAAAAAATAAATTATGTTTTAAGTATTAATCCTGTCAGTACAAAGTATTCATCAACCATATGTAAGTATTCATCCTAGAAATTTTTTTTTTTTTTAAGTAACAGAAAAGTCTGACAGACCTGATATTATTTTTCTCAAATTATCTAACCCAGTCAAGACCAAAGTATGTACTTCATCATTCACACTGCCCATATGTAGCAGATCTTGGATAATTGGATTACTTGCCATCGACAACTCATAAAACCTAGGTAAAAATGAGAACAACAAAATACAGTAAAATATTCACCATACTGTCAGAAAGAATTCAGCCATAAGACAAAACATAATCAACTAATAATAAACTCTTACCTATTCCGTTCGGGTAAAGTAGGATGAGAAGAATCGACTATAGTCAAATTCTGACGATCTATGTCTTTTCTCCAACGATCCACAAAATAATTTTCAGCAATGCAAAATTCTCTCTCATGCTTTAAAACTTGGATAGAATGTGAACATACAACACCCATCACATCAAAGAGTCTACAAATACAGAACACCTCCTTTGTTGACCTCTTATACACAACCCGGAAATTCTTCCCCCAACAATCTGCAACAACATAAATGGCCTCTCCTTCTTGTTGTGCCACTAGATTGCATGATAAGTTCATACACAGTGTGAACTGTTCTTGGCATTTAAGGAAAATCTCATTAGTGTACTTCTCTTGAAATTGGTACTCCATAGGCAAATCCGAATTACATTTATGAGCACGATACTTTGAATCGTGATCAGCCTTGTGCTCTCTCTCCCAAATACTTCTCAATGCTTCATCAAAGCATTCAACAAAACCTTTAAGAGATTCCCTCCTTGTAAGATAATTATCCAAAAAAGCATTCATGCTTTCGACTCGTTGGGTTGTATTCATACCAGCCCAGAATTGGGAATTTAGATAGACAGGGACCCACTTCTCCCTCATTTCAAAGATATCCGTAAACCATGGATCATCAGCTTTCCCAATCTTATCCATCAGTTTCACCCATTTTTCCTCAAATTCATCCACACTCTGAGAATAATAAACTACCTCCTTCACTTTAGCAGATACATTACTTTCCTTTTCCCTTCTTCCAAGCTTTGTTGGTAACTTATGTAATATATGCCAAGAACAGTACCTTTGAGTGGTTTCAGATCCAAAGACATGCTTAATTCCCAATTCAATGCTTCCACACTGATCAGTAAGAATGCCCCCTGGTTTAACACCATTCATACATTCCAAAAACCTATAAATTTTAAATATGCAGTCAGTACAAATACTAAGTATTCAACTAATGCGCACATAATATTCATCAATATTACAGAAGTATTCATTAATAACTATAAAAACCCACAAGAAGCTGTCATATTAAGAATTCAACTAACACATAAGTAGCATTCATCCATATACTAGAAGTATTCATTTGTAATTATCAAAAACCCAATAAGTAATTGTCATACTAAGTATTCAACAATAACATAACAGATATTGATTCCCCTCAAGAAAGGTATTCATCCATAACTAACAAAGGTAATACATTATTTAGAATTTGCAAAAAACAATAAAAAAAGTACTATGTTATAAGAAGAACACATGTTACCGGGAAAGACACCATATGTAATCTTTTTCAGTTTCCCTTCCTATCAGAGCACAAGCCAAGATGATGGACTGACCATGGTGGTTAACACCAACCCACAAAACAAGCGGCATGTCATACCTGGAATATTCAACTCATAACAATAAGGTATTCAACTATACATAAAGTCTGCAATAATTATGAAATAATTACTTACTTATTAGTCAAGTATGTTGCATCCATTACTATCACATCATGGAAGTATTTGTACGATGCACGGCTTCGACCATCAGACCAAAAAATGCTCCATAAACGCCCTTCGTTTGTGTAATCATGAGCATAAAAGAAATCTCTATCAACCTTTGATTTGTTTTGAAAATACTGAAAAATTAAACTAGCATCATCTCCTTCAAAAGCTTGTAATTTCATCCTCCTGTATTTCTCAAGATGATTACGTGCATCTTTCTTCGTAAAAGGGCATCTTAGATAACCACCAGCAATTTTTATCACTAATTTGATATTAGCAGCAATCGCCATTCCAGAATCATCATGCAAATCCAACATCTGCTGGTATCTAGCAGGTATGTACCGAAAACCGGAAATCAAAAATGAAGACTCAGGTTGTAAAATATGGTTGTGCTCCACAATAATTTCTATTACAACCCACCCGTCACGTGTACTAGAAGGTCTAAGCTTGATACATGCAGGACAACCAGTTCCTACAGAACCTCTTCTCCTAATTGGAATGTGTCCATTATTTGACACTACCCTCTTCTTGAACTTGGAGCATGCAAAGACGTAATGGTTTATTACATTACCAACCTTGTGGCTAGACCTCTTGCAGATACCAAAACCGCATTGCATTCCATACAATTGATAATAAGAATGAGCATCATCAATAGAGTCGAACTCATCTCCAACAATAGGTTGTCTCACACGATGTTCATACTCATCAGGGTCATCAGCATCATCAGCATCTAATTCAACAGCTTCTTCTTGAACTTCACAAACTTCTGGTAAAGAGTTCTCCACAGCTTGTACATTTAAATCGAACTCGAAAATATTCTCCATAATGCCGACATTATCAGGCACCGCTTCATTAGCCCGATAAATTTCTTCAAAATTTTGATAAGGATTGACCTCCTCAACTTCTACATTGGTATACTGCACCAATAATTCTTCTTCACAAGTGGCATTAAGATCAAACAACATCCTGGTACATCAAAAAACATAAAACATTCAACTCTATGAACAAAGAATTCAACGTCATTACAGAAGTATTCAACAACAATACCATAACAGTAAATTATTTTAAAAGAAGTAACTGATATATTCAACAATACTTAACAGTGTGAATTAAAACTAACTGCACATGAACATTGGGATTCAACTGATATATTCAACAACATTAAAGAAGTATTCAACAGAAAAAACTTTTCATATGATTACAGTAAATTATTCACTGTAATGGACAAAGTATTCACCTTTTATGAGCATAACATATTACTCAGTAAAAATTATCCTTAAAAGCTATCAGAAAACACTTCTCATCAAAAGTATTTATTTGTTTTTGCCAAAGTATTCAATATAAACATACAGTATTCACTTGATAAGTCCGAATGACTTAACATAAAATACTCTTTCAGCAAAAAACATACAGTATTTACCAGAAATACTCTTTCAGCAAAAAAATCAACAGTCATAAAATTAAAGTCCGAATGACTTAACACTAAAGTATTCACCTATATATATAAAGTATTCACTTACAAAAGAAAAAGTATTTATCTGACAATTATTTAAATTACCCTTAAAAACCTGTCAGAAAACACTTCTCATCAGAAGTATTCATTTGTTCTTTCCAAAATATTCAATATAAACATACAGTATTCACTTGATAAGTATTTACCAGAAAGTCCGAATGACTAAACACTAAAGTATTCAACTATATATATAAAGTATTCACTTCCAAGAGTAAAAGTATTTATCTGACAATTATTTACTAGCAACTAGCAAAAATTCAGATGATTGAATTATCTGTGAATAATAAAAGACAATAATATATAAATATTGAATCAATTAAGTATACATTTTTTAATTCAAACTGAAATATCAGCAAATTAACATAGGAATCAAAATAGAAATTGCAAACCTATTTCAAATATAATATCAAATTGAACATTCCAATTCCAGATGAAAATTAAAAAATTACCTGAAATAAGAAAGACAGATCTTAATTTGGAGACTTCCTTCTAGTTCGTCAGAGAACGCTGATCTAATTTAAGGTCGCCGGAGCAAAAAAACCAGATCGATGAGTTAAATCAACGGAGCTGAAGCCATCTAAGAACAAGGCAATGACCGTCGGAGGACGAGATAGACGGCAGTGACCGACAATTACAACAAGGCAATGACCGTCGGAGGACGAGATAGACGGAGAAGGAAGAGAGGCAAGAAAATCGTATGAGATCGACGGAGAAGGAAATTTCCTAATGCGAATAGATCGACGGAGAAATAAGAAATCGCCAGAGAAGGAAAGAAGCGGATAGCCAGAGAAAGAAATAAATTCAAATTTTGAGATTTGAGTGGGGTCCGCCTGAGTTTAACTAAACCGTCGTACTTAGAAGCGCGCTAACCACTTTCGGGGACTGTTAGGGGACACTTCAGCGGGGGAAAATAGAATATCCCTTTTATATATGTAGACTACTTTCGTTTCTCCTTCAATGAACCTGGGATAGACTGCTATATATTAAGTTCACCAAGGCATGTTAGGCCCATATCCGGGTCAGTATTCTGTTTTTCTCCTGGCCCAAAATTAGCCCATCTAATTTTAAAATAGTAAGGCTGTCGAGTTTTCTGTCAATCTTGTTGATAAGTCGGTACAAGTTTTCTAAAAAAAATTCTACCGAATTTTCCTTAAAGAAAAAATAACAAAGCTTTTACAGGTATAATATATTGACATATTTATGGATTATTCCAAGCTACGAAACTAATTAAGATAATATATAAATTAGTTTTAATTTTTTTAATGTTATTATTATTGTTATTATCATCATATCATTACTACTAAACATATTTCAATAACACCAGTTTTTTCTTGGATGTAATTGCAAAATGCATTTTTTTTTTCATGTTTCATCATGCGGCTATTCATGTGTTCCTAATTATTTTTCTATTTTTTTTTTTTGAAATATTTTTCAATAGCAAATTTGTCCTCTTGGCAGCTTTCTATCGCACCTTCAATTCACCGATTTAATCCATTCTCAGCCACCCGTAACAGTTTTGTTTTTCTATATATTAAATTTCTCGATGCAGTATTTCCGCCTCATGTCTGACCTTCCAATGTTCTCATGTGCCATTACTGTAATAATAGGAAACAATAAGCATGCCCGTCAGGAGTTTATTTTAAATTGCAAAGTCGAGATTGACAACCACTGTTGTTAGTTTCAGAACCTTTATTGGAGGCTATTATATACTTGGTGATTTGGGTTATGGGTTAGAGTTCAAATGAAAAATGGTAGAGCATGGAATCCAACCCGACGTGCTTACTTATACGCTTTTGATCAAGGGTTTCTGTAGATTAGGGGGCTTAATACACGCATGTCAAATGTTTGCTAAAATGCTCCTTAGAGGGTTGGTTCCTAATACAGTAACTTTGGTGGCGCGAAGTTTAGAGTTCATTTAACAATTATATGCATGTATGGCTTACAGTTTGACTAGATAAAAAAACCAAGAGAACTTTATTTTTAGATTGTCCACATCTACTTGTAAAAAGAACGAAATCGTTTTCAGTGAATTCAATTCAACAAAGATTACTAAAATTTAACATCGAACATGGTATGAAGAGAAAAGAGGGACCTCCCTGTGAAAGAGCAAACAGCTCAACTCATCCAATAAAAATATTTTAGGTCACTTCAAATGTTTGTTTCACATGCATAATACGGAGCATAGTGAAATTGTGTACTCGATCTAAACAATACAATACAAACATTCACTACTAGGTAGTTCACAATAAACAAATTAATAATATACAGTCCCACAATTTATATCCTTACAAGTTGAATGGCACAATAAATGTATCAAATAAAAGTTCATGCACACAAAAATAAACTAAGCATCAGAGAAACAACAAAAAATTATAGAGAAAATTGTGAAAATGCAACTCCAAGACCTTTAAATTGTGAAAATGTCATCTCGAACTTTGAAATTGTCAAAATGCCACTATAAACTTCATTAATTTGTCAAAATGTCACTCCAAATAATTAATGACTAAAATACTCCCTTCTTCTCCTCTTCTTTCTCCTACCTTCTCTTCTTCTCCTGTTATGAACTGGAGCCTCCAGTTGAGGCAATTTCAGAACTGTCAGCCCCATCCCCGGCCTTCTCTTCCTCGCCTGATCTACTCTTCAGCGACAACGGCGCAGGCGATTGACCAGCGACGAACTCGTCTCTCAGCCACCTTCTTCAGACATGCTCCAGTTCGTAACATTTTAGTCAAGAGAAGAAGAGAAGGCAGAAGAAAGAAGAGGAGAAGAAGGGGGGGTATTTTATTCATTAATTATTTGGAGTGGCATTTTTACAAATTAATGAAGTTTGGAGTAGCATTTTGACAATTTCAGAGTTCGAGATTGCATTTTCACAATTTAAAGGTTTTGGAGTGGCATTTTCACAATTTTCCCATAATTATAATGACATATAACTTATTTGATAATTCTGACAGCCAATGGCAAAACTGATCAAATTACAAATCTTTTACTAAATGGTAACATGTATTTTTTTTTTCATTACAAAAAAAATATGTTTTAATTATTATACTTGTATTATATTATATAATTGAATTATTTGAGTGAATTATTTATATAACTCAAATATCCGACAATTATTCGTTTTATATCCGTATTTGAATCCGTATTCGTGGATTATCTATTCCATATCTGTATCAGTTTAAGGCAGATTTGGTTTTGAATTTTGATATCCGTTTACTATCCGTATCCATATTCGTATCCGCTTATGAAAAAACGGATACGAATTTGGTATCAGTATTATCCACACCGAATCCGCTCTGTTTACACCCCTAGATTTAATATTGTTTATTCTTTTTCTTTTGTTGTTTTTTCCTTCGTCCGTTCTAAATGATGATCATCGATCTGTTGTAAAAAATCGTACAAATCCTTAGTTTAAATCACAAAGATTGTACAGAAAATTTTTATATTAAAACATATCAGTTTAAATATTCGATTGTACATATTCCTATGGTAATAATTAAGACTTGAACTTGGATCGACATTTCGTCACTAATCTTTTTATAGTCATATTAATAAGAAAACATAAAAAAATAGTAAACAATTAAATTAATAAATAAATGATATATAAAAGGCACGGGTAATAGTGTAAGTACTAAGGTTCACCAAAAAAAAAAAAAAATTCCTGGCAGCATTAATTGTAACAGCATTAAACGATCAATAACAATTTTTTTATTATTTTAGATCTTCCAAACTAAAGAAAATTTGACAAGTGAAAATTATTTGATCGTGAGATGCTATTAATATTTGAGGCAAAGCAATATATAATTTATTTATTTTTAAATTAATGCCATAGAACGTTTTGTCTGTCAGAAGATTATTATTTTTTCCTTTTTATATCAAAAAATTATCAGAGCATGCGCTTATGCCGCTTATGCTATTTGAAAAGAAAAAAAAAACAGACAATACGAATGATTACATTTTAAACATATTTAAGGACGCAACCCTATTTTGATTTTAAAAGTCAATTATCTTAAACTACTTCTATTTAATTTGTTGCCTATATAATTAGCTAATTAGTCTAATTGAGATAATTAGTGCTTAGGTATATCACGATGTATGCAAATTAATAAACTAAGAAAATATCTGACGCAATGCTCACCATTCAAATCCTGACCAAATACTGAGATTTGTACCTTTGTAAATAGTGCATGCAGATAAACAATTTAAAATAACATTTAAATTCTCCAACCAAAAGGAAAAAAAAGTTGAATTTATTTTGTCGTCAGGCTGTTTATCTCTTTTGAAATTTATTTTATCCGCTTAAAGATGATCTTAGTACACTATAGTTGAATTATATAAACGGCTACATCACCACACGGTGTATATAGAGTTATAGACCAGATGTTGCCATGAGCACAAGACGAATTCGCATCCTCTGAGATATCTCAAACTTTGCGTGACTTTTTGGAATATCTCAATCGTTCAAATACGTTCTACACAAATCTCACAGCTCAAATAAAACTGGCCCCCTACGCTACCCCGAATAGGCACCAGACACGTCGGTCACGCAAAAATTGAGATATCTCAGAGGATACGGACTCGCACAAGACTACTTGTTGGATATCGATGGTGATATTATGTGACACTTTCAGTGTTGCTAATTATGAGTTGCCCGTCAATTGTTAAATTTTATTCGCAACACAGAAAATTTCATAATTTATTCGATAGGTGCCTTTGTGTACAAAGAGACAAATCAGATCTGTTCAATCAGCAGATCGAACTGCTTTCAGATAAGATTCCCTGCGGAGTTTTTCTTGCTATAGAAGATCCGTGCATGTTTCTGACCCAGAAACTCTTTCATAATGACCCTCTATACAGAAGTTATACATTATGTACACAAGAAAATTTTGCTGATGAAACTAAACGAATCTGAAGCGTTAGATAAAAAGCTATCTACAAAACTGGACGCAAACAAAAGGCTGCGATTAGCCTTCGTTTCCCTTCGGAGAGAGGTCTTCCCGGAATACTCCATACCGTAGTAACAAATTATTAGTTTGGGTTCGGTTCGGTGAGATTAAAAATTCGTGATTTGAATATAATTCGGATATAGTTCGGGAATGATTCGGTACAATAAGAAAGCCAAAAAAAAAAACAGCAAAGAAAAAAAAAAAGTGATTCAAAATAACGGGTACTCAACTAATTGGAGCGGATCTGACAATTTAAAAACAATGGACAACGACATAGCTACCGATACTAGTACTTTTCCAGGCATACAATCCATATCCCGCCTCTTTTTTGAAATCAATTCACTCAGCGGCGGGCCGGCCCAAAATTGAAGATTAAATTAGCCGTTTTTTCCGCGTTTTTATCGTGAATAATTCATGACTAGCGTTTTATACGCGTTTTATTGGCGAATAAAATGTATTATACGTTTTTTTGTGTTTTATTCGGAGTTCAGTTCGGAAACGTCAAAAAAATGAATAAAACACTAATAAAAAGCGAATATATCGCGAGTCTTGTCACTATGCTCCATACAACTACTTTGAGGAAATAAAAGAGGCTCATTTACTATTGTTAGGTTTGAAATAAAATTCGGACATCTAAGGTGGAATGTACGAGACTCTTTAATAATTTATACTAGAGCAGATTGAACAGTTCGGATCTAAAACTCAAAATTAGAGTTACTTTGGGAGATCCGAATTCAACTCTTGCTCCTGGCTGCTTCCACACAAATTAGTCTTTGTTGCATCGCGTGGATATTAGTGCACAATAAAAATGAATCTTTACAGCCTCGGCGTCATTGCATCTCCACTCTTCGTCACAACAATTATTATATATAAATCATGACATCGGTTAATTTCATACAATTATTTATTTGTTAAAGGGTTTCATAAAATTCAAGATATTTTAGATGCTATATTTAAAAATTGAACCTACATAAAATCTAGCCTTTGATCTAGTAGAAAAGCATTTAAAAATTGAACCTACATAAAATCCAGCCTTTCAAAATGCGAATGAGGGATTTCTTGTGAATATTAAATAATTATGGATATAAAAATAATTACATTGTTTTCATTGAACTCAATTCAAACATAGATTACTAAAATTTAACATTGAACATAAATACAAATTAAGGGAAATGATATGAAGAGAAAAGTGCAACCTGCCTGTGAAAGAGCAAACAGCTCAATTCATCCAATAAATTTATTTTAGCTCACTTCAAATGTTTATTTCACATGCATAATTAACACAGAGCATGGTGAAATCGTGTATTCCAAACAATACAATACAAACATTCACTAGGTAGTTCACAATCAACAAATTAATAATATACAGTCCAACAATTTAATTATATCCTTACAAGTTGAATAGCATAACAAATATATAAAATAAAAGTTCATGCACACAAGTTGAATAAGTAAGCAATTATAAATTTAAGAAGCATTACATAAACCACTTTAATTATATATTCCTGTGCTCACCAATTGGCAGCTAGCGGCTGTTAAAAGTAAAGGAAGTTAGGTTCTGTAATTAATAAAGTACAACATCCTAAAGAAAAATCCAATAAAACAAAACAAACTTTAAATATAGCAATGTAATTATCCGCGAGAGTAAAAAGTGACTATTCCCGAAGGTACACCGACAGAAGCTGCTATTTCTGAGCGTACCGCGAAGATATTGTCGAGAAAAAAAACTTTTAGCTTCACAAATAATGACACATTTTTGTAGAGAATCTTCTTTTTAATATTAATGCAAAACATGCCCTACCTCGTTAAAAAGAAAAAAAATATTTAGTGTTTGCAGTGGTATATTTCTGACATTTTTCAAGTGATTAGTTGGGGGGTACGGAGGGAACGGCCTGATTTGCTTTATAGAATTTCTAGTAGTGTAGGGTTATTTATGTAACATGTGCATATATTGGTTTCAAAGTTAGTGGAACCGCCAGTAATTAATACCACCTCTTTAACAAAAATATCATAACAATAAGTAATAAATTAATAAAAAAGAAAGAAATAAAATAGCACTTAATTTGTTCCTTCCTATATAACTTTGCACGTGTGCAAATTGCAATTTATCTCTAATAATTAATAATATGCATCTCTAATTAGTATGGTTGGTATCACCAAGATTATCCAATAAAGTAATGCAAGCTATGTTCATCAGAATAGATAAATACTTTTCCTTTTAACTATTGAAATATTGGAAAATTGGTTTGTCAAAAAGAATAATTAATCCAAAAATTCTCGATTAATAATTTCTAAATGTATATATTTAACCAAAAGAAAGAACCATATATAGAAATCAGAGGAATTAAGAAAATTGCTTGAATGTCGTATAGAGTACCTTTTAAATGTGCAGCCTATGATGTAAACATGATCAACCTGAGAATTCTCATGCGGTCCTCACTTATTTGTTCCTCTGTCCTTTCCCTTTCGACCCTCTCCTCCAAAGTTCCATCTGGATTACCCCATTCCAAAAGTTGAAGTTTAGATAGGTACTCAATTCCTTGAGGAAGCTCCTTTAATCCAGGACAGTCGGAAATGGATAGTTCTTCTAGGTTTGGCATTGCCCCCTTTTTCATTTCAATGCGCTGAAGGTGGGGAGCTTCAACCACCGCAAATTCTCGAAGCAGAAGAAAGGACTTCTCATTAAAGCACAATTCATTCCCTTCGTAGCCAACGAGAAAGAGGATTCTCAAGCTACATATCTCTTGAAGACAGGAGAAAGAATTTTCATCCAACCCATTATTAAGTAACTGCAATTTTCTAATGCTATTATGATTTTGTAGTGACCTGGAAAACTGAGGTACTGAACTTCTTTCCACCTGCCCGATGATTGTTATTTCTGATGCTGATGTATTCAGAGCTTGCAATTGCAGTACTTCCCCATCTTTTGCCCGAACAATGAGATCCTCCAGTTGACTGAATTTACTTATAGCAGTAAAAAAGACCTCACAGTGTTCGCTTCTTATTTCCGAGATAAATAAAGTTGTTAACTTTGTTAAAGTTTCAAAATTTCTTACTATTTCATCAGTTGCTTTAATAACTCGTAAACCTCGTAAATTCTTTAGCTTCCATATCTGCTTGGGTGGCATTACTCCAATTACATCCCCAGAAAAAACCATCAGTACTCTCAGCCTTCGTAACTTTGTTAACTCATTTGGAAGTTCTGTAATTTTAGCTCCCCAAGCAGACAAGATTTGTAAGTTTTGCAGCCTTCCAATTGATTTTGAGAGCTCTTTTATTCCAGTTTTATCCAACCCCAAATAATGCAGGTTGAATAAGTTATATACCTCGTCGGGTAATTTTTCTATAGAGGAGCCATGTAAATTCAAAACACGTAACAATTTGGAAGATCTTAGCATTATGGAGAGCGAGTTGACACTGATTTTACCATCGAAGGTAAATATTGAACGAAGAGAGTATTCGTTGTTGCTTGCACTTTCAAGATTATAGTTTTGAAAAGACACTCGGTGTACTCTGCATCTAGGTGAGTGTGTTGAACTGCCATCAACCACAAAAAATTCTTCCTCCTCTGATTTTGAAACAACCATGCTATGTATAATATCGTGCAAACTACACGTTTTTACTCTTTCAACCACATCTCTCTCAATTACCTGCAACAAGCACCGACTAACAAGTTCATTCAGGTAGTCCTCTGCTACTTTTTCATGTGTTCTTGTTCCAATTGTCTCAACAAAACCCTCTGCAATCCACAGTCCGGTCAGAAAACCTGCAGTAAAATAGTAATCTTCTGGACAAATGCCACAGGAAAGCAAGCAATTTTTGAGATTACTAGAAAGATCTGCAAAACTTAGTTGTAAAATCCTATTTACGTATTCGATATTCGGATTATGTGCTAGTTCATGCTCAAGGTCTTCCCACATTCTCTTCCATTCCCTCTCTGTTTGTTCCTTGCATGCCATAACACCTCCTATGGCTAAAATAGCAAGAGGAAGGCCCTCACACTTTTCTACAATTTTTCTCGACCACATAGTTAAATCTTCTGGGCATGTGTTGGTATTGTTTTTCTTAAATGCGGTTTTACAAAAGAGATCCCATGAATGGTGTTCCTCAAGTGGGATTATCTCCATGATTTGTTGCTCTGGGGCCAATAATGCTACATCTCGGTTCCTTGTTGTTAAAATTATTTGGGCAGCGTTACCTTCTGGGAGTTTGTCCTTTATGAAATGCCATAAATCGGGTTTCCACACATCATCTAGGATGAGTAAATACCTTTTATTGTGCAAATAGTTTGTAATTACTGGAACCAAACTTCGAAAATCCTTGGTATCAATTCCATCAATGTTAATTCCATTTGGATCCTCTCTATGCAATTCCCGCAATATCTTTCTCAATAATTCATCTCTTTCCCAGGTTTTAGATACAGTGATCCAAGCACATCCACCAAATGATTTTTTTACCATTTTGTAAACATTAGTAACAAGAGTAGTCTTCCCCACCCCACCCATCCCCCACACCGAAATTACATTTTGTTTACTTTTGTCATCACTCAACATATCCATAAGCTTTTTCTTATTTACATCAATTCCTACAAGATCACCTTCCTTTCTAAAATGCTCATCTTCTGCTGTTATCCATCTCCCAACTTTTTGGAGTTCTCCTCTTTGTACAATACCACTGGTGTCATATTCGGTTTTTCTCTTCTTGATATCGACAAGTCGAGTTTTTATCTCTCTGAGCAATATGGTGAGCTTGTTCCAAGTCTTGACATGCACGACTCTCTTGATAGTTTTCACTACAACCCCTCTGTTGTTCTGCTCATAAAGCTTGTAAGTGAACTCATCTACAATATCTTCAATATCAAAAGCAACAGTTCTTATTTCCCGGATAAAATTTTTTATGTTACCAGGTGTCTCACTAAACCTCTCTGCTTCATGTAGGTACCCTTGGATGCTCTCTAACTCTGTCTGGATATATTTCATCTCATTGAAGAAATTATGCATATCCCCTGCTTCCCTACTTAGGAATGAGAAAGTAGATTTGACTGATTCATTCACTAAAGCAGAACCAATTTTTAGGAGCAAAGAACCCACCACAGCTTCAGCCATCACGTGTCTCTTGAACTTCTAGGGAACTTGAAGATTAAATTCGCTGCATGTTTACTCCATCATGTCCATCATATCTATATTGTTAATTGGAAATTTTTGTTCAAAAATTTGCTTTTCACTTGAATTAGTAATGGATGTAGAATTCTATGGAATGTAACAAAATACGAATTAATTAGGACCCTCAACCAACTGAATTCAACTGATTATGTAAATTTAATTAAATTTACTACTCATGCTTGGCTGCCTGGTATACAAAAAGGTGTAATCTTGTTTTTACTGATACCAAATTTGCTCTGTTTTTTTCATTTCCTTTTTCCTTTTTCCTTTTCTCGTTTTTACTGATACTAGTACGTGTATAGTTGTACAATCGACCCAACATTAGATATAGTACATCTATGGTAATTAAAATTAATATATATTAATTAAACCTTATACAGGATTAAAAACTACGGAAACTGAAGAAGCTTGGAAATTACCTTGAGAGTTGAGACCAAAAGTATATTGGAGACCAGCTGGAAAAGAAGTAAATGAAGCTCTTCTTTGCCTAGTGCTCCTCTGCAACTCGCTAATTTATTAAGAAGTGGTGGGAAGCAAGACCTAAGTCAAAATGTTTGTTTAATTAATTAGGTAACTTTGGTGTTTACCATGGAGAGAGAGGGAATCCTTACCCTCACTGGTATATAATGAAGTACAACTAATAAATTTAAGCCCTTCATTCTCTCAAAAATAAATTTAAGCCCTTCAAATAACTGAACTGTTTATTTAAATTTGGAAATAAAAACATAAGAACCTTGAGCGAGTGCTCATAATGAAGTACTATGAATAATGCGGATTAGTTCGTACTATGAATCGATGTTTGCATTTTCAAAGTCCAAATGATTGATTTGAACAATTCAGTATTATCTTTATATAAAAATGTACTTGCAAAATAAACTTTTATATATTTTTTAAAAAAAATTTAATTTTTTTACATAGGTAGAACATCACAACTTTTACTTTTGAATGGTTTAGAATTTAAATCAAATAATTTTCTACCTATCTATTCAAATCGTTAAAGAATTCTAAAAAATGTTAAATTTGATTTACAAGTACATTTTAATATAGAGATAATGTTTAACGATTCAAATAAGCTGGTTGAACTTAAAAATAAAAATATGGATCTATAATACAGACCTATATGAGCTATGCATAATACGTACCAGAGCCTCCATGATAAATTATAACTCACTACGCCAAATATTTAGGATAAAATTTGAAAGTAGTTTTAATGATAGTTAGTACAACTGTTTAATTTTTGATGTAAACTCAGTAGAAGAATGGATAAGATCGGCAAATTAGTGAAGCAGCTTGCCTTATTGTTTATTTTAATCATTTTTTTATTTTCTTCAATACAAACATAAATAGACACACGTCACAACTGTAAATACAATACATCAATCGGCATCAAGGATTTTTATGACTATTGAAATAGTTTGCAGGAATTTAAATAGCTTGTTCCAATAATAGTCTCTTTAAAAGCCGATAGGAAAATGATTAACTCCTTGAAGTGGATCTTACTTTGCTTTGAAAATTTATCGGATTTGAACGTAAATGTTGATAAAAGTGAAATGGTTGCATTAAACTTGTATATACAAGAAGGTCAGATTTTAGCTAATCAATTAGGTTGTAAGTTGGTTAATTTGCCTACAACTTATCTTGGTGTACTCTTGCATTGGAAAAAACTGCCTATGTCTTGTTGGAATGACTTAGTAGTAAAAGTTGAAAAAAGATTACAATCGTGGAGAGGTAAACTTCTTTTTGTGGGGGCTAGAGTTACATTACTAAATTCAGTTGTTTCAGCGATCCCTTTATATTGGTTGTCTTTGTATCGTATGCCTGTTGGAATTATGTACAAAATTGATAAACTGCGACGTCGTTTTCTTTGGTATGGTGGCAGTTCAGTGAGGAAAAAATACTCCTTAATTAGTTGGAGTAGGATTTGTTGAAGTAAACAACTAGGGAGTTTGGGTGTGATTGACTTGCAGGTTATCAGTGATGCATTACTAGCTAAATGGCTTGTTCGATTTCTATATGATACAATAGTTGGTACTTGGAAGGATATTCTTATTCAAAAATATAGTGTTATAGGTACATATGGAATGCTTTCCTCTTTTTGGAAAGACATAATAAAAAAGAATGATATAGTTGAAGTTAGTACAGATTGGCAAGTTGGGAATGAGAATTATATTCATTTTTGGCTTGATAGATGGGTGGGAAATAGTGCTTTGGCTACTGTTTACCCAAGTTTGTTTGATATAGCTTATGATAAGCATATTCTAATTTCTCAAGTTTTTAGTCCGAATGGAATACATATTGCTTTTCGTAGACAACTTGTGAGTGATTACCAGACTGAATGGTGTGATTTACTTTCTCAATTTCAAAATTTTCAATTAGAAACAAATAATGACCAAAATTGTGTGGAGATGGTCTAGTACTGGTAAGTTCAGTATTCATTCCTTGTATGCTTAGTTATCATTTGGTGGGGTACCTAATTCAACATTTAATGATATATGGAAGGCTCCTTTATCTCTTAAAATTATGATTTTTCTTTGGTTGGCCAAACAAAATAGAATTCTTACTCGTGATAATCTTAGTAAGAGGGGTTGGCAGGGTGATATATCTTGCATTTTTTGTCAAGAACAGGAAACAGTTACTCATTTGTTTATTAATTGTCCTAGACTCATAGCTTTGGCAGTGGATTGCAAATTACAATAATTTTGTGTTTACTTGTAGTTTGTTAGATGACTTATGGGATATAGGTGCATGTATTCCTATGAATGATAATAATTTGGTAATAATGATCATAGGAGCAACCATGTGTATTGTTTGGATTGAGCGAAACAGGTTAATTTTCCGGGGGGGGGGGGGGGGGGGGGGGGGGGGGGGGCGGGGTTGCTAAGAGTCCCCACAATTTAGGTACTCAAATCATTACATTGGTCCAATTCTGGTGCTCCCACCAGAAATATGATGATGTACAGGTTCTTACTAATATGCTCCCTTCCGATGTTAAT
Source organism: Carex arenaria (assembly GCA_964058825.1). Lineage (NCBI taxonomy): Eukaryota > Viridiplantae > Streptophyta > Magnoliopsida > Poales > Cyperaceae > Carex > Carex arenaria. The sequence goes on along the minus strand of CAXKVW010000049.1, from coordinate 1,177,583 downwards.
GATCTAACAGAAAATTCTCCTGTTACCTGTTTGGCAGATACTCAGGATATAACCCATATGCTTGGTACAGGAAGTAGTTTGGAGGAGGAGACGACAAGTGAACTATGAAGATATGGCATGATAGTGCTGTTTTTATCAATCTTTTGTTATGTAGGGGTCTTTTAGAATAATTGTGTTTGTAGTCAGATGTTATATTTTCAATGTTAGGTATGCAGGGTGCTTTGGTATTCAGTTGTTTTGTTGAAATAGTATTGTTGGTATTTCCTTGATGCTAAGCTTTGTAGGGTGTTATTTTCTATTGTTGTTTTGGTACTAACTGTGTGGTACCGGGTTCAAATACTTTGTATGAAGGTTTTCGTTATGTTAATAGAAATCGGTGGGCTTTGATCCCACTTATCTAAAAAAAAAAAATAGTCTCTTTATTTAACAAAGAAAGTATACCTTGGCTTTATTAAAGAAAGCCGGGTAAATTGGGATATTTAAGCCGGAATCTATATCAAATGATAATAAATGTAAATTGAACATAGATGACAGTGAATCTTTACGAGACATTAACTAATTTTAAAGACTTGTAGAAAAATTGATTTACTTTACACACGGCATGATATTTCTTCTCAGTGAGTCAAATAAGTAAATTTATACATTCACGACAAACTCCACATTTTGAAGCCATAAATAGAATACGTAGATACTTAAAAGGAATACTCCAGAAGGAAGTTTTGATGAAAAACAACAAATGTAACGATATGTGTGGTTAATCCGATGCAGATTGGGCCGGAAATTTCGATCAAAAATCGACTACCGGTTTTTTGCAATTTTGTAGGCTGAAATGCAATCACACGGAAGAGCAGTTAACTTCACTTTAATCCAATCAAAGATAACTGCTAATTCTCTCTTAAATATTTCATCTAGGATACGTCATTAATTCTCTCTTATTCTGTGCTTTTAACTTCAATTAAATCCAATAAAAGTAAATAGACTTTTTCACCAAGCTTATAGAATGATGGCAGACTGGCTGTGGTATTACCTTCCAGAGTGGAGAATCGGGTTGAAAAAAAGGTAAACAAATTTCTTTTGCAATTTCTATTGAGATTAAATGCTGTCAATTATTTGCAATATATACTTCTATTTTTATTAGGTATGATTAATTTTATAACGACCATCGCATGGCTAAAAATTTATAATTTTACAAGTAAAATCATGGTTTGAAAACTCGGCCGAGTCCAAAACAACTTGGTATCGGACGGGTGGAGTTTCACCCGAGTCTCGCGCCCATGTAATCTTTTTGGCTAAACTCAAATGCACAGTGCTTGACTCGGCCGAGTCTGGCCGAGTCAAGCCGAGTCTGGCTGAGTCTAGCCGAGGTCAACAATTTTTTCAATTATTTTTAAATGCTTACTCAATAAAACGAGAATAATGTCCAATAGATAGTAGTGCCAAATGGTTGAACAATTTCAACGAACGGGCGAAGGCTCATCTAGAGCAACAACTGAGTTAAGTCGCTCTGCTTCTATGCGTGCGTCTAGGAGTGTTCAAACGGTCGGTTCGGTTAAAACCGAAATAAAATAATCAAACCAATTTTTTTTTTGGTTTTTCAAAATAAAATCGAACCAAACCAATTAAACTTATCAACCAATAAGAACCGAACCAAATAAACCAAAATTTATTTCGGTTTATTCGGTTCAAACCAAAGTAGTGCCATTATAGACGAAATTCAAAAAAATATTGTTTCTTTTGTTTGTCTTAACAGAAATTTAGAAACAAAGAAAGGATTGCAACGATTGTCTTAACAATAATTTAGGAGATTTGTCTTGACAGAAATTCACAAAAAGATTACAAAGATTAACTTATCAGAAGACTCAGAACAAAGAAAATACAAAAGACTGCAACTAAGTCCCTATTATTTGTATTATTACATTTTTCTTTAAAATAGCTTATTTACAGATAACAAAAGGGATTATCAAAATACATATATTTAGAAATTAGAATAGCGATTTAAATTGAAGCTTTTATATATAAAGAATCAAAAGAAACAGAAAGATCTAAAGAAAATTGAAGCTTTTATATATAGCTGGAGTCTTCCCTCTCTGGCCTCATCTCTTGATCAGTCTCCGAAGTCCGAACCCATGAGCCCAAGCAACAAAAAGCTCCTAAATCAGTTGGAGAAATGGGAAAGAGCAGTAGAGAGGAGAGTGAAATCCCGATATCGGCTTTCTTTTGTGAGATGGAAAAGAACAAAAGAAAGGAAAGTGAGAGAAAGTGGGAACTCGTACCAAGTAGGAGTAGGGGTTGGTGAGACGGGACTGCTGGACATCGTTGTGATAACGGGAGGGGGTCAGAAGGCTAGGTTCGGCGATGACAGGAGTAGGAGCTGGGATAGGTGAAGCTATTGAAGGGACAGGAGCCAGTGCGAGCGTGAAATGAGAGAGACGAGTAGAGGCGTAACCTAAACCGGTGTTCAATAATGGTTGGGATTCGGTCGGTTCGGTTAATACGGCTTTTAAAACATTCAAACCGAACCAAATAAGCTAAACCGAATTAAATCAACAACAAACCAAACCGATCCATTTAAACTGAAAAACCGAACCAATTAAACCAAACTTTTGCGGTTCGGTTTAAAACCGAAAAAACCGAACCGTTTGAACACCCCTACGTACGTCTGAAGGGTTTGATAACGTAGGTATCGGACCGTCTGACAGGCAACCTAGAGTCGATAATTATTTATACTCAAAACAAACAAGTCGACAACTCAAAATTTCTAATTTTGTGCTAAGGAATATAAAAGATGCAAAACAATATTTAGTTCGAACATGGACAAAATTTTAAATTTTTTACTAATTTTTTTTTTTTATTTTTGGCTACAAAAAAAACTTCAACCCAAAAAAATCCGAGTTTATAAAGAGTAATTAGAATTGATTCTTTAATTTGAAAAGAATTTTTTCTTTGAGCAGAATTCATGACGTGACACTAAAAATAGCTAGCTATTTCTTCTAACTCACCATATCGGGGCCAGTTACAGTTTACAACTTCAGCAAGAAGAAAAGTATAAAAGAAAAATATAGAAAGGTAAAGGAGGGCTGGATTGTTACCTGATCAGAAAACCGTCAATATATCACCTGCTGTCTCCGCTACGTGAGACGAACAACAATTAATGTCTTTTCACAAGGTCTCTTCGGTTCTCGTCAAATTCGTATGCTTCTGACGTAATTTAGTGAGTGAGCTTTTTTATCATGAAATCATGTTGTCTCCGTCGAACTCGTGTTCGTGTTGATTGTCTCCCATTCCGATCAAAGCCTGGCATATCACAACATATGTTAATGCAAATTAAGCCACAATTTATTTTTGTTTACTTTTGCTTGACATGTTCATTTTGAATATGTATATGACATCTATCCATTATAGCTTACAAGTCGTCCTTCGTGAAAATATAAACTGTTCGCACAAATTTAAACACAGATCACACGATTAAGATCAGACATCGCACCAAACGATGCCGATCAGCACACCCATTCCCGTATCAGGGGGAAAAAATCATATTTGATTCGTTTCTTCTATAATATTGTGAGGATCTGAAACAATCGATAAAATAAAAATGGCTTTTTTTCATCACATATATAAGAGCATATATTGTAGGGACTTGATAAAGTATAATAGATGATCAAAGCAGAAGAAATCAAGGAGATGCGACAAAGTATACCTTGTGTTTGAAATGGATGGACTTTGAGATAATTCTTCAACAGATCTGAGTGAGAGTAGATGAGTAGTAGGTCTAGATGCACCGATAATTGATTGGTAGTAGTTGGATTTCCTCACAGCAATCAAGGTCAACTCTCGCACCCGTCTCAAAAAAAAAAAAGAGATTCAGGACGTCATTTTTTCCATATTTTAAAATTCTATGAATCAAATGGAGAAATTTCATGTATACCCTTCAAAAATCTTGAAATTATGTATTTTATTAAATAAAATTCATAATATTATATTTACCCTTCTAAATTTCAAAATTAACAAATTACCCAATTTATTAATTTTTCTATTATGACTCATTTTAAATTTATAAACTACCAAAGGATTTAGGCATAGAGAATAAAAGAGGAATGAATCTGAACGTATTTCTTGTATTACACTGATTGTTTATTTACACAGGTATTTATAAGAGATTACAGATATCTTTTCTCCTCAATTACATGTTTAGTAAGCTCCAACAGAACATGCTAACTAACTAATCATAACAACATCATTAGTCTAATTAACTTTCCTAATCATAACAGCAGCTTAGTCGCTGTATCTCTCTGTCCAGTAGAGCCACTACTGGATGCCTCCGTTGTTGTCCTATTAAGTATCAATTTTATTATTTATTAGAAAAAAAATAGTTTAGTAGAGTAGAAAATTTTACAGTTTGACAGCAAAATAGCTTACCATTTGAAATTTATTCTCTTCGAACCTTTCCTCTTTACTTGGTTAATTGTCTTTTTAATACCAATTCAGCTGTTGCCTTGTCTCTCTCTTTCATTTGTGTTACCAATCGTTCCTCAAAACTAACCCAGCACATTAAAAAAAGAAATGATAACATAAGATCGAAACTAATTAAATTATGTTCTTGTCAAGGTAACTCCATGTAATTTGAGCTGTACGTATGTTATTATCTTTTATTTTACGCTAGTTAAGAAACTGAAATTTATTTTGGGTTTTGACTTCATTTTTAAACATGTGGCTTTTGATATATTATGTGTTCTTAATTAACTAATATAACTGGATCTAACTGCATGAAATAATTAATCAGTGATTACGCATAATTTTATATTTAAAAAAGTTAGTATTTTTTTAAATATGTACAAAATCACTTGATTTGAAAATTACCATCCAAAAAGATAGTTTTCCACATATTGAATAAAAATAGTAAAGTTTTTTAAAATATATATATAAATTTAGCCTGCAAGTACATTTTCATATAAAAATCATACTAAACATTCGGTTAAACTTTAAAAATAAAGATATGAAGGAGCCAACGCTGTGGGAGAGGTTCTGTAGATAGATGGCGATAGATGGCGATTACTTACACATTCATGTAGCATAACCAAGATGCGAGGGGTACAAATTTTCATTTGCTCTGTTGTGGTTTTGTCTGGGGGATTGGGGGCTTATTAGTTCCTTTTACATATGTATGCGGGTGTTGTTTCTTTGGATGATTGGTGATTGTAACCCTCCTACTTTAATTCAATATATCTGGCAGCTACTGCCTGATTTTTCAAAAAAAAAGTTAAAGATATGAATCCATAATACAAGTCGATCCATAAAATACAAATTACCTTATATACCATCACTCTATTTTTAATTCATAATCAATCATCATAATTTTCAAATCGTTAAATAAAACATAATGCAATTAAATTTCAAATTTTGTAAATTTTGTAAATTTTGCCAATTTTATTAATAAAAAATATCAGGCACATGTACTGATATTTTTATTAATAAAAAATTCTTCCTCCTCTGATTTTGAAACAACCATGCTATGTATAATATCATGCAAGCTACACAATGCTACTCTTTCAAACGCATCTCTCATAAGTACTTGCAACAAGCACCGACTAACAAGTTCATTCAGGTAGTCCTCTGCTACTTCTTCATGTGTTCTTCTTCCACTTGTCTCAACAAATCCCTCTGCAATCCACTATTTGGTTAGATATAATACACTGATATTGTAATCTTCTGAATAAATGCCACAGTAAAGCAAACAATTTTTGAGATTACTAGAAAGATCTGCAAAGCCGAGTTGTAAAATCCTATTTACATATTCCATATTCGGATTATGTGCTAGTTCATGCTCAAGATCTTCCCACATTCTCTTCCATTCCCTCTCTGTTTGTTCCTTGCAAGCCATAACGCCTCCTATGGCTAAAATAGCAAGAGGAAGGCCCTCACACTTTCCTACAATTTTTCTCGCCCACATTGTTAATTCTTCTGGGCATGTGTTGGTATTGTTTTTCATAAATGCGGTTTTACAAAAGAGATCCCATGAATGGTGTTCCTCAAGTGGGATTATCTCCATGATTTGTTGCTCTGGGGCCAATAATGCTACATCTCGATTCCTTGTTGTTAAAATGATTCGGGCAGCGTTACCTTCTGGGAGTTTGTCCCTTATGAAATGCCATAAATCGGCTTTCCACACATCATCTAGGATGAGTAAATACCTTTTATTGTGCAAATAGTTTGTAATTACTGGAACCAAACTTCGAAAATCCTTGGTATCAATTTCATCAATTTTAATTCCATTTGGATCCTCTCTATGCAACTCCCGCAATATCTTTCTCAAAAATTCATCCCTTTCCCAGGTTTGAGATACAGTGATCCAAGCACATCCACCAAATGATTTTTTTACCGTTTTGTAAACATCAGTAACAAGAGCAGTCTTCCCCACCCCACCCATCCCCCACACCGAAATTACATTTTGTTTACTCTTGTCATCACTCAACATTTCCATAAGCTTTTTCTTATTTTCATCGATTCCTACAAGATCACCTTCCTTTTTAAAATGCTCATCTTCTGCTGTTATCCATCTCCCACCTTCTTGGGTTTCTTCTCTTTTTACAATACCACTGGTGTCATATCGGTTCTTTCTATTCTGGATATTCTCAAGTCCAGTTTTTATCTTTCTGAGCTTTCTAGTGAGATTGTACCAAGTCATGACATGCATGACTCTCTTGACAGTCTTCTCTACAAACCCTCTGTTCTGCTCGTAAAACATGTAAGTGAACTCATCTACAATATCTTCAATATCAAAAGCAACCGTTCTTATTTCCCGGATAAAAAATTTTATATTAGGATCAGTCTCACTAAACCTCTCTGCTACAATTAGGAAACCTCTAATGCTTTCTAATTCTGCTTGGATATATTTCATCTCATCGAAGAAGTTATGCATAGCGCATGCTTCGCTATTTATGAATGAGCAAGTAGATTTGACTGGTTCAACGACTAAAGCAGAACCAATTTTTAGGAGCAAAGACCCCACCACACCTTCAGCCATCACGTCTCTTGAACTTTTAGCGAACTTGAAGATTAAATTCACTGCATGTTTACTCTATCATGTCCATCATATCTATAAATTAAATTGGAAATTTTTGTTGAAAAATATGCTTTTCACATGAATTAGTGATGGATGTAGAATTCTATGGAATGTTGCAAAATTCGAATGAATTAAGACCCTCAACCAAATGAATCCAACTGATTATGCAAATTTAATTAAATCTACTAATGGTTGGTAGCCTTGTATAGAAAAAGGTTTATCGTTTTTACTGATACCGAATTTCATGTTTTTTTTTTGTCTTAATATATGAAATGTTGAGGGATACCAGCTGTAAGAGTATAGTTGTACAAACGGAGAGTAGTTTGGGTCCGATGCCTCTCGGATTCAAACTGAGTTCGATGGGCTCCATAATTGTCTGATCCGCTTTAAGATATGTAATGTTGCTTTAATATCCGTGTGTGTTTGCTTTAAAATCCGTGCGCACGGATCTTAAAGCAGATAGGATTGTTATAGAGCCCATTGGACCCAAACTGCTCTCGTACAAACGACCCAACATTAGATATAGTACATCTATATTGATCTATAGTAACTAAAATTAATATATACTAATTAAACCTCAAACAAGATAAAAACTTTAAAAAAAAAAAAACAACGGAAACTGAAGAAGCTTAGAAATTACCTTGCGAGTTTAGACCAAAAATATTGGAGACCAGCTGGAAAGAAGTGGTTGAAGCTCTTCTTTGTCTAGTGCTCCTCCGTAACTTGCTAGTTTAAATAAGTGGTGGGGAACAAGAGCTAAGTCAAAATGTTTGTTTAATTAATTAGGTAGCCTTGCTGTTTACTATGGAGAGAGGGAATCGTTATGCTCCACAGGTATCTTATCCTCCCATGTTATATTATGAAGTACAATTTTAAGCCCTTCAAATGATATAGTGTACCTTGACTTTTCCACCCTTACTTTCTTTGGTCTTCTTGCCCCCACGTAACACATTTTTAATTGAAGTGTGAGTTCATTTACATTTTTAATTGAAATTATGGGGATAAAAACAAATGAACCTTGAGCAAGAGCGTATAAATTTGAGATATTAGACAGGAGTTTGTGTTCAATTATAAACTTAATTTTCTATAATAAAGTTAGGTGTATGAGAATGAGAGAGATGAATACAACTCTTTGAATTTTACAGTGGGTAGCTAGAATTTGAGACTGATTAAAGACGGATTTTGACAGGACAACGTTATTCCATCTTTTCTTTTTCTTTTTTTGTTTATTTTGGGGTTGCTTTGGTGCAGTCACTAAGGAAAAACAAAAAAAACAAGACGATTTGTAGTTTGAAAGCAAAGATAGGGTGCGATGTGTTTATCTAGAGGATTTGATAAGCACAATTCGAAAAATTTATCATATTGATTTCAAACGACGAATACAAACAATTGAAATCTATTTACTTCACGAGTGATGCATGTACATTAAAATTTTTGAAAGTTTTGAATTCATTTAGTACAAAGTCAAGCGGTCAAAAAAATGAATCATAAGTTGTTTTATGTATTCTTTTGTAATCATTTTTTTACCGCTTGATCTTGGTACTAAATGAATTTGAAACTTCCAATATTTGAAGGATTTCAATAATTTGGATTCGTCGTTTAAAGCCAATCCAATAGACTATTAGAGTTACGCTCACCAAATTCTCTTAATAATCACATCACACTCTAGGCTTTGTACTGACATTTCCTCAAGAAAATTACATAACACCCATTGATTAAGACAAACATAACGTGACTAACATGTTGTGACTTGATTGCATTATATCACGACACATGTATACGTGACCAAGATTTATTTTCACGCAACTTAATGTGCCATAACTAGGGGTGTCAACGAGCTAGCTTGGTCCTAGCTCAACTTGTTAATTCTGGACCGAGCTACAATCGAGCGAGCTGGACCTAGAATATCCGAGCTAAAACCTCAGCTTGAAATCATGACAAGCTAGTCTGAGCTAGCTCGCTGGGTCTGGTTGAATCTTGTTTTAAGAAAAAAAAAAATTCTACAAACTTTTTGGATCGAGCTGAACCGAGCTAGACAGTATAAAATGCACACAAATTGATGTCTAGCCGAGCTAGCTCACGAGCTGAGGAGCAAGTTAGACCCTAGCTTGAACTCTTTAATTCGAAACCGAACTAGTGGCGAGCTGACTCGTTAACAGCTTGGTATAATAACGAGCAAGTTGTTAACGAGCAAGTTAGAAGCGAGTCACGATCAAGCCACGAGTTATGGACTTTTTTGCCACCTCTAGCTGTAACCACATATTACTTAACCAGATCAATTTGTGAAACGTGACATGACTAAAAAGAGAACAATTACGTTACATGATTGACACATGTGACATAACATGCCATGACATACACCTGACGTGACGTGACAAATAAATAAACTAATTTCTGTCACTGGATGGAAATTTACCGCCTCTTCTATACTGTCATTTGGAATTTTGGGCAAGGAAGCTTGCCCAGAAAAGTAAATTGCTGCGGACTATACCAGGCGTCAAGTCTATAATTTCTTGCTGAATGAAACAAGACAATTTCCCACTCGTAATAACCAAAGAGCATTAAGATTATAGTACCAATGCATTTGGAAAGCCAACAAAATCAAGCAAATAATCCCCTTGTATACGTGAATAATACACCTAAATCGTGACGATTCAGATTCCAATAACGTCGATTGTGACATTTATTTAAGATCCACAACCCTTTTCAATGAACAAAAATGACTTAAAATTATTAGCGATAAGCATAGCTTCCAAAAAGAGCAGAGAATATTACAAATATCAATCTTACGTTAATAATTATAATACGAAAACTACATGAATTCAACTAGTTCCCAAGTGCAACTAGGAAAGGCATATTTAAGCTATTACTGATAGTTCAAGGAGTAAAAATCAGATCAAGTTTATTTTAACTACCAACTCCAAAAACCAAACCGATACATCATCACTCTAACAGGTACAAACTTGTACAGTAAGTAGTCCACACAGAGATTCCATCCAAGAATTTCACATGCTTCACTCTGATTTTACCTGATAAAATATATAGTATGAAAAATGTAAGTCAGTAATGTAAGTTTACAGTGGTATTGAATGTACTGACAACTGTACAAATGCCATCTGACAATTTGTAGGTTTCTACACCAAACAAATTGTCATACCAGTACAGTTTGTGACTTGACGAACTACTCTAATGGTTCTATTTATGAAGTAGTTCAAACATGATATTTAGACATCATTTATAGGGGTGTTCATTGTGGCCATTTGGTTAAAACCGAAATAAAATAGTCAAACCAAAATTTTATTCGGTTTTCAAAGATATAACCTAACCAACCAAATTAAACTGAATAACAACCGAACATAAAATAATTAAAGTAAATTTCAGTTTGTTTGCTTGAACCGAAATAAGAGAGATTAAATTTTAAAAGACCAAAACTCAATACATACACAAATACATTTAATAATTATACAAATAAATATGAATTATATATATAAGTCTAAATGAACCATATATAAAAAATGAAATACTTCCAAAATCTAAGCCGAACCAAATACATTTAATAATCATAGAAATAAGTATGCATTATATATAAAAAACCAAACCATATAGAGTTCAGTCAATTCGATCTTTTTGGTTTTTAAAAATCTAAACAAAACCAAATATAAATAACCGAAGTAATTCAAAAATTCAACCGATCCGGTTCATTTAAACCAATAAAAACCAAATCATTTAATCCAAACATTTTCGCTTCAGTTGAAAACCAAATAAACCAGACCCAATGAACACCCCTATGCTGAAGTACCTGAAAAAAAAAACACTTCCCGATGCACTGCTATCACTCACAATATGCTGATGTCTAAAATAGTTAACCATATAACATTCCATTACAAATAGAGATTTCAAAATAACAAAAAATTACTGGAGATGGAGAGCGAGAAATGCTTCTGTCACTTATGGGGCTCACACTAACTGCCTTCTTTCCTGCCTGAATTTTAAAAATTGCAAATATAAGTTCTGGTAGGAGGAACATAAGGACATCGAACATTAGTTCACTGCTAGCAAAAATAAACGGATGCATTCCCTGTCAAGTAGGGGGAGTATACAAAGATATTTAGAATTTTACACATTGTAAAAGAGAACTTGAGAGAATCTGTAGGTGAAATGCATCTATTAAAAGTAAAACCAAAAGTACAACTCAAAGCTTCTACTTTCCAAACAACATAAGAAATAAATAAAAAATACTTACAGAAACAACAGGAGATATGGATCTTGAACGCGATCTGCAAAGTTTTGAAAAATATTTATGCTTCAGCTAACTTACAAGTAGACTTACAGGAAAAGAACAAAATATCAAAGGCAGCCCCTGCCAAGGTTGAGAGAGAGAGAGAGAGATGTACCTTGATACAGACCTTGACAAGGACCGGCGAGATGGTTTCTTTACAGGTGACCTACTGCATAATACAGTTAAAATATTAAAAATGTTGTCTTCAATTATCGCAACTACTGCAAGTATAGCTAACTTAAATTTATGAATGATGCCTCGCCCATTTCTTTAACCTCACATCATATGAAAGAATTCTAGATGATTTCTCTTTTTCCTGAGTTTCTATGGTAAAAAATGGCTTACATTTATCGTACTCTTCATTAGCACTGTTGAACAACCAACCAAGGAAAATGGGCCTAGTACTAATTTATATCATCTTTTTCTATATCGGGTAATAAAGGAATATATAATAACTGGGTCACTTTATTATCCCTATTATATTTCCATTTTTTTCCTTTGGGTTCTTTACTTTTTCTCTCTTCTAATGTTACTTGGAGATGGAATGGAAAACTAAGGTAAAAATTAAAGCCCTACAACTCTTCAAGGTCTAAACCTTCAGGGCTTGCTCCCAAAAATGGTGGAAAAAACATTTACTATGCACTGTTCCTGTTGTGTTTGGCAAAAAATATAAAAAATTGTGTGGAATTGAAACCATTTCAGCACATTTAAAAAAGCAATCTTTCACTTTTCCAAGCCCCCAACAGCCAAAAAAAATAGACTATTACATCTAAGTAGAATAGGGAATGAACAACAAAATGTAGGGTATGACTGCAATTGTGCTATGCATACCTGGGACTCCGACTACGGCTCCTGTGACTGTAGCTACGGCTGCGGCTGCGGCTAGGACTAGGGCTCCTCGTATACGAGCGGCCTTTGCTACGGCTACGGCTTCGGCTTCGGCTTCTGGATAAGCTGTTCCTCTTTGAATCATACTCCCTCACCTGTTCATTGCAAATCCGCCAAAAAGAAAAAAAAAAAGTCCTCAAAATGCACGAACTGCCTCGATATATGCACCCACTATGCTTCTACAAGTGTAAAAGAACAAAGAAATACGAAAACTATTTTTTTTTAATTTCTTCATTTTTTTTCTTCCAAGTACTTGTTTGTTATACAAAGCGGGGCTAAGATGCAAACAAGAGAAAGCTGTCAGAAATCATTTTGTCATTTTTAAGGAAATTTCTTAGATTGTGGAAGTATTATTTTTGTTTTTCGTTGCTGATTGGGTACATGTGACAGGATTCTTGTAAATCGCTACGTAAAATTTCGTCTTTCTTATTTTCTGGTTATGTACTATCTGTAACCAACTTTGGCTTTATAAGAAAAATTATATCTTGGATCGTGGAGAAGATCCAAGAGAGAGAAGGGACATTTAAGTATGTAAATTTTGGTCAATTCCTAGGTCATTGTTTATTTCTAAAAGTAATTATGTATTATCATCCTCTGCATAACATACTAAAATAATAATACATAATTAATTTTCAAAATTAATAAATAGGCATGAAATAGAAAGTATATCATGCTCAATTATATATTAAACAAGACATGGAAGATATAAGTATTAGCTGAAAAGAAAAAAAAGGAAACTATATCATTATTTAATTCACTCCCTCCATTATTCTAACTATACAGTCCAAACAACATTTGCACTAACCAAAATAGTACAAGGTTAGCACTATTCTCGCACTGTTCGGATTAACACTATTTTCATTCGCTAACCCCAATAGAACTATGCTCACACTATTCTTTGAAGAGTGAGTGATCCATAAGTACCCGATATATAATATTATTTGTTTGTAAAATAAGCAAGATAGGCGCTACTGTTATGAACAGCATTGGATCAGGATTTGGAAGCATATATAATAGACACCATTTCAAAGAGGCAAGAGAAACCACCCACAAACAATTCCCCTGTTTCCGTACCAACAATGATTAAACAAGATGATTCAAAACTGCAGAGACTTACCCGTATATAGGCACGAGAAAATGCATTGCGAAACTCCGAGTCATCAAGTTTTTTTATCTGCCATAGCAAACATCTCAAATTAATCTATAAATCTTACAAAACACTAGACTATCCTAATTCTGGTATCAAAACATAGACTGGCAGCACTCAGAAGATATATTCCCCATCATCTCCTCAATACAGGCATAAACAGAGCTTATCATGTTGAATTCCATTTAAATTCTTTCTCTTTATAAAGAGCTTAGTGAAGGCCAGAACGAAGGAATACACAATTTAGAAAAAGAAAAAGAAAAAAGAAAAGATAGATACCGCATATTTCATGTCATCATAATTTGTGTAATCAACAACCCCAACAGTTCCTACAAAAGCAAAGTAAAAAATTGTGAGGCTCGATAAAAGTAAGTTAGACCATAATTCCCATACCATGGTAAGCTGAAGGCCTGAAGCATACCGACCCCTACGCACTGGCCCGGCCCAGCCAGCAACTGGTACCGCAATATCGGTGCCCGTGCACAATTCCTAGCTAGCTAGCACCTGCCGGTCTGACCAGTAATTGTTACGGTATTGCACCTTGCTACTGTATTAGAATAAACAAAGGTATGCTCAATAAGCTCCACATCAGCCAACATATTTTTAAATGAAGCAGGTCGGAACCATCCTATTCCCTCCAAGATCCATGCACGTCGCTTCAAGATTTGTGCCTATCAAGTGTTCGTGAATCTTGGAGTGAATCGGACGGTTTCAACCGGGCCACTCTTCCATTTTGAAATTCAACACCAAAAGTACAGTTTCCTTGAAACTAGGCACCGATCCTGACCAGTTTGACACAAAAATGGGCTTTTCTCCTTGTGACAAATCCAGTAAAACTTAACTGGGCCATATCCTGAAGAAACTTCAAAAGCACTGTTTACCAGTACAAATGAACTGATGGGGACTAGCAGTCCTAACTTGCTATAGCTTTGTTCAATTTTTATACTCACCTCCGCCTTCACGATAGACATCAGAGAAGCATACGTCACCAGCTCTACGCATGTGATCCTACAATGAGAAGCAGATATGTTATATGTGCAATTACAAGTATTATGTGTATGACGAATATAGTTAAATGTATACACCTATAAAAAGAAGTTGCATGGGTAAGCTTACACCCACTATCTTCTCTAAACTTATTAGTTATTACACAATATTTAACTTGTGTTAAGTTGTACTGATAACAAACTTATTTGACAACAGTGACAACAGACAGAACAGTTGTTAAAATAAATAAATAAATAATTGCAAAATTGTTATCCATCACTTAAAGCAGGTGTTGTATCAAATTTGGCGCAAATTGAAGAGATTAATCATCCATTCATCAAGCGATTTTAAATTTTAACAATGGCAACTGAATGACTGCCAAAATCATACCAACTTTAATACACAGACGATCTAAACAATAAAATGTCACTTCTATAATTTTATTTTTAATATAGATGGCCTCTGACGACTTATTGCAAACGTCAATATAACTCATCCCATTAAACATACTTATCTTTGAAGGCATAGTTGCCTTGGGGGAATATGTGCTAGTACTAGCATATATACTGTATTGTGAATATATCTATGAAATTGAGGTTTTGCATAGCTGTGTTGAAAACTGTGCCAAAATGTAAATTACATGAATATAATGAGAATACCTTCAGGTCTTGCCATGAAGCCGATGAAGGCAACCCAGTGACCAGAACTACATACACAGACATAAAAAAAAGAAGTTCAAAAATAAACTAGTGAAAACATGGTACAACAAGAAGCATTGTTGTATATATAGCTTAAAAACCTCAAAAATGAGAATTATTCAAAAAGCTCCCCAAGAAAGAAAAAATGCAATCTATAAAACTACATAAAATTCCTGGCTCTCTCTCTCAGTGACACATCCAGCAAAGGTAAACAGGCCAACAAGAGCACACAACTCAGTACCTGTACTATGCCTAGTACTATAGGAGAGCAACCTTTAGCTCCTATTGCATCTAGACAGCTCATAAAGGGCCCCGCTCAGAAAATGTATGGAATAGTGGAAAAGTAAAAAAGGGTTGAGGCTTCTATTCAATATTATTATTTTTGTGTTCGGCGCGTTTCGAATAGTAGACAGCTCATATTTGGCTCCGTTCAAAAAATGCACGGAATAGTCGAAAAGTAGAAAAGGGGTTAGGCTTCTATTCAATATTATTATTTTTGTGTTCGGCACGTTTGGAAGAGTGGAAGAGTGGAATTGAGTCTATTCCAATATGTGGAGAAAGTCACTCTTCCTCAAGTAAGAGGAAAGATTTGACTGCATATTTCCATTCGGCAACTATTCCATCACAATTCCATACTTCTCCCCTATCCCCACTGTGCCAAACAAGCCCATAGGAATCATTGAAGATCTAAAAAATCTGTTAACTAAACATCTGAGGAGAAAGAAGCAACAGGAAGCTGAAAAGTCAAATCACAGCTAGGAGCAATGCCAACAAGAAGCTTTCAAAAATTAAACAACTGCTTTCGTTAAAAAT
This sequence comes from Carex arenaria, assembly GCA_964058825.1. NCBI lineage: Eukaryota > Viridiplantae > Streptophyta > Magnoliopsida > Poales > Cyperaceae > Carex > Carex arenaria. Next base: position 1,161,711 of record CAXKVW010000049.1, on the reverse strand, counting down.
TAAAAGAATTGAACAAAGACACACCTCGATACTCTGAGCGTCTAGGGATGGCCCCACGGCCACGGGACCCACTGCTATAGCTGCTTGGACGATCACGAGAGGAAGGCCCACCACCACCACGCCCAAAATGAGCCATCTCCACCTTTCATTTCAGCAATAAAAAAAGAACATATAATTGAGAGATGAGCAATTTGAACAAAGCATCTAGAGCTGAGAAACAAGACCAAATTTCTGTAGTCTTATATAGGCAGAAAGAGAAAGATTGCATATCTCCAGACCAATGTTTCTCAAGGGATGCTTCCAATCATGGTACAGAGGGGGGTTTATTTTGAGGTTATTTTTACATGAAACTTACTGTGCCCGTGTCAAAAATCTTTACAGTCATTTCTGTCGAACAGCTCTACAATAAACGAGGTAATTCAATTCCGTAGAAGTTTCGGGTGCTTCACACCCAAATTATTATTTTAAAATATAATTCATATATCAATTTCAATTTTTAAACAAAAAAGGAGGTTTCTTCTACTTCTGATGGCACTTGTGCTCAAAATCTTCATCTAAAAGTGACTGAAACTTGACAAAAATCAACAGATCCTTAATCCGACTGAAATTTAAAATCATCCTTAGTTCAAAGTTCAAATCAAACAAATAAGAGTTGACTCTGCACTACAGCGCATACTGGTATAAGAAAATGCCACTTTGAGCAATAGTTATGCACATACCCGCAATCTTTCACCATCAAATTTGTATCCATCACGCCCACGAATTGCATCTTCGGCATCTCTAGGGTCTTCAAACTACAACGTACATACAATAAGTAAAAAATTACACACTCAGCACACTAACAAATATGCTACTTGGTACAGCAAGTTTCCCTTCATTTAAAAACGAATATACTACTCACATGGCATGTTTAGTCCTTGAGTGCATGTTGGGTTATGGAGTAAGCCCTTACTTTACCTTTAAGCTGCCAAACGAGGAGCAAATTTGAAGGAGAGAGATAAAATAACATTGAGTTAATCCGGAGTTACTTACTCCACCTCTAGTAACTTACTCCACAGTTACTCCCCCTGTCGATCCCAGCGTCACAGTAACATTCATCATTCAATTTTCTCTCTCTTCACAGTTACTCCACCAAACATGATTAGCTTAACCCACTTTAACTTGGAGTAGGCAATTTAATCCTTCTTAACTTTACTTCACAACCAAACATGCACTAATTGGCAGCTGAGGGTAATTATGTCATTTTTGGATGAATTAAGGACATTGGTAGAGCTCCAATTTTGACAGCTTAGTCTCAACTTAAGCAAAAGCAACTTACATGAGACTCTTCAATAACTTAAAAGTTAAAACTAACAATGTTCAATTTGGGGTCCACGGCACAATCAAGTTGCTAATACAACACCGGTATAGCACTCTAGTCAAGTGAGAAGCTAAATATGTTCATACCTCAACGTAAGCATAGGCTGGAGGTCTAGGAGGAATCTTCAAGTCAATGTCAACAATAGGTCCATACTGCAAACTCGTAAACAAATAAAATAAGAAAACAATGAGCCAAAAAAAATGTTTCAGGATATAAAATGATGTGTGATAAGTAGGGGTGTTCAATGGATCTAGTTCATTTGGTTTTCAACTGAGCTGTAAAATTTTGGATTAATTGTCGTTCGGTTTTTCAATTTTAATGGTTCGGCTCAGTTGAAATTTTGAATTACTTCCAGTTTTTACATTTAACTTGGTTTAATCTCTCCTATTTGGCTCAACCAAACAAACCAAAGTTTACTTCATATTTACTTGAAATAATTTGGTTTTTTATATTTGGTTCGGATTAATCTCTCTTATTTTGGTTCAATTAATATATATCTTGATATTTATTTCTATGATTGTTAAATGTATTTGTGTATGTATTGAGTCTTGACCTTTTAAAGAATTTATCTCTTTTATTTCAGTTCAACCAAACAAACCGAAATCTACTTCGGTTTTTTTGGTTCGAATGTTATTTCCTTGATGAGTTTAATTCGGTTAGTCTGGTTAGATTTTTGAAAACCAAATAAAATTTCGGTTTGACTATTTTTAATTAATTTTAACCGAACAGACCGTTTGGACACCCCTAATGATATGAAAGGACCAAATTACAAGTATACATTATAATACAGAGAAAAAGATTTATATCTAACCATTGTCCAATCCATATTAAAATGTACTCTGTGTTAACTCTCAAGATTGCAAATTTCAATTTCACATCAAATAGCACAAGAGGCCGTGATAAAAATTACCTTGTAAAAAAGATCCTCAACCTCCCTCTCACGAATGTCGCCAGGAAGGTTCCCCACAAAAATAATCCTGCCACTGCGTCTGCTCATCCTCTCTACTATATGGAACCATTTACAAGTGAATTAATTTATTTTACAAAATGCATGTTTTTCAAATATTTGCATGCCATGAATTATGAAATAACACATAATTACAAAACCCCACAAAGTAAGCATGGACTAGGTAGGGCATGTGGAGATAAGGTTAAAACAAGAATCCAAGATTACGCTATCTATTGAAGAGCAATTAGGGCAGAGATTAAATATTTTCACAATAGAAGAAAATACACAGAAATAACAAGAAAAAGAGGAATTATATGGGTTTAATGCTTAACCCTAACCAAAAACTGCCCCAACTACCAACTAATCAACAAACAAAACGACATTATTAGTAAAAAAAAAATTCTCCAAAATAGTTGAAATTAAATCGGATCTGCTCCGACAAACCAGGGTTTCTCAATTCTAGGGTTTACGGAAAGCTCACCTAGCGGGACTTCGAGAAATCGAACTGCGAGTGCGAGGCGGGTTGCTGTTCCTCTCTCTCTCTCTCTCTCTCTCGCTCCTTCAAAAACCTTTTCTCACTGCGAAGCAGCCGTAAATCTTGAATGAATGGATTAAATGTATCAAGACACGTTTCATATCTTTTTTTCAGTATGTATGTACATAACACGTGTATCTATTAGTGTAACGAGTGTTACGGGTGCATATAAACGGTAATATTCTTTTGAGGTCCCATTAATCAGTATATCGACGCACGGGAAAATGTTCGCGTCTCTTTTCGATTAATCATGCGTTCTGGATTCTTCTGGAGACTGGACCGGTTTGGTTTGCCTGCTTATATTAGGCCAAACCCAGAAAGAAAACCAATTCCTAATGTAAAATGGAAGGCTCGGCCCATATTCGGTCCGGTTATGTCGGGTTCGGGTTTGCACTTTTGGTAGATCCTAGAAAATGTTCACTTCTCTTGTCGACTAATCATGCGTTCTGGATTCTTCTGGAGACTGGACTGGTTTGGTTTGTCTGTTTATATTGGGCCAAACCCAGAAAGAAAACCAATTACTAATGTAAAATGAAAGGCTCGGCCCATATTCGGTCCGGTTCATGTCGGGCTCGGGTTTGTACTTTTGGTAGATCCAACAAATACCGAATACTTGATCAGGCGGGAACGAGAATTTACCGTGTCTCCACGTGCGGTGCACGGACCAAACATTCCCGGTTGTGAATACGTTACTTGAGTACACCTGGAGTACAATGTTAGTTTCACCAGTGGGCCCCTACTTGGTTGTCTGACAAACCTGCAACCATTAGAAAACCAAGTCTACACAGATATCACTACTCTACACATCACCCGGAACAGTCAGTGACGTCGACAATAACGTACAACAATACAAATAAAAAATAATTATCCAAGTGGCACAATGGAATCAAACGTGGCTTGAATACAGGTCCCCTAAAGTAACATAAATTTTGTTTTTTTCTTGAAACCGTCCGATCTTCTCTGGACAAACTGGATTGGTCCTTACTCTGGTCGGACAGTCCAAATCTAACTGCAAAATTTGAGTTACTATAGGGTATGCTCCTGGACACACATGAAACTAGGGGTGAGTAAATCGCTCATAACTCGTAACTCGCTCATAACTCGCTCACTAAAAACTCGTTAAGAACTCGCTCATTAACAACTCGCTCATTAACGACTCGCTCATTAGCGCTCATTAACTAAATGAGCCGAGCATGAGCATACCCCAACTCGCTCATAACTCGCTCATTAAGAATATGCCACATCTAATCCTGCCACATTTAATCCCAATTTCTTAAATTAATATTAAAACTGAATAAATAAAAAATTCCAAACCTACTTATTACACTCCAGAGTCCAGACTAAAGTTGAAATTAAAATTGCTCCAGCGGCCCAGTAAGTCTAAATTACTATACTTGTTGGCTTGTATTTTTTTTTATTTATATAATTATGCAATACTGTTTCATGCTTGTTTTTTTATTATTGTTTTAATAATATAAATTTGTAGATATGTCACAACTCACAAGAAGATAGCTCCGAGGATGTGACGTGGGACCAGTGAGACTGAGAACCGATAAGAATATAGTTGTTTGATTTTGTTAAATTTGCTTATGGATAATTTTTGTTAAATTATGTAATGTTTAATTAGATTGGATTATGACAATTTGTTAAATTATATAAATGAAAATTAGTTTTTGAAAATTAGGTTTTGAATTCTTAAATTACTCATAATTCGTGACTCGCTCAGTTGCTCATAACTCGCTCATTAACAACCCGCTCATTAACAACTCGCTCATTAACAACTCGCTCATTAGCGCTCATTAACTAAATGAGCCGAGCATGAGCATACCCCAACTCGCTCATGCTCGCTCATTAATCAGCCCTACATGAAACACCCCTTTCACTTTACCACCTTTTTTTCGGAAAGGAAACACAATTTGACAATTTTAGACTTCTCTTGCAACAAATCGCATCAATCTCTTTCACAGTTTCACTTTCATTCCATCCATGGCGTCGACCTCGATTGATCCAAGTGAGGAGCACCTCAAAACCCCACTCATCACCTCCATTTCAGAATTGGAAGAAGTAGAAGAAGAAGAAGAAGGTTCCGACGAGGAGAGAGCGTACGATTCCGACGAGAAGGTTCGGATCACGATCGGTTCTTCCGACGACGAGGGATACTCTAGTGACGGTTCCATTCCTCCTTTCTCATGGCGCAAACTGTGGCAGTTCACCGGGCCAGGTTTCCTCATGTGCATCGCGTTTCTCGACCCGGGAAACCTCGAGGGAGACCTCCAGGCTGGAGCTATTGCCGGGTGCTCTCTCTTATGGCTTCTTTTGTGGGGCACAGTTATGGGATTACTCATACAGGTGCTGTCGGCCCGTCTCGGGGTGGCCACGGGACGACACCTGGCGGAGTTGTGTAGAGAAGAGTACCCGTCATGGGCCCGGCTTACGCTCTGGTTCATGGCTGAGCTGGCGCTGATCGGGGCCGATATACAAGAGGTGATTGGTAGTTCAATTGCCATGAGAGTGCTCAGTGGTGGGGTCATACCTCTCTGGGCTGGAGTCATCATCACTGCCTTTGATTGGTATACATACACTTTACTTTATTGCCCTTCTCAGTCATTAGTATACTGGTATATTGGTTCAGTCATTAGGCTAACTAATATTTTTTTGTAAGTACTTGGTCTTTAAAATAATTGAAACTAAATTGTCGCGAGTATTTAAAAAAATTTGATGGCCAGGGTAATAGTTACTGGTACAAGGTGCAGTTGCAATGCAGTCATAATTAGGCAAACTAATTTTGTTTTGTAAGTACTTTGTCTTTTACCAGAATTGGTTGAAATGTATGTGTATTGAATTGTTCTTATCAGCTTTATCTTTCTATTCCTTGAGAACTATGGTGTGAGGAAATTAGAAGCATTTTTCGGGGTTCTAATTGCAACAATGGCCATAACATTTTCTATAATGTTTGGTGAAGCAGCACCTAGTACTGAGGAGCTTTTATACGGTACATAACTAGAATTTTGTTTCAAATTGATAAAGCACTGTTGCTGTTGGTTAAACAAAATAAACGGTCTTTTTTATCAATAGGGGTTCTGGTCCCACAATTGAGCTCAAAAACTATAAAGCAAGCAGTAGGTATTGTAGGCTGTTTAATCATGCCACATAATGTCTTCTTACACTCCGCACTGGTTCAGTCACGAAAGATCAACATCAACAAAAAGGGACGTGTGAAAGAGGCGATGCACTACTACAATATTGAATCATCTCTTGCTCTCTTTGTCTCGTTCATTATAAATGTGTGCGTCACGACAGTTTTTGCCAAGGGATTTTATGGGACCAAAGAGGCTACCAATATAGGCCTTGAAAATGCTGGCCAACTTTTACAGGTATGTTTTTGCCAAATTTTGGTACAGATGAAACAGTGCCAGGATATGTCAGTTCAATCAACCTATAATGTATTGTTACCAGTACTGAATTTAGGGGTTTCAAGGGGTATGGAATGGTCGGGTGGAAGCATTTTCATACTCTTACCCGTACTTGATAAGCTAACGAAGAAAAAACCTTACCGAATTGTTACAAGTGTGTTACTAAAAGAGTCATTGTGGTATCTTTATTCTATGCAGACAAAATATGGAGGCACGCTGTTTCCTATTTTGTACATATGGGGCATTGGTTTACTGGCATCAGGCCAGAGCAGTACCATAACTGGTACCTATGCGGGTCAATTCATAATGGGTGGTTTCTTAAACCTCCGTTTAAAGAAGTGGGTCCGTGCTGTAATAACCCGGAGCTGTGCCATTATACCAACTATCATAGTTGCACTATGTTTCGACACCAATGGATCTGCTATGGATTCGTTGAATGAGGCGCTCAATGTTCTTCAATCGGTGCAGATCCCTTTTGCACTTATACCCCTCATATTTTTAGTTTCGAAGGAGCAGATTATGGGCTCTTTCAAGATAGGCTTTATTACCAAGGTATGGTATTATGTTCAATGCTCACTATTTAAGTTCACATTTTTTTTGCAAAGCACACATTGATCCATGCTATGGATCCATATCTTCATTTTCAAAATCCAAATAGTTGATGTGAACCATTCAACATGATTTTTATATAAAAATGTACATGATGCTCACTATCTATAATTCTGAACCATTCAAAAGTAGTGATTTTCAACCTATCTAAAAAATAGTAAAAAACTTCTAAAAAAATGCAAAATCCAGTCTCCAAGTACATTTTCATGTGGAGATTATGTTGAGCGGTCTGGATTGACTATTTGGACATGAAAAAAATTATTGTTTCTCGAAACTTGGCATCAATTTTTTTTGTATAATTGTTTTTTCACAGGTGGTGAGTTGGGTGGTGGTGGTGTTTCTAATATTAATCAATGGTTATCTTTTGTTGGATTTCTTCTTGGCTGAGATCAAAGGCTTTTTATTTGGATCTGCTATTTGTGTTGCACTGACAGTTTATCTGGCATTTATCATATACCTCGTCTTACGGGAGACATCAGCCTCTACCAGTTTCAGGTTTCCTTTTAGTAAGACTTAGTTAAAAAAATAATTTATTAACACGATCATGAAAATCGGATGCTTAAATAAATTAGTCTCTTTTAGTTTGAGCAAAACATTTCAGTTGTTATTATTGTATATATATATGTAGGATAATTTGAGTGTAATGAACTAATGAAACCTTTAGGATTCTCTAATTATGTTATACATATATTTTTTTTTTGTAATGGCTATACTTTTCTTTGATGTAACATGTTTTAAGATAAAAATTTCAGAGAGGCCACAAAAGTATAATTATGGTCTGTCTGAGCTAATAAAATTAAATACCAGAAAAAAAAAATTCAATATGAAAGCATTGTAATATTATATTATCATAGTTGAAATGGAAACTTGTATTTTTTTTCTTAAATCATGGGTTAGAAGTGGTTAAGCCACTCAACACACTTTCAATTTCCTGTTTATATTAAAAAGGATTTTCCACTCTGTGGGTTTCAAATCCATTAAGCCATATACATTTGCTATTGAACTAAAATCAGATTCTTGGAAACTCGTACTTAAACATACATTGAGCGACATTAAAAATTTCATGCGGACTTTAAACTATATAGAAAATTATGTATTAAATTTTGAAAATAAATACCCTTTTTTATTGAATTCTCCCCTGCTCGTAACGGAAGCTAATCAAGTTCGAGTAAACTAGATTCAACTGGAGCTTAGACTCGTTAAAAATTTAGTTGAACCAGCTTGAATCAAAATCTAGTTTCACGTTGAAATTCATGACTTGAATTTCAAAACAAGTTACTTCAAAATAAAATGATATCAAAAAAATGTCATGATCTTTTATGTGTGCAAAGATAAATATTTTAATTTTTGCAAGTTTTTATAATTAATCAAAATGTCGTGATCTTTTACGTGTGGAAAGAAAAAATAATATAAATCGTAACAAATGGTTTTATTTTAATGTTTAAGTTTTAAATTTTAAGTTATTGTAGTTACAAAAATCAAAACAATAAAAACACAAAAAAAAATACATTTCAATCCTCCTCTAAAATTGTAAAAGAAATTGAAATTAGAATGAAATAAAAAGCTTGTAAAATTGAAATTAAGTGAACTTGGTATATCCCGGTCCCAGACGACAAAACAGTAACAGTAACAAATCTCTCTGGTTTGGCATCTCCATTTCTTAAAGTCCGCATAATATAACTAGTATCTTGCCCGTGCGTTGCAACGGGATATATATTACAAGATGTGTACAAATATGAAAAAGAAAATCCAACTTATATGTTATTTGCTGCAATAAGAATTTTTTTTAAAAAAATGATCAAATATAACATTAAAAATAGTTCTTGAAGTATTATTGCAAGTGTAATCTTCTTCGATGTAGTCCGATATTCTGAAAACGAACAAACAAAATATGAAAAATAGATTATAATTTCTTAAATTGAAAACAATAATAAAGGTAGAAATGTTAAATTAATATGATTTGTACCTTATTCGTCGCTCAAGACCTCTCGGTAAACTATATTTTTTGTATACACCCCTGGGCATCAATAAATGAAATTAATATAAAATAATTAATTACTTACCTGTTTGAAATCACCACCGAAAAGCATGATCTTCCCGCCGAAGGGTAAATTTTCTTCGATTATATCTTGCATTGTTCTATCAAGTGCTTCAATTGCTTGTCGCTTTGCCATTGATGCTTCATCCCATATGATCAAAGTTGCCATCTGCAATAAATGTGCAACTCCACTCTGCTATTTGATATTGCAAACAGAGTTGTTCTCAATTTTTAAGGGAATTTTAAATCTAGAATGTGCAGTTCTTCCCCTGGCATGTTATTTGCTGCAGAACCTGACGAAGCAGTTGCCAGTGCGATAAGATTCATGGAACGCACTTTAGCTAGTAACGCTTTGTATAGATATGTTTTACCTGTCAAATACATGGAAAACACATTAGTTCAATAAATAGTTTATTATAAAAAAATATTGATTTTCTTTTCTTATTAACAGTAGGGAGATGCAGAATGTTTTTCACTTTTCAATTGCACTGTAGAGCATTCTTTCAGTTATCAATTCGGACTTGTATGAATATATTTTGAGTTAGTGTTCTTTCCTATTTCGTGAGGTAAACTGAGGACAGTGCTGTAATTTTTCAGCTTATTCATAGTTTCAAACCTAAACTTCAAAAATTCATAATAAATTGATAGAAAATGCCAAAAATATAAAATCAAATTCTAATATGTTTATTTTGAAATCTTCCAAATTCCTGTGTAAATTGGTTTGGAAAAATTACTACTTTACCCTGGTTTCCATTTGGTTTTGTACCAGTACCCCTGTTGTTCAAAATTTTCAGACAGACCAGACTTTGAGAATTAATTCCCGGCAATTGGCTAAACAGATTTTTTTTGTTCTTCTTATGAAAATGTAGGTCTAAACCTAATATATGAGCTCAAAAAATTTCAGATTCATTAAATGTCCAGATGTTATACTGGTAAGGGGTTTTCCGAGGAGCTATTTCAAGGTCTGTTTATTCCTAGTTTCAAACCTAACCTTAAAAAAATCATAATAAATTGATAGAAAATGCCAAAAATACTAAATCAAAGTCCAATATGTTTATTTTGAAATCTTCTACATTCCTGTGAAAATGGTTTGGACAAATGACTATTTTACCCCTGGTTTCCATTTGGTTTTGTACCAGTACCCCTCCTGTTTAACATTTTCAGACAGCCCAGATTTTGAGATTTAATTACCAGCAATTGGCTAAACAGAATTTTTTGTTCTTCTTATGAAAATGTTGGTCTAAACCTAATATATGAACTCAAAAAATTTCAGATTCATTAGATGTCCAGATATTATCCTGGTAAGGGGTTTTCCGAGCAGCTATTTCAAGGCCTGTTTATTTCTAGTTTCAAACTTGACATTAAAAAATCATAATAAATTGATAGAAAATGCAAAAAATACAAAATCAAAGTCTAATATGTTTATTTTGAAATATTCTACATTCCTGTCAAAATAGTTTGGACAAATGACTATTTTATCCCTGGTTTCTATTTGGTTTTGTACCAGTACCCCTGCTGTTCAACATTTTCAGACAGTCCAGACTTTGAGATTTAATTACCGGCAATTGGCTAAACAGATTTTTTTGTTCTTCTTATGAAAATGTAGGTCTAAATCTAATCTATGAGCTCAAAAAATTTCAGATTCAATAGATATCCAGATGTATAATAAGGGGGTTTCAGTGGAACTATTTCAAGGGCTGTTCTGGAATTTTGCTGAACTTATATTATCCATTTGTATCATAATATACTTGATGTTAAACAGATAAAATATTACCTGGTCCTTCTGGTCCATCAATAAAGAAAATTCTACTCTTCTTATCCATAACACATTGCATAATCTCGTTAAATGCAGCCAATTGTTCAGGATTTAGAGAGTCACACAAGCGCAGATGTTCTTCATCATCCGTTATTGCCATCTCATCAGCCACCTCACGAAATTCGTTGACATTTAAATCACCTAGTTGACTCAGGTCTGGTAGATCATACATTTTCACGTTCCTGCCCATTGATTGTAAAAAAAATCATTAATGTTCTTCAGCACCATCTGTTGTACCTTGTCTTGAAATCTTTTACTTCATGAATTGGAGGATTGAAAAATACTCTACTACTGTAGGAGCTGTAAAGAAGTAGATAATCTAACAAAAATAGAATGACTAATCATTACAACCAAACATACCAGTTGAAAGAATTTTGTAACTAAACTATACTATATATCTGAAAAGTATCTGAAAAGTACCTAGAAAAATTGTCAAATAACTTCTCTTTGTACAATATTTGAGACTTGCGAATATTCCATATTTTTCAAAAACAATTGTCAATTAAAATTGGAAAGAGATAAAAGGAATTTATAAATGAAATATGGGCATAACCCTTATTTTTTTCTTAAAAAAAATCTTGATGTGGGATAACTGTACTGGTGTACCAATACCTTGACAGCCCCTGTACCGGTTCAAGATGGTGAAAATCACCAAAATTTGCAAAACTGGTAAATGTGTCAGTGAACCAAAAAAAAGAGCGAAACAAAGTAATGCATATAGAATTTGATGGGAATTAACCAGTACCTAGAAAAATTGTCAAATAACTTCTCTTTCTACAATATTTGAGACTTACGAATATTCCATATTTTTCAAAAACAATTGACAAATAAAATTGGAAAGAGATAAAAGGAATTTACCAGTACGATTGTCAGTCTCTCCCTCAATCTTTCCTCAGTTCCGTGACTGTGAGAGAGCCGCCACGTGTTTGTACTCAAAGAGGGAGCACGGGGAGAAGGGTTTGTGCTTAGTCCTTAGGTAAGAGAAGACGGGGGAAGATTTTGGGTTTGGTGCGAGAGGGGCTGAAGGAAATGGTGGCGAAGAAGGAAATGTTTCCTTTCCTTTCTGTCAAAGAAAAGGTTTAGGCGAAGGGTTTGTGAATGTTACCTTTCATTCTTCATTCTTTTCTTTGTATCGGTTCAGTAAAGGAAATGTTTAGGCGAAGAAGGAAATGAAATATTTATCAAAGGAAATGTATCGGAGTCAGCAAAGGAAATATATAAGACATAAGGAAATAATAATAAAAATACTGCAGGCGGTGCTTTTATGGAAATGGTAATGAGATTTAGCTTTAATTTTTAAATATAATTTAATTTACTGTGTGACATTATGTGTAGCGAGTATGATTTTAACTAAATTTAGACTTACACACATAAAATAGATGCATTTAATCAAAAGATAACAGATTATGTGATTGGAGGGTTGATATTAAATCCGAAAATTTATCCTTCAATCTCAGTCGTTGGCGGATCAGAACAACTACGTGCATTATATAAGAATGGAGATATTTGAGTTTAGATCAAAACCATTCCATGAGAATCCGGGCCAATCAGGCCTTAGGTGGAATGCACAGGATCGTTTAATATTTGTGCCAAAACAGATCGGATGGGTCAGATCTAAACTCATTGGGTAACAGAAATGCGTATCGAAAAGTGGTTGCAATGCTCCAGAGGCGTAAGCATTTTAAGACGAACTCCATTAATATCTCTGATTCACTTCTCTAAACTCTTCTACTTATTTTATTTACACTTGAGATTTTTAGTATTTAAATAAATCGAACAATTATACTAATAGGATTTAGTGAAAATTAAAAAAATAGAAAAATACAAGTTGAAATCATCATTGAAATCTATAGTATCTATGAAGTTTGAAGTAGACTATTAGAGGATAAAAAAAAATCTAAACACACCTTCCATTTAATCAATTTTACTAGTTTAAGAGCCTAAGAGGTAAATTTAATATGCAATTAATTGATTTCCTTGATTAACAAATATATCATTTTTTAACTCTATTCATATTAATTGGGTACATTCAGCATTAAATTCATGCTACTGGTAACTCAAATATCAAAATATACTTTGTATCACTTCTCTAGTTGATTAAAAGTAAAACCACTATATAAAATTCAAAAGAAGAAGTGCAGTACCTTTTCCCCTTGGGTATAACTTAGCCATTAAGGGTATGTTTGGATGCACAAGAATAGCCACTGTTTCCGGAATAGCATTGCTATTCGGAACAGGGTGCATCCAAACGACTTTAGAGCTATTCGGAATAGCTACTGTTTTTAGAATAGCGTTGCTATTCGCTATTCTTACAAAAACATGGAATAGCATTTGTTCATTTCAATATTAATACTAATCTAATATTTAAACTAATATTATATTACATTTAATATTTAAATTAATATTATATTGTATTATATTTAATCTAATATTTTATTTAATACTAATATAATATTTAAAATAATATTATGTTACATTTTAATATTTAAATTAATATTATATTATATTATATTTAATCTAATATTTTATTTAATACTAATCTAATATTTAAAATAATATTATATTACATTTAATAATTAAATTAATATTATATTGTATTATATTTAAACTAATATTTTATTCAATACTAATCTAATATTTAAAATAATATTATATTACATTTAATCTAATATTTTATTTAATACTAATCTAATTTTTAAATTAATATTATATTACATTAATATTTAAACTAATATTATATTATATTTAAGCTAATATTATATTATATTTAATCTAATATTTTATTAATACTAATCTAATATTTAAAATAATATTATATTACATTCAGTATTTAAACGAATATTATATTACATTAATCTAATATTTTATTTAATACTAATCTAATATTTAAAATAATATTATATTCCATTTAATAATTAAATTAATATTACATTGTATTATATTTAAACTAATATTTTATTTAATAGTAATCTAATATTTAAAATAATATTATATTACATTTAATCTAATATTTTATTTAATACTAATCTAATTTTTAAATTAATATTATATTACATTAATATTTAAACTAATATTATATTACATTTAATATTTAAAATAATATTATATTACATTTAATATTTAAACTAATATTATATTATATTTAATCTAAAATTATATTATATTTAATCTAATATTTTATTAATACTACTCTAATATTTAAAATAATATTATATTATATTTAATATTTAAACTAATATTATATTATATTTAATATTTAAACTAATATTATAATATTTTATTTAATACTAATCTAATATTTAAAATAATATTATATTACATTTAATATTTGAATTAATATTATATTGTATTATATTTAATCTTACATATAAATTATTAAACAGTAGCTATTCCCTCCAAACTCTATTCCAAATATGCAATCCAAACAACTTTTTCACTGTTCTGAATAGCACTGTTCTTAAACAGTAGCTATTCTTATTTACTATTCTAAACAGTAGCTATTCTAGCTATTCTTGAGTGCATCCAAACGTACCCTAAGCAGCTTGGTAGTCTCTAGCTACCAAGTTTTTTCAAAAAAAAAGACTTAGCCATTGAGCATTAATTATTTTAAAGAAAGGTTATTCAATACGAGCAATATTAATTTGCATTGGTTAATTAATCGTGATCATATTACTCAAAACAAGATTTTGTCAAAGGTGGCCGGCCTCTTCCATCTACAAATTCTTTTTTTGCTCTCAAGTCTTCTCTTCTATTCTCTTCTCTCAGGTAAATATTTAAAATATTTTTGGTTCTATTTAGTTTTACACTTAGAAACCTAGTAAGTTGGGGTTGGATTTGGGAGATGCAATCATTGGATCTGTCAAACCAGGGTTACTAATTGGTGGAGAGCAGGAGAGAGATTCGGGATTTGTTAATTTTTGCTGAATCTAATTGAAGATTTACAGTTAATATAGACAATTTAAATTTGTTATTATTTTTTTTTCTCAAGTACCTCACACAGAGGTTTGGTTTATAGGGCTTTAATTCTAGTTAGTGTACTAGATAAGATTTTAACAGATATTATCTGTGTTACAATCAGCTTTTCTCTTCATCTTCTTCTTCTTTATACATATTTTTTGTTTTTTTCAGGTTTAGTGCAAATTTCTAATCATTCCTCTTTTCTTTTATATCTGTAATAATTAGCACCAAACCAAGCTAGAGTCTCTTTTATCCACATTTATTTTTGGCATTTTCAGGTCCATGCTTCAAATTTTAATCCCATTTTGACCTTCAAATACTCTCTTCAAGCTGACAAATAATGGATGGGAACAACTATGAGGTGTTGGGATGTATAAAATCGCCAAGTTATTTCTTGAATCAGGAGATGAACAATGCGCATTGAAGTTTGTGAAGATCGCAAAACGACCAGATCCCACGATCCCAACCGACTGCATCTTCTTTGCCATAGAAAATCTCGACACCTCGATGCCGACTTCAATTAACTATACTGAAGAGCAAGTCAGTGTGGTTCGTGAAATCAGAAAGAACAAGGACTACTATGCAATTCTCGGAGTAAAGAAGAGTTCTAGTGCTGAAGAAATCAAAAGGGCTTATAAGAAATTATCTCTTAAGATTCATCCTGACAAGAACAAGGCGCCGGGGGCAGAGGAGGCGTTCAAATCCGTTTCCAATGCACTTAACTGCCTCAGCAATGAGCAATTGAGGAGGAATTATGATCAGACTGAGCAATGGAGGAGGAATGATTATCAGACTGAGCAATCGAGGAGGAATTATGATCAGACTGCCCAATCGAGAAGGAATTATGACCAGACTGAGCAATCGAGGAGGAATTATGACCAGACAGAGAAATCAAGAACGAATTATGATCAGACTGAGCAATCAAGGAGGAATTATGACCAGACTGAGCAATCGAGGAGGAATTATGATCGAACTGAGCAATCGAGGAGGCATTATGATCAGACGGAGCAATCGAGGCGGAATGATGATCAGACCGAGCAATCGAGGAGGAAGGATGATCAGACTGAGAAATCGAGGAGGAATGATGATCAGACTGGAAGTGGAAATTACAGTTATACCCTCCAAAATATGAAATGGGTGGTGGTGGTGAGTTTGGTGGTGGTGGTGGTGAGTTGGGTTGGGTGGCGTAGAGAATCTCAACACCTCAAAGCCGATTCCTCAGAGAGACCAATCAGAGACATCAACTTCAATTAACTACACCAAAGAGCACGTCAGAGTGGTTCGTGAAATCAGAAAGAACAAAGACTACTTTGTAATTCTTGGAGTAGAGAAGAGTTCAAGTGCTGAGGAAATAAAAAAGGGCTTATAAGAAATTATCTATCAAGATTCATTCGAACAAGAACAAGGTGCCGACTTTCATTTTCTATTGTTTTATTGTTCTTATGTAATGGTGTAAAATTCTAACACAACTGTGAGAATTGTAAAAATTAATGATGTAAAGTTCTTCTGTAATGGGGTCTGATCGTTTTGCGATCTTTACTCTTTAATTCAAATTCCAATGTGTGTTGTTTGTATTCTTGAAACAGCAATTTTTATACATCTCAAACCCTGAAATTTTTATTTTTACCGTCTTAAAAGAAAAAATTAAATCAAATAACCAAAATAAGGCGCCGAATTCCATTATTAATACGGCCGCAATTTGAAATTACAGACATAAATTGGATGTCCACAATTTTACGTTGATGACACCTTTCATTTTTTTTTCCTCAAAACTTTGATTTTCAGTGTTGATTGATCAAGAAAATTAAAATAAAATGTGTCCTCAATTTGAAATTACAGACGCTCAATTTATGTTCGCAATTTCAAATTATAGTGCCAAGGAAGCATGGAATATAAAGAAATCCGACTTTCTTTCATTTAGTATATCTATTTTGAAATTTGAACACTCAAATGTAAAAATTAAATATTATAAATAAATACGTGAGTTGAATTGTTGATCAAGAGCTTGTATCTCATGTGGACAATATTTTGAAGTTTCAATTTCTTAATTTTCACTAAAATCAAAATAGAATTAGTTTCATGTGCATTCAAAGTAGAGTGACTAATAAAGGTACTGAAATTAATTTGAAGCTATAATAGAAATTACTGAAATTAATTTACAATTAAATTACAAAAACTAATGCACTCATACAATTAATTTTGATTAATTTTAGCATTCAGAAATAGCAAAAAAAAAAAAAAAGTTCCGAACATTCCACATATTAATTTTTGAAATAAACAAGCGAAAGCGAATAGAAACTAATATTTCTGTCAACATGATTTGAAAGTAAATTTATTAAAATATCTTTTCATAAATAGAAAATAAGGCTTGTAAAATTGGAATTAAATTAAATTGGTACATCATAGTCCCACAAAACGACAGAAACTATAACGAGTAATATCCTCTGAGGTTATAGAATATTTCTTCTTAGATTTTGACCGTCCGATCATGATCAAGTCTAATTCCTCCCTTTAATATTTGTGCAGATTCAGATCGGACGGTGAGGATCTAAATATAAATATTCTGTTGCCTTAGGTAATAATAATCGCGATAACCACCGCTCTTTCTACCATCTATGAATTCATTTCTCGCTCTCAAGTCTTCGCTTCTATTCTCTTCTATTCTCTCTCTCAGGTAAATATTCGATTCATCAATCCATCCATCGGTGCCTCTAGCACTACTTCAGATGCACATTTTTCTGCTTATTTAATGCAAATTTTTTCTTTCTATTTAGTTTTACACTTAGAAACCTAATCAGGAGACCACAAAATTCAACTCTAGTGAATTGGGGCTGGATTTCTTGCGTTCCTTCAAATTAGGGTTTCTTGGTAGAGACTTGGGATTTGTTAATTTTTGCTGATCTGTGCATCTGAAAAGTTGAATTTAAGAAGCTAATTGAAGGAACATCAAGGTTTGGGGGAAAGATCTTAGCACAGCAGTCTTGGCTTCATGCACTGCACAGACTATATGATCAAAACAGTGCTATATGAAGTAAAAACTGCTCTGTTAAAATCTTTACCCCAAGGTTTGGTTACACAACTGGATTTCACTGATGCTTTACTAGGTTATAAATCTAGTTGCTGTGCTTAGGAAAAAAATGTGGGTTAGCTACCTTTTGCACTAGATAAGATTTTAATCGATATTATCTGTTACGATCTGGTAAACATATTGATTCATGCAGTGCACAAGTCATATACATCGCTGTTTTGACTATTGTTCGTGCAAAGTGGGCTGATTACCTTTTGCACTAGATATTATTTAATCGATGTTATCTGTTTACAATCTGGTAAAAATATTGACAGAGAAGTTTTTGATTCATGCAGTGCACGAGTCATATGCAGCGGCTGTTTTGACTCTATTGTTTGTGCACTGCATGAATTAAAAACTGCTCTTTAAAAATCTTATGTTTTTTTTTTTTTTTTCCTTTTCAGTTTTAGTGCAAATTTCTAATCATTCCTCTTTGCTATCTTTTATTCATTTTTCTTTTTGGCATTTTCAGGTCTATGCTTCAAATTTTAATCCCATTTTGACCTTCAAATAATGGATGGGAACAAAGATGAGGCATTGAGATGTATAAAAATTGCCGAATCATCTCTTGAATCAGGAGACAAACAACGTGCATTGAAATTTGTAAAGATTGCGAAACGATTAGACCCCACCATTTCGGCCGATCACATCATCTCTGCCATAGAAAATCCTGACACTTCAAAGCCGATTCCTCAAAGAGCAAACCACCGTGTTTCACCGCGGACCCACCAACCAGAGACTTCAATTAACTACACTGAAGAGCAAGTCAGAGCAGTACGTGAAATCAGAAAGAACAGGGACTATTATGCAATTCTCGGAGTAGAGAAGAGTTCTAGTGCTGAAGAAATAAAAAGGGCTTATAGGAAATTATCTCTTAAAATTCATCCTGACAAGAACAAGGCGCCAGGGGCCGAAGAGGCGTTCAAAAATGTTTCCAAGGCATTCAACTGCCTCAGTAATGAACAATCGAGGATGAATTATGATCAGACTGGAAGTGAAAATTACAGTTATACCCTCCAAAATGATAGTTTTGCAAGGAGACGGCCTGGGAGGAATGCCCGGGATGACTATTTTGAGGATTTAGACCCAGATGAAATTTTCAGAACACTTTTCTTCGGCTCTCAGAGAGGAGGGGTTCACCATAGGAGATACCACCACGCGCAAAGAAATTACAACACTAACCCTACCCCTAACCCTACCCATAACCCTAATATCGCCGATGCACCAAGTTTTTTACTCGTGATATTACTCGGGTGCATCATGTTTTTCTTCATTGTAGCATCTTTGCCATTCATGGAACCGGAGTACTCGCTCCAGAAGTCACATGCATACCACATAGCAAAGTCCACGGAGGATCATGGGGTTGAGTTTTTTGTGAAGAGGGAGGATTTTGAACAGAGGTTTCCTAAAGGGGGAGATGTGAGAGTGAATTTGGAGAGGACTGTTTTGCGGGATTACAGGAGTTTATTGGGGCAGCATTGTCAGAGGGAAATGCAGAGACGGTTTTGGAATAGTGGATATCCCACACCTTATTGTGATAAGCTTAAGAGCTTTGGTACTGCCTGAGGTATCAGTACTGGTACGAGTCAGTGCCTCTCTCTCTGGGGTAATATATAGGTAATGTACAGTATAGACTGCTCTGATCTGTAATTTAGTTACTGTAGTAAGTCAACTTTTTGACCCGTACCAGTCAACTTCTCGGCCCGTACTAGTCAATCTGACATTAGGATGATAGTCAACTTCTTGACCTGTACCAGTCAATCTGACAGTAGGATGTTAATCAACTTCTTGACCCATACCAGTCAATCTGACAGTACTGGTACATACTGTTTAATTACCGGTAGTGGACCTGATATTATGATTTCATACCATGATCCATATTTAACATTACTTAATTAAATTCATTTTTTACATATATATTTGTCATTCTCATTTGGATGCATCATTTTTCTATGCAGGGTTCTGATATTGATACCGGATTCTTCTCTTTGCTTGTTGAAAACCAGTGCTTTACAACGCTCCGAAATTTAATACCCATATACATCATGGTGCGAGAAGATCCTATTTTCTTTCTTTTCCTTTTCTTTCGTAATTTATTTTCTGGAATTTTCCCTTTTTTGAAATGTTATCGTAGTTACCTCTTTATGATATAATACAGTAACATGTTGGTACCTCCACAAATTTTATTTGTGCAAGATTGCATCAGCCATAGACATGCCTGGTACGGGATGGTTCTAAAACAGGTACAGTAACTCACGTGTTGTCAGATTTGAGAGGAATTGAAATCTGCAGGAGTTGGTGATTCTGGTAATTAGCAGTTCCCTTGCTTTCATTGCTTTACTCATTGGCTTTACTGGAAAGTAAAATACTGGAAAATAGCATGCGCCTTTAATTTTTAGGAAAATCCTAAATAATAGCTTATTTTGGTTGACAGAATCATGTTAGATAACATAGAGAAAACAAATGATTATACATTCTAGAATACACTCGGTTCACTCCTCACATAAAGAAAAAAAATTCAATTCATGGTTTACTGAATTTAAATTTCTAAGTGAATTTCACGGCGGTATATTTTCTTGTTTTTAGTTATTTTTTTTTCCCGAAATATGAACCTAATTAGAAAAAAAAAATTGATACGGCATGTGAAATCAAATTTTAAATTGTTTGAAAACTTTTTTATTATTTTTTAGACAGGTGCAAAATCATTGTTGTTTGAACCATCCAAATTCAATGATTTTGGAACTATCTAGAAAAATAGTAAAAGAATTTAAAATATATAAAAATTGTTCACCAAATATTTTTTAATATGGATATCTGGACTTTAAATTATATAAGATGCGACTCATGGGAGACGTAAATTTGATTGGTGATATAGATCCTAACCTAATTGACAAACTTGTTGATTTATACCAAATTACCAATGCATTAAAAAGGAAGAGTATATGGAGAAATCTATCTAAGTTCAAATTGCTACTGGCCACTCGTTTCAGTGAGACATACCCCGGGGCCGCATACTTAAAATGACCCGCTTTATTTTACTTCACAAATTTGTATGCACAGACTACGCGGCATTTTTTCCTTCATTTCTTTTATAAACTGCTTCTGCTTCTTTAAATATCTTCCCCCGTACCAACCACAAGAAAGTCAATTTTCTGAGGTAACACAATATTTCTCTTTAAATTCTAACCGTCCGATCAGACTCTATGCCTTTAACCTTTGTGCAGATTCTGATTAAACGGTCCAGATCTAAACAGAAATATCCTGTTACCTTAGGTGATATGAATTCAGAAAACAATTTCACTCGAGTCGAGATTGTTCTCCTTTCCCTCACTCAATCCCCACCATCTCTCTCTCCATTTCCCTCCATTTCTCTACAATGCTTGATCCTTCAAGTCGCCATCGATGACACCTCGTGCGCCGACGACTCATCGATCGAGCTTGATGGAGTCGGTGTCGCACCAGCTCCACTCATGGAAGCCATTCCAGCTGCACCAAACCCTAACCGCAGAGGGACATCCTTCCAAACCATACCTCTTCCCCACCAAAAAGCCGTGCCGCTCTGATCGGTCCACTGCTCCTCCGGCGATCCCTGATCCATCGATCGATCTGTCCAGACTGAGCCTCAGAGACGAGAATAATTTTCCTAGTAGACCCCGCGATGATCCTTTGTTCGTTCAAGGTAAGAAATTGCTTTACAGCTCCAATTCGGGGAGTTCAGGTTGATTTTCATGAATTCTCTTTTGTAAGTATAAATATAAGAGAGAATTAAATTACCAGGCTGGATGTATAATGAAAATTTCTTCTTAATTGGGGTTATGTCTGAGTTTTTTTTTTTTTTTTGCATATAAGCAGGGTTTTAATTAAAATTTGAACTCAAATTTTCAATTTGTGGGAGTACATGGAGTTGGAACACTTTCTCATATATATATTGAAGTCTAGCCACTAGAAACCTTCCTCTGATGGGGGTATGCAAATTCTGTATCCAGAAAATGGTAAAATTAGTATAGTTTTATTGTTAATTCAATTTTTAAATATTTTGCGAGTTGGGTAATAAGTGGGAATAAACATTGGAATTGCCTCATTCCCCTTTATTCGTAGGGAATATCAATTCCTTCTCAGAAATATCAGCTGCCAACTTTTCTCTGGTAAGGAATTAATTCCATGTTTGCTTTGGAACTAAATAAAAAAAATTTCGATTGGTTGAAAGAGGATAATCTCAATTTTTTATTCCAAATTTTCCTTGGAACTCAATGTTTCCTTTTATTATAACTAGGAACCAAACAAGAGCAGGAATTGAGATCTTTTTCTTTTTTAGCATATAAGGAGGGTTTAAATTATAATTTTGAAGTCAAATTATCAGTTTCTGGGAGTAATTGGAGTTTGAACACCATATATATAGTGAAGTGTAGTCACTATAAAAGCATCCTTTCAAAATTCTCTCTTCCTTTATTAGAGGGGTATGCAAATTCTGTATCCAGAAAATGGTTATAATCTGAGATTTTTTTTTTTTTTTTTTTTTTTTTTTGTATGCATATAAGCAGGGTTTAAATTAAAATTTGAACTCAAATTTTCAATTTCTGGGAGTACATGGAGTTCAACCACTTTCTCATATATATAGTGAAGTCTAGCCACTAGAAATCTTCCTCTGATAGGGGTATGCAAATTCTGTATCCAGAAACTGGTAATGAGTAGTATACTGTTATTGTTGATTCTATTTTTAAATATTGTGAGAGTTCAGTAATATCAGCTGCCAGCTTTTCTCTGGGAAGTAATTAATTCCATGTTTGCTTTGGAACTAAAGAAAAAAAATTGGATTGGTGAAGAGAGGATAATCTCAATTTTATTCATTCCAAAATTTTCTTGGAGAACTCGACAATTTCCTTTTCTTTTAACTAGGAATTGAGATCTTTATTACTGATTTCTTAACCAGGGGAATTTCATGTATACCCCTCAAAAACTTCAAAATTATGTATTCCCCCTCAAAGTTCATAATATCATATTTGCCTTTCTAAATTTCAAATACTCACAAATTTACCCTTCATTAGGAAAAAAAAATATGTAGCATGTTTCAGAAAAAATGTCAGTCAAATGGGTAATTTCTCTACTCCTGTAAATTCACTATGTAAATGTCAGCTGATATTATCTGCATCACAGATGGCTACAAGAGGTGGTTTGCGCGGAAGCGTCGTCGCCGCGGGTCCCGTTCGGTCTCTGGCATGAGCAGCGATCGCAGCGGGACACATGTCACTCTCACATGCACTGCAGCTACTTGCTCTGATTCAAGCGGGGAACTCATGAGCTGGGGTTCTGATTTTAGTGAAATCCGAATCCCGAGGCATAGAGAAGGGGGGAGGGGGGATAACTCAGGTCTTAGTTTTACAGCAGAGAAGGAAGGGGTTGGATCTGGTTCTGGATTAGTGGCTACTGGTGGAGCGGGTCAAGAGAAAGACCCATTACAGGGAAATGAATCTGGGTATGGAAGTGAACCGGGGTATAGAGGCGATGGGGAACTTGGGTATGGAGATGAGTTTGATGAAGATGATGAGTTTGATGCAAGGCATTTACTGTTCTGGGGCGATCACCGGATGAGAGGTGCATTTATTATTTTCAATAGTTTTTAATTTATCGCCTCTGAGGCATATACTGTCATAACTTGTTTAACCATCAAAGTAACTTTTGTTTTCCCAGATGGACATCAAAGGGGAACAGAAGGCGAGAACAAAATAGGAGAATTGAAGAGCCACCACCGGAATAGGCGTAAAAAGATTATTATGTGATGATCCATCTCTTCACGAATTTTACTAGAACTATCTTACAACATTGGTATTACTCCTATGATCCTATCATTTCACCATGTGTTGGTATTCTAGATGGAACAAGTGTATTTATGGTAATTTTATAGTGTATTTTTGCAACTGTAACTAGACAGTCTATAATTGTGAAGTAGCAGAGAGCTGTTTTGTATATTCTATTGTACTATTTTATTACTGGATTAATTGTTTGTATTTATGTGGTAGTCATGTCAACATAAAGTTGGTTTCTATTGTTGAAGTCATTGTTTAGAAAAAGTTTAATGACTACTATTTTTTCACACTATTAAATAACTAGTACTCAGTATCATTTTAGTCATAGACATGAACAGAGAAAATTTGATTTATAAGCTCAGAATTGTGCTCTTGTAAGTTTTTGAAATGTTGTTTGGAGGATTAGTGTAACCACAATTTCATTTATAAGCACAGTCACAGATTTAGTGTAATAGACAAATCTGATAAGAACCAGAATATCAGTGGGGTCCACAAATCAGGCAGTGCCGATCATTATACAATTTATTGGGTGTAAATATTTCAACGGAGTAGTTTTGACTTCATGCATTTTTCTAATTTTAGTCTGTGCGTTGCGTTGCGTTGCATGAAGCCGAAATTGTTATGTTAAAATATTATTCTTTCGTTGAGACTTGAGAGAGATCATGCCAATTGCCAATCGCAGCAAACATAAAGGACCTTGCATGCAATTTCAAATTTTAACCTATGGGCCCAATAAACCCAATAAGCCCAATTCGCTTATGAAGCCCAAAAGAGAAATTTCAAAGAAACAAAAGAAAGAGAGAAGAATTTTAATCGTACTTATCAACATAATTATTAAAAGTTTAAACTAAACATTTATTTAAGATGAACGGTTGTGATTTGATCTCTCAATTTAAAATTTAGACCTTAGAGAAAGTTCTCTCTTTTACCAAGAAGCCTACTTGAGAGGAGAGCGAGATGGCGAGCTGAGACGCCCTGGCGGCGACAGAGCTCTGCTCCGGGCAATGTGGCGGACTTACTCTGGAGACAAGTTGATGCTATCGGAGTCGAATAATAAGGTCCGGCGACAATTCGAGGAGAACCGCCAGGTCACGGCAGAGGCAGAGGTGCGACAACTCCTCGATCAGGCCAAGGAGGCCTCGCACTTCGTCCAGCACATGATCGTTCAAACCGAGCGCTCCCCTTCTGGATCCTTCGTTAAATAATTAATTACCATTTCTTTCTTTTTTTGTGTTTTCTGAAGTAATTATAGGGCTTACTTTTACTAAGTTTATTCAAGGTTGTGATGTAATTGGTGTAGTTAACTGTGTTTATTATCATTTGATGTGATCTGAGTATGGATTTATAATTGTAGCGGCATCTTCTTTGGAAGTAATTGTAGGGTTTATTAAATATTTTTATTTTTTCATAAACAATAAAATGAGAACTTATAAATTTAAAATGAGTTCTAAAAGAAAGGCAATAAATTGGGTAAATTTGTGAGTGTATAAAACTTGAAAGGACAAATACAATATTATGAATTTTAGTTGGAGGATATGTAGTTTCAGAGTTTTTGAGGGATATACATGAAATTCCTCCTTTGGATAGGGAGTAAAACCTTCCATGGAAATGAGTCATCTTTTTCTTTTCTGATGTATCCCTCATTTTTGGCTATATATGTGTTCTATAAATGAAAAGAAAAAAGAAAATTATTGAACATTATGGTGCTAATCTTGTGCGATCATAACTAATTAGAATTTTCATATATTTCAACTACTTAACTTGTTATGTTGATCTTTGCTTTGAATTTTATTTTAGGAGTTTGTCAAGTGGAGCAAGAGGCTAGGAGAGGTGTTTGACGTAAATGGGGATAAGGTACATAGCTGTTTGTTTTTTACTTGACTGAGTACAAATGAGAGGAGGCAAGCAAAAGTGAGGATGCGAAAGAACATGATGAAACATCTTCTATCTGCTGGTTTGATAGTATGCTTCTAGAGAAGGAAATACGTGACACGCCGTGACGTAATGTGACAAACACGCCGTGATTTGGTCACGTGACGTGATCAACTTTTTTTTTCACGTGACGTGACGTGACGTGACCAAAATGGTGGCGGATGGTCACGTCACGCGTAGTCATGCCGTGACCACACGTGACGTGATCACACGTGACGTGACGTGTCATGACGTTAATTAGTCACGTCAATTTATTTCATATTTTAATTTAAATTGTTGAAAATTTAGAAAAAAAATATGAATTTTTTTAAAATAAGTAAATAATGTTGCAAATATATATATTTTTTAGGAAAGAAGGTTGGCAATCTGACAATACTTTAAAAATTCAAATTACAAATATTCATTAGACTAAACTAGAGAAAATAAAAATCAATACTACGCGAGTACCAGTATCACTGAACCTACACTAAAAGAAAAATCTGAATATTCTATATATACATACCAAAAAAGTTGGATACTCTATGTTTCATACCGTGACGTGACGTGACGTGACGCGACGTGACGCGACTGGTTCGCTTGACGCGACATGACGTGTAATTTTTGCTCGAATTTAGTCACGTCACGTGACACGTGAGTCACGTCATGTAATCGGCACACGTGACGTAACGTTCCGTGACGTGACTAGTCACGCCGTGACAAATTTCCTTCTCTATATGCTTCTATTCCTCGTTGGTCCATAAATTTTCTTTTTCGGCAATAGGTGGAATAGTGAAATAATAGAGGAAAAGTGGTATTCGGAATAGACTTCTATTTCATACTATTCCGGTCGTGTTCGGTTGATGATGGAAGAGTGGAACAATGAAAGAATAGAAGTGTATCGGTAAATAAGTCAATTCTATCTATTGGAAAATGCCAATTTCTTTGATCCACCATCTTTTGGAATGGAGAATTAGCTCATAGAAGAATAAATGAAGGACCTAGTTGTAAAAGTAGGACATTATCTGCAAAAATTCAAATCCAATTTCGCCTTTTTTATTTCCACAATTCTACTCAATTAGGACCTGTTCGGCAGTCAATTCCCACTGAAAATTTTGTTGCTGGCTAAAAAATTGGGACCTCAAAGTTCATTTTTTTCCTACCCAATTTTCTCTCTCCTTTTTCTACTTCCACACCACTTGGCTCTCCCATTTCCTCTTTAGTTTTCTCTACCCCTCATGAACTAGCCCATGTATATTAGGGCTGCACAAAATATTCGTGGTTCGTAATTCTATTCGAGTTTGATTCAAAAAAATTTGATTCGAAATTGGATTCGATTCAAAATTAATTCAAACCAGTTCGATTCGAACTGAAACGAACCGAATTCGAACCCAGGCAGGTTCGTTCGAAAGTTCAAAATCGGTTCGTCAGTTTGTGTATTTGAGCTTTGAGATTCGTGGAGAATGTATTTTGAGCAGGCCCAATTAAAAAGGTCCCCCAAGTATGAGCTTTGAGATTCGTGGAGAACGTATTTGAACAATTGAGATTGAGATTGAGAATTCCAAAAGGTGACACAAAGTTTGAGATATCTTTTTTTCTCTTTCTCTCTGACTATCTCAGTCTTTTTGTCTCCCTCTTTCTCTTTCACGCAATCTCTCTCCCTCTTTCTCCTTCACGCCATGAATGTGCAAAGCTCTCTGACCTCCCTTCCTCGTTGTTCTCCTCTCCGCCGCTCTGACCACCTTACTCTCCTGTCCTCTCCGTCGAACCTTAACGAATCGAATCGAATCTAGTTTGAACTGAACCGAATCGATTTCAAACCCACGTCTTCAGTTCGAAACTGGATCTTCATTTCGAGCCAGTTCGATTCGAACTTGAACGAACTCGAATTCGAACCTACCCAGGTTCGATTTGGTTTGATTCGTTTGCAGCCCTTGTATATATAAAGAATCGGTCTTCTATTTGAATTTCAATTGTGGGACTAATTATAAGTTCCGGATCTGGATTTTTTTTTCTTGCAATTACATATTTTTTTTTAAATGCTGTTTATAAATGTTTGTTTTTTAAATATTTTTAAATGTTTATTTTTTTTTTTTGAAGAAAAATATGGATCTAGCCCTTATTTTATTGATAATAGGTTCCAAAAGGGAATCAGGTTACAGGATAAGATTTAATTCAACATAGTTGAATTTAATTAAAGATAAAAGAAGAAACAAAAATCAAAATGTTGTGCAAAAACATAGAACAAAAACATAAAACTCTTCTATGAGGGGAAGTATTTCCACTGATCTGGTATTTCTAATACCAGTTCCTCTGCTCCTTTACTTTGTTCTCTGAAAATTCTAGAACATCTCTCCCTCCAACTTACAAACATGGCTAAAAGAAGTATCTCCTTTATCATCCTGTGTTCCTTTTTTTTCAGAATCCATCTATGTGCTCCCTCAAATTCTAGAACTACCCTCCAATGCCTTGGTCCAGTTAGATCCAGAACTTGAAGAGACCCTCCGATGCCTTGGTCCCCTACTATTTTCCCGACCCCTGTTCCTTCCTCCATCAGCTGGTCCTTCTCTCTGGATTTGTCTACCTCTTGCCCCATCCTCCCTTTGTTCTCCCCTGGTTCCTCTATCCTCGACCTCCTCTGTTTGGTGGTGGTGGAGGGCCTTGATTATCTAACGAGAATCATCAATCTGAATTAAATCAGAACATCGAACAATTGAGACGCTCCCCCTCCTCTCTCTCTCTCTCTCTGCTTTCCTATTCCCATTTTATTTCCTCCTTGTCCCATCAACCCGATTTTCTCTCTCTTTTTGTTCAACCTCATGGCCTGTGCCCGGAGTGCCTCTCTTCCTTTCTCGCTTCAATTTTTTTTTTTTTTTGAAAAAGAAAGAATATGTTATTTCTCTCTTCAGTTTCATTCCTACCTAATTTCCTGGGTTTCTCCTCTGATACGATTCTCAGGACTACTCTGATGGAATTCGTAGCCTCTGCATTAACTCTACTTTTGAGTTAATACAGAATGAATCCGGACTGTCCAATCTGTGTTGGCACAAATATTAAAGATATCCAGGTTTAGGAATTGGCATCAGTTTCCTTTTGTTTTGGTTTCAGTATGAATAAAATTAGTAGGGTATCCCACTTTCTTCAGGAAAAAAAAATGAATTCACACCAATTTATAAATTTACAGTGCAGATTTTTTTTTTGATAAAAGCGGTAGCCCACCTGTTTCATTACGAAATCAAAATATTTGTTCATACAACTAATGCCTATAATTTATGGTGCAGATAAATCAGATATTTGATAAACAACGGGATATAAATACACGTGTTTGATAATTAATTATGACCAATAGACATTAAGTTTGTAAATATTTGACAACGGGGATTATAATTGCCGTTCATTTAAAAAGACAAAAAAAAAAAAAAATCAAAATCGAATGTTACACTAATTAACACATGTATCACAGATACTTTGGTAATGACCTGAGGGGTTTTGGTGACTGTTGAGGGGCTTATCTCATATCATCAGATCCAAAACTAATTTCCGAATACAAGCGTAGTCTTCGAATTGTTTCTACCATAATCTTCGAACGGCTGAGGGAGCTCCCATTTCATTTCCTCTTCGTCCCCTCAACCTGATGTGCTCTCCCTTCTCTTTCAATCTCATGGCCTGTGCCTGGAGCGCCTCTCTTCCTCTCTTCAATTTCATTCCTACCTTGTTTCCTTGGTTTCTCTTCTGATACGATTCTGAGTTTCTGACGACTACTCTGATAAATGAGTATGCAAAGTGTGGAAGTACCCACATTGCAAGTAATGTGTTCAATCTTCAATATAATCTGTGGTCATCCTCAAATTCCACTGTCGCTTTTGCAGTAGTTGTCACACCCTAGATTTTACCATCCGGAGCGTGATTATATAAGCATCTTCACATCTTTTCTTGGCCCATCAACCTACGTTGCCAATAGAAAGAAAAACAAAATAACAAAACGGAGTCAGCTACAAAGCTCAGTAACTGGTTATTTATCGACGCGCTTCTCTATAATTGGCTTAATTTAACAACCATTCAAACAGGCCGGATTAATCCACACAAATACACATAAAATTATGCAGATATATTTAACCGAGATAGCACGTTGGTCTAGGTTGTCCGTAAAACAAGTCACATCATATTCACACAGTTGAAATCCCATAACACATGCGATTCCCAACTTCCACATAACACAATTCCACAAAACCGCCAATCCAGTGGGAAATCCATCCAACAACGAGAGGCTACAATCACGTATCAAATTCAAACCTCAGACCCGCTATCCCGTTAAATATGCCATCATAATTCAATATGCAATACCCATATTCAAATCAACCATACAAAACGAAAACACATATTATAGAGAAGTCCGGTTACCTGAAAACAAGATGTCCAGAATTTTCAATCGGATTGCAACGGTAGTTTAGAATCACTGCGACGTAGTTAGAATTCGAATCGGACATGAAAATCGAATCTCAAAATATTTCTCAAGATAATGTTCCCTCCTCTCAGTTTTCTATTTCGTTTATGTTATTATTTTGTTTTCGGAAGAGAGAACGAAAAATACAGAGACGGGATTATGATTTATGAGAGACAGAGAGACACGGATATAAGATGTTACAGGGGCAAGGCGCCTCTTGGATATCCAAGAGTGGTTATATTTCTTTTTATTTTTTTAAATGAAAATAATTATTCTAATAATATTTAAAATATCGGTTATGAATAATTAATGCTTGACAATAAAGAGAAATAATAAATAGGGGCGTTACTAGCATCAAATGAAAATTAAGAAAGTTTTCATTAAGAATGGAAATAATTACCGTTACACATCATAAAATTTTGAGATTAGTATTTCTAATATTTTATTTGTTTATATTAACAATTGTATTTGTGAGAAAACTTTATTTTAAAAGACGCTATGAATTTTATTTTTATAAACAAACTTTTATTAAAAATCTATAATTTTTATTTACTACAAAAACATTATTAGCATAAACATAATAATAATGATTCGGAATTTTCGGGATGTTACAGTAGTATATCATCACTTACATCTCATTAAATAGCCGATCTGCTATGGTAAATGCTGCTCCCGCTGTGTGCAGTCAGCTAGGCACAATTTCCTGTGGTGCAGAGGTTCATTCATTCATTCATGATCATGGCAACTCGATTTAGAATCATTGTACATA
The DNA here is from genome assembly GCA_964058825.1 of Carex arenaria. Taxonomy (NCBI): domain Eukaryota; kingdom Viridiplantae; phylum Streptophyta; class Magnoliopsida; order Poales; family Cyperaceae; genus Carex; species Carex arenaria. The sequence continues at coordinate 1,131,042 of CAXKVW010000049.1, read as the reverse complement.
ATGCGCTACTGCACATTTACTCAAAGTAAGGTCTCTTGACGTTGCCGTGGAAATATTTTATGCTGATACCTGAACGTCATTACTGACTGACCTTCATCTCTTGCAATACTATTTGTCAGGCATTCTCTACACACGAGCAAGGAGCCGATGCCCTTGGTTTGTTGGGAAAAAATTCAAGACATATTGATCCTGAATCCACTTATCTTGAACTGGCGTATTGAGGTGGTGATAAAGAGAGAGAGAGAGAGATTATAGAATTCAATCTTTATTCATTTCTTGAATTGTATTGTACAGTACAGAGATATTTATAGACAATGTGTCTCAACTAACTATGGTTTAGAATCCCTTAATCAGAGTTCTAACCACTAACTAACCATTAATTAGTTTGTTACAATTCTGTTATATTTCTAACTAACTATTTCCAACGGCTCGTTGTATCTTTGAACTAGTAGAAGCCTCTGTGATGCCTGTAGCACTATTATCTCCTTTAGCCCCCCCGCAAGCTGGACCAACTGTCAGCTTGGATGTGAGAAACAGATGCCGAGGTGAACCCAGAGGTTTAGTGAAAATATCCGCTATTTGATCCTTGGATGAAATAACCCGAATCTGAAGGGTATTGTTGGCAACTCGTTCACGCACGAAGTGATAATCGATCTCAACGTGCTTAGTTCGTGCATGAAACATTGGGTTAGACGCTATATAAGTGGCCCCGATGTTATCACACCACAAAACTGGTGAAGAAGGTAATGACACATTGAGTTCGGCTAGCAAGTATTAGAGCCAGATGAGTTCAGAGCTTGCAACGGCTAAGGACTTGTATTCGACTTCTGTGCTTGAGCGTGCCACTGTAGGTTGTTTCTTAGCACCCCAAGAGATAATGTTGGACCCAAGGTATATGCAAAATCCTGAAGTGGATTTTCGATCATCCAAAGAACCGGCCCAATTGGCATCACTAAAAGCGTGAAGAACAAAGGAAGAAACCGTCTTGAGGAAAATGCCATGCGAGATTGTGCCTTTGAGATAGCGAAGGATTCGCTTAACCGTTGCCCAATGCAAGGTGGTGGGAGATTGCATAAATTGTGAAACTTTGTTGACCGCAAAAGCATTGTCGGGGCGAGTAAGGGTGGCATATTGTAAAGCTCCAACAATTGAACGATATAAGTGAGGATCGTCAATTGGATCACCCTCAAATCGGGAAAGAGCGGTGTTGGGCACCATTGGAGATGGATAAGAATTGGCATGTAGCATGTTAGCCCGAGAAAGTATATCCTTGATATACTTAGTTTGAGAGAGGTGAAGACCATGAGAGGAGGTTTGAACTTCAATCCCAAGAAAGAAATGAAGAGACCCAAGATCTTTAAGTGCAAACTTTTGTTGTAACGAGTGAATGAAGGAATGAATGAGGTCAAGATGTGAACCAGTCACGATGATATCATCAACGTAGACTAGAACAATGAGAGTGTCATGTTTAGAGGAGAAGGTAAAGAGTGAAGGGTCAAAACTTGAAGATTTGAACCCTTGGGAGAGGAGGGCCGAACTCAATGCTTGAAACCATGCACGGGGGCTCTGTTTTAGACCGTAAAGTGCCTTGGACAGTAAGCACACATGATCCGGTTTGTGAGGGTCGATAAAGCCCGGCGGTTGTTGCATGTACACGGTCTCTTGAAGATCTCCATGAAAAAATACATTTTGTACATCAAGTTGACGAAGAGACCATCCGAAAGAAATGGCAAGTGATAACACAACTCGAATTGTGGTCGGTCGAACAACCGGGCTATACGTATCAAAGAAATCGATGCCCTCTTCTTGATGGAAGCCTTTCGCTACAAGACGGGCTTTGTACCGTTCCAACGAGCCATCCGCACATCTTTTAACCTTGTAAACCCATTTGCATCCCACAATATTATGTTTAGGTTTGGGGGGGAACCAAAGTCCAAGTTTTGTTCGCAAGAAGAGCGTCATACTCTTTGTTCATTGCATCGACCCAATGTGGTAGAGACTTGGCTTGATTATAAGTTTTGGGTCAATTGGGTGAGAAGAATCAGTTAAAAGAGCAATGGAATCACCAACATAGTGTTTAGATTTACTGTGAGTGATCATTGAATGGGTAGAAGAATGTTCAGGAATAGAAGGAAGAATAGGAGTCTGGACAGCTGATTGTAAGCCTCTGTGAGTAGAAGAGTTGGCGCGGCTGGAGGGAATTTGAATTTGTGTGGGATCTGCTGCAACTGCAGGAGGAGGCGAAGTGATTTTAGAGCGCCTGGAGTAAGTGAGCAATGGGGTCGGATCCGATGCAGAAGGTGTTGGACCCGACATGGGTTGGACAAGAGGAGAGTGGAGCACCTGATGATCCCCTGCAGGAGAGGTAGTACCCGAAAAAGTGCTGGGATCACTGGATGAGATATGAAGTGGCAAGATTGGCTGGATAGAGGAAATAGCAGTAGGGGGATTTGCTGCGGCCGAACCAGTGAGGGTTTGATGTGGCACCTAGAAGGGACCTTCAGATATAACACCGAGCCAAGTGGAAGAAATGAGATTTGATGAGGAGACTGAGTGTGCACCAAATTCCTTATGATAGAATGGAAACACTTGTTCATCAAAAATAACATGCCTCGAAACAAAATTTTTGTTAGAATCAATGTGATAACACTTGTAACCTTTTTGTGACAAGGCATATCCAAGGAAAACACAAGGTTTTGATCGTGCTTGAAGTTTGTGATAGTTGTAGGGTCTAGTGTACGGAAAACACAAGCACCCTAAGACCCGCAAGAAAGAATAGTTGGGTTGTTTGTGAAAAAGTTTAGAGAAAGGAGAGGAGGAGTCATTGGAGGGGATTAATCGATTAATCAAGTACAACACACTAGCAAAAATATCGTCCCAAAATGACTCGGGAATGGAGGCATGAATCATACAAGCAAGAGCAAGTTCAACCACGTGTCTATGTTTGCGCTCCGAAACCCCGTTTTGTTGAGGGGTGTATGGACACGTAGTTTGGTGAATTATGGAAGGGAAGGCACGGGTTAGTGGTTTGTATTCCGTCCCCCCATCGGTGCGTAAAATCTTGATCAGCCTTTGCAATAAATTCTCAACTTGGTGCTTGAAAGAGGTGAAAACATGAATAACCTCATCTTTAGACCGTAGAAAATAGATCCATAAATATCGGGAAAAATCATCCACAAAAACAATATAGTAACGAAATCCATTTCTAGAAATTAATGGGGCGGGTCCCCAAAGATCCGAGTACACAACTTCAAGAGGAGAAGAGGAAGAAGAGGTACTAGAAAGAAATGGCAAACGATGTGCCTTTGCTAAAATGCAATTATGACACAAAGTCATTTTATTGTTATTACAAGGCAAATTATTTGACAATAAAATTTTCCTAGTAGTAGTTGATGAAGGGTGACCGAATCTTGCATGCCATAGGTCAACCGACACTTGATCTCCAAAAAACGCTTGAGGTTTGAATTTCATGGTCCAGGGTAGAGGATAGAGACCTCTAGTGAGTCTAGCTTGAAGAAGCACCCTCATGGTTGCACGATCCTTTATAACACAAATGTTAGAAAAGAACTCAAATAAGTAAGGAATTATCATGCAAGAGTTTTGATAAGCTCACTAGGTTCTTAGTGAAATCGGGTACATACAAGACATCTTTTAAAGAGATGGTGTAATCGGAAAAATTTAAGAGAGTAGAACCGATTTGACTAATAGTCATACCCACTCCATTGCCCACATGGAGTTTGTCGAAACCTTCGTAGGGTAAGAAGGAAGAGAGATTATTCAAGTCATTTGTGACATGATGAGTAGCACCCGAATCCAAATACCATTCAGGTCTAGTAGCTATTGGAGTGGTGTGGGCGTTATTGGCCTGGAAAGGTGCATTCTGGACCAGATGAGCCTGATAGGCTGGTTGTGTCTGCTCAGGGTAATTAACAAAATTTGTTCTGTACCAGCAGATCCTAGCCTGGTGGCCCCTTTTGTAGCAAATTTGGCATATAACATTTCGGTCCAAGTTAGAGCCCTGTGAAGATTGCGGAGGCCTAGTAGAAGGAGGCCTAGCAGGAGAGTAGTAGTCTGACCTGTTAGCTACCGGGTAAATGGGCATGTTTGGGCCCAGATAGGTGGGAGGCGTAGACAAAATAGGAGGGCGGTAAGAGTTCTGATTATTGCCTTTAGCCCGATAACCACCTTTACCGGGTTTAGTCGGACCCGATTTGGAATTAGCGTAAAACGCAACCGGGTTTTGAGAAGAAGGGAGAGAAGAGGGATTACCACCAGTCTGAGCTTGGAGAAGGTTCTCGTGGCTTTGGAGCATAGCCTGGAGTTCAGTAAAGGAGAGATGGTCCTTGGTGTTGGCAGCGACGACAAAGGAGTTGAAGTCCGATCCAAGGCCCCCGAGTACTTGAAGTACCAAATCCTTGTCAGAAACAGGAGATCCGATAAAGGCAAGTTCATCTGCGATTGATCGGAGTTTCTGACAATAATCGGAGCAGTTAAGACCTTCTTTGGTCGTGGTTTGAAAGGAGCGACGGAGCTCAGATAATCTTGCACGAGAGGTGGCAGAAAAAGTTTGCTGAAGAGATTTCCAGAGGGCAGCAGAGGAATCGCAGGAGGTGACTTGTCCCAGAATTGTATTGGACAGAGAAGACCTTAGCCAACTGAGAATCAGCTGGTCCTGGCGTCTCCAGTGAGAGAATCGCGGATTATTCTGTTGAACACCGTCAATTGTTAGTTGCTCCGTCGAAGGATCATCAGTGAGATATTTGTACAGATCGTGGCCATAAAGTGCTAGGAGTGATATGAGATTTCCAGGCTAGATAGTTTGATCGATTGAGCTTTGTAGAAATAGGGATAGTCAGGACCACAATAGGATCAAGAGGAGTAACAGCAGCCATGGTGGCGTGAGATTCAGGGAGGGTAGAATTAGAAGGAGAGGAAGGAAGAGACATGGTGCTCTGATACCATAAAGAGAGAGAGAGAGAGAGAGAGAGAGAGAGAGAGAGAGATTATAGAATTCAATCTTTATTCATATCTTGAATTGTATTGTACAGCACAGAGATATTTATAGACAATGTGTCTCAACTAACTATGGTTTACAATCCCTTAATCAGGGTTCTAACCACTAACTAACCATTAATTAGTTTGTTACAATTCTGTTATATTTCTAACTCTTTCCAACGGCTAGTTGTATCTCTGAACTAGTAGAAGCCTCTGTGATGCCTGTAGCACTATTATCTCCTTTAGGTGATGATGATGTAGCACGGGGGCAGGGGCAGCCAAATGCTTGTATTTCAGTGGTAAGAGGTAAGTGGGAGAGGTCGCAGGGGCTGGGTTAGAGAGAAGAGGGAGAGGAGAGGACGGGTGAGAGGGGAAGCCGATGAAAAAATTACAGGTCAATCACTACTTGACTGTAGTTACACAAATCTTGAATAACAGAAAATGCAAGCACGCTACAAGAAAAACATATCTAGGTAAATGAAAAAATGATCCTCGTGTAAAATAATAATAAAAAAGATATAGTGAAAGTTTAGTCATACAGCATGAGAAGTTTTTAACTGCTTCAGTGCTTTACAGGATACTCTAAATTATGATTTAGTACAAGCTGAGAGTACTCTCAGGGGTGGACTCTGGTCTCCAGATTTAGGCAAGAAAATAGAGGACTGGGTTCAAGTAACTAATCAGGGGCAAATCCATTAGCTAATTGGGGTCTAGATAAAAAATAATCAACAATGCAACATGATAAAAAATAATAAACATAACAACAAAAATAGTATTATCTTACATAATTAGAAACAACAAATATTATTATCCTTTCACATATTAAAAAACAACAACAAAATAATACTAGATACTTATATGGGCTATTCGGGCTGCTGAGTTCTTGTAATTTTAAACCATTCAGTGATCCATATTCTAAATTAGTGCAAACGCAAATATGAAGATCAACGGGCCTAAAATGGGACCATAGAATCGACCTAAGACATACACTAATAACTTCAGTGGTTTAAAATTGCAGGTCCATAAACCTTTAGCTGCTTGACAACCAATAGTTATATATTGGAAATTCTTTAGCAGCTTAACTCTAACGTGAAGATTAATTCCAGCTTGAAAACTTCTACCTCCATCTTGAATGCCATTTAGTATCATTTGCCAGCATATACTCCTCTCCGCAAGCACAGAACTGAATGTACTGCCGACCGTAAGTACAAGGGATGAACTGAACGCAATAACTAGAATCCCAGTTTTGCTAATAGGAGCCAGCACCACATACAGACCTAATGCCAGCGCCAAGAACATGCACCTTGCAGCAACAGTAAATATACTCATGGACAAAGCTATGCTGCCTTCCCTCCTATCAGGATTTTCATCACTCGAGCTGTATACAAGTGCCATAGTAGAGAAGATGGATAAAAAAAAGGCAGACAAGTCTGCTAGGACAAATGCCTTGAAAACATATTTCCTTCCTAGAGTTGGATAGCCAGTATCTTGGTTCGTACCTCCTGGCAGGGTAAAAGCTGCAGCAAATGTTACTGTTGCAATAAGTACAGAACCGAGGCCCACTAATTGGGCTTTGTCCATCACACTCTCTGGGCTCTTTTTAGCACCTTTTTTGTCCGTTGTCGTCACCAGGTTGAAACGAGCTCTTGACTTATTTTCTGACATTTGGTATTTGGTGTAGTACTGTAACCAACCTGTACTTGAACGACCTTCTCTTTTTCTAGCGTAAGATTCACTTAACTTGCTCCTGTTCTGCAATACACCAGAACTGTATCTTCTTAGAAAAGGAAAATGAATATATAACTTGAAGTTTAAAACAAATTATAAAACACAAAAAGTTAGCTCTATGTGTTTAAGATGTGTATTTGCAGGTAAGCCCTACAAGAGACCGCTTCTATTAGAAATGGGCAATGTTGACCCATCGGCAGTGATGGAAGCATCTGCCTTCTTATGTTGTCATCAACTATTGCAAATGCATGTATTTTTTCTTCTGCTTTTTTTTTTCTTTTCTTTTTTCTTTCAAAGACAGAATAGATAGGTCATTTGATCTCACTAACAACTATAATCAATAACTAAGTATTAATCTTTTAATGAAGTTTTCCTATTTCTTTTTATTTGTGACTGATCTAACTCTTTTTCTCTCTCATGCATGAATGCATGCTTTCACCAGTTAAACTGGCAATGGCTATAAGCTGGTTGGTTGGGCGTACCCTTCCATGCACAGGAACAAGCACCATATATAGTAAATAAACAACATGCTTTGGAAAAGGTCCAGAAGTACTGCAGCCAACATTTCAAAAATTTTAAAATTGACCTAATAATTAATAAATCAAGTCTGGTTGTGGCCTACTATTTTTTATAAGGCAAAGGAAATTTGATCTATGTTGACGAGAAATAGTAAGGAGCTTAATTAACCTTATTGTTATCTTCAGAAATCACTGCAATGTCGAGGGCTGTTAGACCTTCCTTGTTTTGTAAAGTCGGGTCCGATTTATTGTTTGCCAAGAGAAAATACATAAAATCAATAGACCCAAGTTGTGCCGCTAAATGTAATGGAGTGTTTCCTTTGTTATCCATTGTGTTTGCCATTCTATTAAGCATTTCCGTCCACTGGGAGATTAGAAGATTACTGGATGAATCTAGCACTCCATGAATACCATTTAACGTGTACGATTCTATGGCAATGTGTAGGAAGTTCCTTCCATTACCATCAAGTAGCTGACCTGAATTTTCATAAGGGTAAATGGATGGAAATAGATGAGTAGTAATTAATTGCAAATTTTCTCACTGAGGTGATGTAAATACTTTCATTTTTTTTAATATACAAATCGTTGCTAGGGCGGCTTGCCCAGCAACCTTTACAAAAAATAAAAGTAGCGGACCTGAATCAAGGCACATTTGCCAGAGAAGGACAATAATTTTGACATGGCCCATTCGTGCTGCAGTATGCACAGGAAATGATCCTTCGGAATCTTGGATGTATGCCAATGATGGTTGTTCCATCAATAGGAGTTCGGCAATCTCATGGTTTCCAGTTGATGCTACCAAGTGGAGAGGAGTTCTCCCTGTTTCATCTGCCCACTTATCAAGTCGTTCTGAGTGCAGTGTTTCTGTGTGTCCTGACAATAAGATAACAAAAGAGAAGTTGATCAATTAGGCAAACCATATATTGTTTTAGTTTTAGTTTTAGTTTTAGTAAGCAATAATTCCTTCTGGCTGAATGGAAAGCAGCTGGCTGAAAGGATTTTGCATCCATTTTTTACACTCTATTAGTCACACCATTAGTGCATCTCTGCGTAGTATATACAAATATACTACAAACTTTTTTAAAGCATTGGAAGAAGTTAATCTTATAGGGGATATTGTGATTTCAAGTTTTCAACATTTGATTGAAAACAGACTGAAGCAGGGTGACAGCATTACTGAAATATTGTCACTCTAAATTCATAAAAGTAGAGAGTTCTCCCTGTTTCATTTGCCCCCTTACCAAGTCGTTCTGAGTACAGTTCCAGTATTTCTTTGGTGATTCCTGTCAATAAGATTACACAGAGAAGTTCAATTAGGCAAGTCTAGTTCAGGTTTACTAAGTAATAATTCCTTCCTGGCTGAAACGAGCAGCAGCAGACTGAATGGATTTTGCATCCATTTTTTTTGACACTAGTAACCAAACAATAATGCATAATATATGAAAATGTACCCCAATCTTTTTAAAAGCGCCCGTTTACCAAAGAGAGCAGTTTATATATGCAAATGTACTAAAATCTTTTTATCCATTTTATTAGTGGAAAACTAGGTTACACTATTCTGTGTTCCTAGAAGTTCTGAATTTATGATGCCCGGAAAATCATGTTGCAACTCTGTATTTATAAAGAAAATCATTTGCTAGGGCTAACAAGCCAAAGGCTAGGGATGTTCAATATTTGGTGATCTATTTCAAACCAAACTGAAAATAGTCCAACCAAATTATTTTCCATTGACAAATATATAAAACGAATTGACTAAATAAACGGATCAAATGAATCAGAAACTAAACCAAATAAACCAAAGTTAATTCTGTTTTAATTAAGTTAGTGTGAAAACTTCTAATACCTACCAAAGTTAATTTTGTTTCTTTATGAAGTAGCCAATTTATGTAAAAAATATGTGTAACATGGAAATAATAAAAATATCTTCAGTTTATTTGGTTTTTAATCAGCAAAACCCTACCGAACAAAAGGAACAAAAAAAATGAAATAATTTAACCAAAATATTCTTTTTATCGATAAGATTAAAGAAAGTAGTACACCATTTGAACAACCACAGCAAGGATTGTTGTCTCAAGTTGAAAAAGATTATAAAATCAATCCATATTGTTATATACCTGGGTCTTGGAGCACTGCAGCATGCAATGCTGTCTGTTTTTTAGGTCCTGAGCAAAAAGCTGGTGTAATTTCGTGACTGGACAACATTGTCACCATTGTCTGTACCACATCGAGCGATCCCCTTGCAGTAGCCAAAAACAAGGGAGATGCAGAATCATCGTTGACCAGGCCTGCCAATTCCAGATCTTCTTCCATCAGAATCGAGACAACATCTCTATGACCATGTCTGGAAGCTTCATGTAAGGCTGTTTCCCCGAGGCAGTTCTTTTGTCTAAGCAGTTTTTTCAGCTCTTCCTCACCGAATGCCAATTTGCCACAATGGATCAACTCCTGAATGGTGTTTTCATGCCCAAATCTTGCAGCATGGTGGAAGGGTGTCTCCCCTTTTACATTGCAAGCCTTCATCAATGAGCTATCTCCCATCAATGGGTGCCTGTACTGTACTTCGGTATGTATCGGTTCTTGGGAACAGATTGTATGGACAATATCTCTATGGCCATAGGCAGAGAGTATGTGAAGAATTGTATCCTCCATACCTGTAGAAGGAATTGTCAATTGTCATTTTGAACAATTTGAATTGACATAGATCTTTATAACTGTTCTAATTCTCATGCCCCAACAAAATGACTAATGGTTCAAATCAACAACGAACTATTGAAAGCTATGGAGAAAGAATGACTCTGGTTTAACCTCTAGATTTCAACAGAATACCATTAAAATTCAAATTTACATTGTTACACACCCCAGATCTCCATTTCAATATTCTGGATTATTGGAAGCGGCCTGAGAGTTTATGGCCCATTCTAGCATTCATGGATCATGATATGTGGTACGTATGGACGATATAAAGCTTCCAAGTTTGTTTACAACTGCCATACCACAGACTTCCGAATTTTTTGTCCTGGCATGATACCAAATGTACATTTCTTTGGTGTGGCATCCTCATTAGTTTGTACTTTGCAAGTGTTACTCTTGTTTTAATTGGAAAATTAAGAAGTATTACCTGTTACGCTTCTGAGGCAGTCATAGTTAAAGTGCCATATTGGCACATCATCATCTTCTACTTTTTCATTGTTCCAAAGACTCCTCTGAATGCAATCTGTTGAATGGTGTAAAACATTTAGATCATGTGATTTTCTACCAATCTAATAAATAGTAAACAAATTCTTAATAATATAAAATTTGATTTACAGGTATAGACCATGTGATTTTCATATGGTGATCATGTTGAACAGTTCATATAGACCATTTTGACTTTGAACATGGAGATATTGCTACGTAGTACGGACCAATATGTGCTATTCATAGTACCATAGCCTCACTCATTTATTTTTCTTAGCACTGAAAAGTAGACCAAGGTCCAAGATTCCAAGACTAATTATAAGGTGCCAAGCTTGGTAGTTAATGTTTGTCCTATTTTGACAAAAACATGTTACCTTTTGCATCTTTGAGGCAGTCAAAGAGGCAGTCCCAGAGCTCCACTGGTCCCATCATATATTCAACATCTATGAACTCGCCTGTAATACAGTCCACCAACAGTTCCTCATCGCCGTCAATAGCTGCCTTGAGGAGCTTGTTTGACATAATTGGGTGGTCCTCTCTGGTCGCTGAAAGGTCGAAAGCTATTTGACCTTCCTTGTTTTGTAAAATCAGGTCCAATTCATTGTTCTCCAAAATAGAATACCTAACTGTAACATATCCATGTTCTGCTGCTAAATGTAATGGTGTGTTTCCTTTGTTATCAATTGTGTTTAGCATTATATTGAACATTTTCTTCCAGTAGGAGTTGGAAAGTTTGTTTCCTGTATCTTTCAGCAATTTAAAGATAATTTCTAACTTGTTCACTTCTATGGCAATGTGAAGGAAGTTCCTTCCTTCACCATCAAGTAGCTGACATGAATCAGGGCACCATTGTAAGAGAAGGACAATCAGTTTGACATGGCCCATTCGTACAGCTGTATGCACAGGAAATGATCCATCTGAATCTTGAACGTACGCCAATGATCGATAGTTAACCAATATGAGTTCGGCAATCTGATGGTTTCCAGTTGATACTACCAAGTGGAAAGAAGTTCTTCCTGTTTCATCTTTCCCCTTACGAAGTTGTTCTGGGCACAGTCGTAGTAGTTCTTCGGTGAGTTCTGTCAAAAGGATAATGCAAAGAAGTTCAATTAGGCAAGTCTAGTTCACTTTAGTGGAAAGAAATTGGGTTTTGACCAAAGGACTCTGGACAAATTTTAGTCAAATCCAGGCCAAAACTGTCTGATTTGTATTAATTCGTGCAAATAATTTAGAACTTAATATATGATAATGTCCTGAAAATCATGTTGCAACTCAGTATTTAACAAAAAAACCTCATTTGCTAGAGCTTATAAGAAGCTAAATTAATGGTCAATCTGCTTCAAACCGAACTAAAAATAGTCCAATCAAATTATTTTCCATTGATAAAAATATAATTGAATTAATTAAATAAAGCGATCAAATGAAACAGAAACTGAACAAAATATACCAAAGTTAATTACAGTTTTACTAAATTAATATAAAAAATCAAATTAATAATTATTAATATTAATTTAAGTACCTAGCTAATTTATGTATAATATGTGTAATATTACAATAATAACAAAATATATCTTCAATTTATATAGTTTTCAACCATCAACAGCGTACCAAACAAAACGAACAAATTAAACAGCCGAACAGCTTTAACAAAAATAAATTTTAATTGATAAATTAAAGTTACTAGACCATCTGAACAAAACTTAGCAAGGACTGCCATCTCAAGTTGAATAAAATAAAATCAATCGATATTGCCATGTTACCTGGCCCTTGGAGCACTGCAGCATGTAAGGTTGTCTGGTTTTTTGGTCCTGAGTAAAAAGCTGGTGTACTTTCATTATATTCGTGATTTTTCCACCAGTTTACATTCATTTCCTTTACCACATCGAGCGATCCCCTTGCAGTAGCTAAATACAAGGGAGATACAGAATTATTGTTAACCAGGCCCGCCAATTCCACATCTTTTTCCATCAGAGTCGTCACAACAGTTTTATGGCCATGTCTAGCAGCTTCATGCAAGGCTGTTTCCCCAAGGGAGTTCTTTTGTCTAAGCAGCTCTTTCAAATCAGCCTCACCGAATTTCTCCTCGGCATATTCAGTCAAAATGCGAATGGTGCTATCATGCCCAAATCTTGCAGCGTGGTGGAAGGGTGTTTCATTTCTTGCATTTCGTGCCTTCAGTAATGAGCTATCTTTCGTGCAGATTGTAGCGACAAGATTTTCGTGGCCATTGGCAGACAGTATGTGAAGAATTGTATCCTCCATTCCTGTAAAAGGAATTGTTTATTATCATTTCAGCCAGCATGATAGAATGCATGCAGACTATTTTGGGTGCTGGTCAATCAAATTGGAATCTGAGTTGGCCGAACCATTTTAATTATAGTGACCATTTCTGACATTTGGATGGTTGATCCTCATCTTAGAAACTATTTGGACAGTTGATATTCAGTTTATAAGGTTTGAAATAGCCCTTTATTTAGTGACCATTGTTTCTGATATTTGGACAGCCTGTCCTCATAGTTTATCATATTCTACTATAATTCATCATTGGATTGTTGAGTTCTGGCTTTTACACGAAACAGCATAATAGATCTCAATCAAATTGTCAAATAAATATTCCAATTCTCAAGCTCTAACAATAAAGCTAATGATTCAAATCAAGAGCAATTCTGGTTCAACCTCGAGACAAAAGACGTAATAATTTGATTTCTACTTTGGGCCTTATTTTGAACGATGCAGAAGAGGACCAATTTGTTTTCAAGTTCATTTAAGAGGCCCATTAGTAATACCTTTCTAAGAAGAGCGAGGAAAAATAGAGCAAGAAAACTGACAACAAACAAAAAAAGTGAAAAACCAATCATCCATCCCAATTTTAGAGGCCCATTCAAGAGACCCAAAGCCCGGAAAAAAAAGGAAAGAAATTAAAATTTGCAAAATATTGATTCCAAGTTCAATTTTGTAAGTGAAGTAATGAGTTCTTAAGTTTACGGTAGGTTTAACTTTTAATCAATTGGATTAATCTCAAACAACATCTTCATATCATTGAAAACAAACACAACTGATGCATTTACATGTTAAATTTGTAAAATTTTTAATTAATTTAGTATAAAGTCAAGCGGTAAAAAAATGATGGAAAATGAAAGTACTAAAATTAATTAACTTATAATCTTCTTATTTTAACCGCTTGACTTATATTAAATTAATTTATAAATTTATAATTTGACATGTAAATGTATCACTCAAGAATCAGATTAGTTTCAATGATTTGAATTCATCACTTGAGGTAATGTTCTTACAATTGTCACACCCGCTGCATGATATAAGCACATCTGATAGGCACACGGATGCTCAACGCGTGGTGGCACAACAAGACAGGTTATTTCAGGAATGGGTCATATTAGGCCACATGTCTGCAACGAGCAGGAAAATCCAGCTTCTTGCCCTAAGTTTTGGTCTGTAACTCCGGCACGCAAAGTGTTGGGGTTTCGGACCAAGACTAAGGTACCATGCTTGGTACTCAATGTTACTCTTGTTTTGGCAAAAAATTGTATTACCTGTTATGCTTCTCAGGCAGTCAGAGGGCTCCATTGGTGTGACATCCACAACATAAGCTTCTTCGTCATCTACCAAACGTATATTTCTTTCTCGTTATTTTCTTAGCAATAAATAAATAGACGAAGATTAAGATTAAGGTGGCATGCTTGGTACTCAGTGTTACTCTTGTTTTGGCAAAAAAAGTATTACCTGCTATCCTTCTGGGGCACTCAGAGGGCTCCATTGGTGTGACATCCTCAACAGATATCTCCGAATGAGGGGATTGGTCTTGTTCTATATTATTCAGTCCCAGAAATTGCTTCAAATCTGTCTCGTTGCCATCAATAGCAGCCTCGAGGAGCTCGAGTGGCATCAGCGGATGCTCAGGTTCAGTGTGAGTTATGGCTTCTCCTGTCGAAGGAGAACTCATTATCTTGCTAGCCATTAATTCTGGAGCTTAGTCTAGTGTTTGAAATGTGATATTGCGGAAGAAATGTATAGCGGATTGATCTTATATAATGAGTGTTTCAAAAGCTGCTGTGAACGCTTTCATTATACAGTATTAATTTGACTGTTGTACTGGACTCCATAACTGATTACGTGTACCTGATTACGTCACCCTCTATTATCAGTGTGGCTCTATTAATTCGTCATCAGACCCGCTCAATTATTCAGCAGGCAAAGTGGCATGGTGCATAAACGATGTTTAAGTTTAAATTTTGAAATATTTTAATGTTATTAGTGTTCTAAATAGCTAGCTATATACAGTGTTTTTGGACTTTAAAAGTTGTAACGTTATCAGCCATTTTTGGCACTATAGCTAGTAGCTATAGTTTTTTTTTTTTTTTTTTTTTACTTTCCGCAATGATTTAATAATCATTGAACGTTACCGGAAAAAAATTAGGACACAAGAGCCCCAATTGCTCTCATATTTACTGTCAGCATAATTCACAGGAAGCACACAATAAACACAGTTTATGAATAGCAAATTTATTAAGTTAATTTTCTATTTCCTGTATATACCCAGCTTTCAATAATTGTGCCTGTTAAATGTTTTTTTTTTCTTTTTTC
Source organism: Carex arenaria (assembly GCA_964058825.1). Lineage (NCBI taxonomy): Eukaryota > Viridiplantae > Streptophyta > Magnoliopsida > Poales > Cyperaceae > Carex > Carex arenaria. Next base: position 1,116,022 of record CAXKVW010000049.1, on the reverse strand, counting down.
AAAAAGCCTAATAACGTATGTGTTCAAAACTTAATACGGATGAAAGTGGACCGCTGAGAATCTCAACGATTTGGGTATTTTTAGAAATTCTGAAAAATCGTGAGCATTTTCTGTATTTTTCTATATATTTTTATTTTTGGATATTAATAAATAAATCGGCTTTACCTCCAACCTTTATTAAAAATAAGGGGGCTGCTATTTTCAGCACATCATGTGAGTTATTGAGAGCAGAGAGAAATCATTCTTCTAAATATCCTTTTAGCCCTTCTTACATATTTCCTTATTTTTTTTGCTTCTCATTAAATATTGCAATAATTAGAAAATTAAATACACATGTAATTTCCTTATAAGCAGTGTAGCATTAAAGGAAACGTTTAATACAATGATTTTATTTACATGTTTGGAAATATATTTGACGGGATGCATTATTTTCTATGTGATATGTACTTCACCAATAAGATTTTCTGCTCCGCTTATATTTATTTTTTGGTCATGGCTAATTAAGTGCAGTTATAATTATGTATTAAATTTATCTAAAGAAAGACTAATTTAGCATCATTTAATAAATGATTGTTATTAATAAAGTTCAAAAATCAACATCAATATAGTGATATAATTTTACATATTAGGCTTAAATTTAAATAAAAAGATGCATGGATTTGCATCCAACACATCATTACTCTTCAATATTATCTTACAAAGTGAAACAACAAACTAAAACCATAAGAAAATTTAGATTTAGAAGGAAAAGTAACGTAGGATATTGAAATAAGCAAAAATAAAGTTTCTATTTTCATTGGGCTAGCAAATTCTTTCAACTTATAACCTGTTATTAAAATTTCTAATTATAGCATGAATTAATTAGAAGCAAAGAACAAGAAAGTTGTTTAGAAGGGCAAATCTGGTAGACTGAAGAAAAAATTCCTCTCTGCTCTCAATAGATAAATTTCTGCCCTCAAAATAGCAGTCCCAAAAATAAAAATCTAACGTAGTTGACAAATGTATTGAAGTGATTACATAGTTTTAACATTAATAAATAGTGCATGTGCAACGCCCCCAACCACTAATTAATATGAAGCATCAACATTTATGTTAATTTAATGGATAGGACTAGATCTACGTACGTTTTTCTTTTACCACGTTTTTTCTCCACCTTTTTTTTTTATTTTACTTAAATTATATTCTTCAAACATTACGTAGTATGTCAATAACAACATTCCGAAATCCTCAACTGTAATTAAAACAAAAACCCTGCTATTTTTCAAATCATTATTTCAAGCACCACCACACTTGAAACAGTGAGAGACAAAAAAGACTCAAAGGGGTATCATACGCTGAAATGGAATCAGAAGAGGGGATCAACCCACCAGCCTCATCAATGGCTCAGATTTTCTCAAATATTTGGAGGTGCTCCTCCAGATCGGATCCTTCTAAATCAAGAGTAGGGTCCTCCTCATCCTCGGACAAGGAGCTTCCATTTTCCAGAATAACAGTCTCATAGGATAATCTAACTGTCTTTCTGACGCAAAATAGAAATGTCAAAAGGTAAAATAATGGACAATTAAAAGTAAGAATTAGTTTTTTTATATTTGCACTAGAAAGAAGTCATAGCAATAATATTGGAGGCCAATTGGTAGGCTTATCAGGGGAATCATCATGGAAACAAATCATGTTTCGTTCGAGCCAAACTACCCAAAGAGTAGCAGCTCTGATAAGCTCATTTAGTAAAGAGTCATTTAAAGGAATCCATGCTTCAATGAGCCATAGGTCCTCAATGGTTTCACATTTATAATAAAATCCATTATACGAAGCAATCCAAGATTATTATAAAGAATGAATTAAAGGGCAAGTCACAAAAAAGTGATTTATAAAATAACCAAAAGCTTATGACCATTACCAAGAAATCTATTAATTCATAAATAAACCGTATCTATATCCTCAACTATCCCTCACCAAAAGGAAGAACATCTGGTGACAGAAAGACCAGAATACCCATATTTGGCTTGCAAAATAGTTTCCATTTGCCTGTAATAGTTGGGTCTTTAAATCAGATCCACCATATAGTTAAAAGGGATATATTCATTCTATCAAGATTTAAGAGACCTATACTACATTGCTTTTTACTAAAGCAAATTGTATCCCATTCTACAAGATGCCGTGATTTTTTATTAATATCCAGTATTAAATAAAAAATGCCAATTATCTAGAGATGCTAGAAAATTATAAAAATATCCAAACTAAGTCAATTATTGGCCAGTTCTTGGTTTTTTTGTTGTTGAGATAGTTGATAAATTAATTATCGAGTTTATATTAAGGCATAAAAATATGTAAATAATTTATAAGAGACAATTATTTGACTATTTTTTTTATATTATTTGTTGTACATGCATTCCCTAATTAGTAAATATTAAGGTTCGAGCTGTCTGATAAGAAATAAATGATTTATTAGAAAGACTGCAACAAATAACTCGGATCAATATTTTTCAGGCTGAATTTTTTTCAGCAACAAAGTTTTTACACATATTGTGGCTCTTGTCTATGTCATTGGTAATATATGTTTATATTTTTAAGATTGTACGTGATAATAAAATCAACTGACCATGCGGTGGGTTGTCCGCTGACATTCATTGCTTTGGCATGAAAGAGAAAGAATTATCGATTTGGGAGGAAAGGTAACGAAGTCATATCTGTGAAGAAGAAAGACAAATAAATATATATTTTTTAAATAAGCATGGTGTAATTGTCCATTGTGTAAAGAAAAAGAAAAAAACATTTGGTCCATATTGAACTTCAAATTATTTGAGCACTTTTTCCACTGGACGAAATCATTGATTGGGGATGAAAGAGAGAGAGTTATCGCGATTTGGGGAAAAAAGGAAACGAAGTCATCTGTGGGACTAATAAATAATAGCTTGAGTTTTGCACAAGTTAATATGGAATCATTGTAATGTATTTAAATTTTATTTTTCCAATGCAATTAATAAATAACATGAGCGAAATGAAACCATTAAACTGCTGCAAAACAATACAAATGATCTTTCCTAATAGCTGTGGATCAATGCCCCTTATATCTCACATGCAATCAGTCTACAAGAAACATGCTCTTTTATTCTATGTCCTGCAAAATGAAGTCCAAAGTCTCAGTTGACAATTTAAACATCAAGATTATGGTTGTAATAATTACTAATGAGTTGCATAAATTATTGAAATAATATATATAATTCGATCATATTTATTGCAACCATTTATGATCAAATCCAGCAATTAATATAGATGCATTATAACAAAAAGACATATCAAATTTGTTAGAGAACTAATAACTATCCGTCTGAATGAGATTTAATGTTAATTTCTAATAAATTAAATTATATAGTATTGACTACTTTTTGGAACTTAAATGAATTCATTTATTATCTAATAAAAAATAGGAGCTGGCCAATAATTGGCCGGTTTGGGCATTTTTAAAATTACCTAACTTTTGTAGGCATACTTGACAATTTATATTTATTATTGGATATTAATAAAAATCACAGTGTAAGATTGAACATTTTTTTTGACATAAAATGGAAGACTTTTCATTTCCCATTTTCAGATGAACATAACTAATATTGAACATTTTTGTTTGCCATAAAATTAAATATTTTTCATTTTCTCTTTTTACATGAAAATATTAAGATAAAAAAATAGAAATTATTACTGTAGCAGACCGCCCCACGGGGTAGGGGGGTTTGGTGTGCAGGGTGGACCTCCCCTCAGTGGGGTGGTGTGGTTAGTTTTTAAAAAAAAAATTGGAGTCTGATTATTTTTATTAATTTATTTAGATTTATTAATTAAAAACGGGTGTATGGGCGACATTACCATGAGAAAGACAAATTAAGATTCTTTCTTTCACACGGCAATATCAATTATAATTAAGAAGCCGGCATTTTTTTCCATAACCAATAAATAAAATAAAATAATATTGATAACCAATATTTCAAAAAAAATTCACTTATAACCAAACCGCCCCCGGGGGTGTGGGGGGGGGGGGGGTTACCCTTCATACCAAACCGCCCCCCCGGGGGCGGGTTGCTACAGTATTATTTTTTAATATTTTTTTTAAGGATTTGAATGTTTCAATCTAAATAATGAGAAATGTTCAATTTTTGTACTAAAGTTAGATCGTCGCTTAAAGTATTCCTTGTTTGGTTAGAGTTGATGGAGCACTAAAATTTTGCGGTAGTTTCCAGTCTAAGTTATAACGAGTTAGTTTTCGTGATTTCAATTAATATTCTTAATTTGTTAATTTCTGCAACACAACACTATATGAGTATGCATATATCATGAGCCACGACATGTTTTGTGCCAGTAACAATACAAGTTGTCTGGTACCTCCTTGAAACTACAAAATTTATATAATTTAAAAGAAAGGAGAAGTAACATCTCTGATCAGTAATCTATTAGTACCTCCTCAGGGCAAGTGCTTTCATTTGGTCAACTAGATCGTCGCTTTTGATTCACAACCTTTCTTTGCTTCACTTCAGTGTTCATTGGCCCAATTCACTTAAATTCACTTAAATACTTTGCTTCACTTCAGTGTTCATTGGCCCAATTCGCTTTTGATTGGAGAAGTAACATCTCTCGAGGTAATTACAACCAAATTTCTCCTCTTTCGTTTTTTCTCTGTGCGTGAAATTTGGGTTTAGGGTTTTGTACCAATTCACTTAAATTCTTTCAAATTAGTGTTTTTTTTTTTTGCTTATTAGCTTCTGTACAGATTTTCTTAATATTGTTACTGAAATATTTTCCATTTTTTGTTGTACTTGATTTCTAATTTTAGGGTTTATAGTTTTGTGCAAATTTGCTCTAATTGGTGTTGTTATAGAAGTTAAACAGAGTTCTATCCACCTTTGAGGTAATTGTTTCTCTCTATATATATTTTTTTAAATATAAAGGGGAAAATTATTAACAGGTTTGGTTTCCATTTGAAATTAGGCTATACAACAAACAAGATAACCTAAAAGTATTGAACCAGTGCTAAAACTTATGTCATTTCATTGCTTGCAGATTTTGTAGGGATGTCTCAAGCTAAACAGGTACACAAATCAGGCTGTACAATAAATTATATGATAACCTAAAAGTATTCGAGCTTTCCAAGGAGTACTCTGGATATGGTCAATTTACTCGGTGCTGAAACCATTAGACCCATGTGTTAATTTTTAGTTTTTTATATCAATCTTGAGAAAAGACTCTTATTCTTTTATATCAATCTTGAGAAAAGACCCATTGTTTTATTTGTTAATTTGTAGAAGCTCGTAGCATATTTACCTTCGAGATAGATCATGATATATTTACTTTAGTTAAAAAAAAAAATGGAATGGCATGATGAATTACAGTTATGATGTTTTTATTTGTTTGGGCGCAGAGTAAATTAACCACTATCAACCTTCAGTTCTTGCGTCATTTGTGCATATGCAAATCAAAAGTATTATGCTTCATCCTTTGCTCTTTGCTCTTTGTATGTATCTCTCTTCCAAACATGCTTACATAAAGCGCATTTTTCTCTTCCAAACATGTCTGATAAGCCAATCTTTTTTTGAAAACCTAGCAGTTGCTGCCAGGGGTCTTATAAGCCAATCTTAACAGCCTTTTATTGTAAAGTTTGTATTATACACACTTTTTGTAATATGCCTATGCAAATGCAAGTATGCAATTTATTTTGCTAAGTATCAACAAAAACATATTTTGCTATGGCTAACAAGTTTAGGTAAAAAAAAATTTGTATTCAACATTTTTGCCGAAGCAACGCGAGGCTTCTTTCTAGTTAAGAATATTAATTGAACTCGTTATAACTTAGACTGAAAACTTCCGCAAAATTTTAGTGCTCCATCAACTCTAACCAAACAAGTAATACTTTAAACGACGATCTAAATAATGAGCTTTGTCTGCTTTTGTCTGCTTTTAAATGTTTCAATCTAAATAATGAGTATAATTTGAATGTTTTTTTTAGGATTTGAATGTTTCAATCTAAATAATGAGCTTTGTCTACTTTTGTTTTCTCAAGATAGTAAACATTGTGAACATGTTTTTGTCTATATCAGTCTTTTTTGAAGGGTCACCCTCTGTCTCGCCAACCTAACAAAGATACTAATCATTAGATCAATATAGCAATTCCTCAACCATCATAAATGATATCCCTTCCCTTCCCATTAATGATATATAAGTAAGATAAAAGAATTTATAAGTTTTCCATACAGACTAGCTTAGAGCCAATAACTACAATTAATGGTTTGATACCAAATGGGTGCCTAAATCTAGGTTCAAAAACAACTACTTATAATTGTTTAACAATTCATGTAATTAAAAACTAGGACAATGACAACATAAAACACACACAACAAAAAAATAAAAAGGTTAAGGATTCAACTTACATCCTTATTTTACTGTTTTAAGATAACATATGTAATTACAGCATGTTTCTTAATCTTTGGTAAGCTAAAATGCAAATCAAGAAGAACTTTTTTTTCTAAAGTAGGAAGATTGTAACCATCCTCTTTTTGGTTCGCAGTTGTACTCTGTGATCCTTGACACTGCAGTGTTGTATTTGGGTTCACAGACAATGGTCTTCGTAATTTATAAATTTCTGATTTCGAGTACATCTTGTTGATTTACAGGTCATATTACTAGCTAAGAAAAAAAACTGAGATATATTGAGTGCAAGAATATGAAGAGACATGCCAAAAAAGCATGTTCCTAAAAGTTCTCACTATCAGTTATATAATATCTGAAAACTGCTGCTATATCAAAAAGGCCAATTAATGAAATAGTAAATCCAATACCTTAGCAAATTAAATGGATTTGATACTTAAACTTATCTAAATTTGATAAGAAAATGATATAAAGTGATGTATATTAAATGAACTAAAACCATAAAAAGGTACGAACATACCATTCTGATGGAGGTCCTCAACTTTTCTGATGATCGAACATAAATTATTGGAATTGGCATTTCCTATATCTTCTCCATCGTCTGAAACTCACGCACGAAATTAAATCAAATACAAAGCACGACTAGACATGGAAATAAATAGGGAGATAAGTGATAAAAGAAAAGAAAAAAACACGAAATTGGAACTCGCACCACAAATTATACTCTTCACGGAAAATAATATAATAGTGAAAAGAGTAATGATATTTTTCTTGAAACATTCAAATCCTAAAAAAAAAAAAGGTTACTGTAGCAGACCGCCCCCAGGGAGGGGGGAGGGGTGGTCTGCCCTGAACAGTAAAACACCCCACTGAGGGGCGGTCTAGTCTCAGTGTAAACCGCCCCCCGAGGGGCGGTTTTGTTATGAGTAACTTTTTTTTGTAAATATTGGTTATTAATATTATGTTATTTTATTTATTGGTTATGGAAAAAAAATTGGAGTCTGATTATTTTTATTAATTTATTTAGATTTATTAATTAAAAACGGGTGTATGAGCGACATTACCATGAGAAAGACAAATTAAGATTCTTTCTTTCACATGGCAATATCAATTATAATTAAGAAGAAAGAGGCCCAATAATGTAAGACGTATCTTACTCACTCAATTATTTTAGTAGACGGTGGGAAATTAATTTCCCTCACCACCAAATGTGTTAATTAATAATAAGTCATTTTCATTTCGTATTAGTTAATTTCCCACTACCCCAACTTTCGTAGAAGCTGCCAGTTAAAATATGGATGCAGATAAGATCGTTCTAACCTCGACAAGATTGAAAAAAAAATAAACAAATGAATGAATGCATACATCTCATGATTTGTCTTTTTGTTGATTAATAAATGAATAAATGCATCCCAATCAATTTTTCTTAAACAATATGAAATCAGCACACAATAATTACTTATAATATGGCGTGCATCAATGACCAATCTCTACTAATTAATTAATCTTAATTAAGAATGCATGAAGTTCTTTCTGGTGTGTGTGTGTGTGTATATATATATTGCACAACAAATCTATAATTTTTCAATCTTGTACCACCCAGAAGATATATTGACTCTCAAATTTCTTTAATAAATCACTCACTCGTTTCAGGTGACATATACACCTGAGAAGCGGGATGGCTGAGACCATTGTAAATTTGGTGCTCGGTCAGCTGGCTGATGTTGTAGTTAAGGAGGTTTTACACTTATACACAGGGTCGCTGAAAATGAAAATACACAATATATGATGAGTAGAATTTGAACTCAAGTCCTTCAATTACAAAATCAAAGTTCTAATTAACCACAAAGCTACAATCAAACATTTTCTTATATCGGTACTAATGTATTTTCGGATATCAAATGATACTCAAATACTTATATTGGTTAGGACAACACTATACCGCTATAATAAGATAACCAATGTTGTAAAATGCGGTCCATGCGGCCGCATATGCAGTGCGATTCCGCATAAAAATTTCTATTTGGTCTCAAATATGCGGTTTTGCATATGCGGCCGCATATTGGACCGCATATTTCCGCATATTTTCACATATTGGTCTGCATATGTGCTATTGAGCCGCATATTTTATGTCCGCATATTGGTCTGCATATGTGCGAATTTATTGTTTGAATGATTTTAATGGAAATATATTGCATGTTTTGAGTGAAAATAAATTAATATATAGTTTAAAATCCGCATATATAAGTTCGCATGAAATTTCGCATATACGGACTCATACCGCATATGCGGTATGCAGTGATCTTCCGCATGCATGAACAAAACCGCATTTTACAACATTGAAGATAACTGTTTGCTATCGGTACACTGTCACAGATAGATAGAGGAAAGTTGGGTATACGGTTGAAAATTAATTTCCCTCTCTACCAAATCTGTTAATTAATAATTAGCCATTTTCTTTTCTTATTAGTTAATTTTCCTCTCTCAACTTTAGTAAAGCCTGCCAATTAAAATATGGGTGCAGGTTAATTAGGTCATCTGTACTCCGACAAAATTATATAAATAAATGAATGCATGCACATCATGATTTGTCTTTTTGTTGACTAATAAATGAATAAAAGCACCTCAATCATTTTTTCTTAAACAATATAAAATCAACAAACAATAAGGAATCATAATATGATGGATAGTTAGCTAGTTATAGTGATAAGAGAGAAAAAAAAAAAGAGGCGCAATAGTAGAAGGGGAAACAGAACGGCAACTAAACCCTAACAGAGAGAGTAGAGAAATTAAGAGGAAGAGGAAAGAGTTGAGACAAATTTAATTTAATTAGACTTGTGCGGTGTGAAAATTAAAGACCTCGATCGCATGAAGAGACACAAAATTAAGGCTTTATATTCGAACAGTTCAAAACACAACCAACATATAACAAGTTGGTCTGGCATATATCGGTACTAATGTATGCACCGATATGAGAAGATCAAAAGAATATTCTATCGGTTAGGATAACAATGCCACTATAACTAGCTAATTATTTTCCATCGGTACGCTACCACTAACCAATGGAAGAAAGTAGGGTACATCTCCTATTGGTTTCTGAGGGAGCAACCGATAGAATAATATTTCAAATTATTTACTAACTTGCACCAACACCTTTAGTAGATCCCATTTCTTTGATGTGAGTATTTGCTCCCACCAGATTTACCATCGATCGGAAAGATAAATTAAGATTCTTGCTGTCACACGGCAATATCAATTATAATTAAGAAGAAAGGGCCCTACGATGTAAGACGTATATTAATCAATTTTCATAGACGGTGGAAAATTAATTTCCCTCTCCACAAAATATGTTAATTAATAATAAGTCATTTTCTTTTCATATTAGTTAATTTCCCACTAGCCCAATTTATTTTTTGAGGAAAGCCCACTTCCCGAACTTTCGTAGAAGCTGCCAATTAAAATATGGGTGCAGATAAGGTCGATCTAAAGTAGACAAAATTGACAAAATTATATAAATGAATGAATAAAAGCACCTCAATCATTTTTTTTTTCAAAAACGATATAAAATCAACAAACAATAATGAATCATAATATGGCCTGCATCAATGACCAATCTCTACTAATTAATTAATCTTATTCTAGAATGCACCAAGTAGTAAGTACTATTAGTGTCGGACATAGGGGCGACACTGATCCAGGCGACACAAATTCCGGGACTAATCAGTGTCGGTAATACAACCGATACAGAATATAACAATTAGTATCTGTTATTAAGTGGAACCGATACAAAGTTAGAATTTTCGATCCGAAAAAAATAATTTTATAACTTATTTGTATCGGTTTGTACAGAAGAGCCGACACAAATAAAAATATCTGTATCGGTTCTGACTGAGAAACCGATACTAAATAGATTTTTGTATCGGTTATTAAGTCAGAACCGATACTAATAAATTTTTTGTATCGGGTATTAATTAAGAGCCGACACTAATTTGTTTTTTGTGTCGGTTTTCCATTTGTCAACCGATACTGTTTTGTTTGGTGCCATTATTATATTAATTTACTGTTTGTATCGGTTGTGCCTATAGAACCGATACTGTTTGTTATTTTATATTAAAAAAATTTATTTATTTTTGTGGCCAGCTCCCATATATTTGGCTGGCCTATATGAAAAACATGCATACAATCAAACCCTAAATTATATTATACACCACCTAAATTAAATTAAACAAATAAATTGTTATTACAATTAGATTACACCTAAATTAATTGTTCTTACAACTTATCGCATCAATCGATCCTAATTAAACTGTTATACTTGGTTGCGATATTTCACTTTTGAAAGACCTAACCCACTCGAAACGAATTGAAGTGATCTTTGCCACAGAATATGGGATTGTTTTCCAATCCTGCATTTTTTAATATAAAAGGAGAGCGCAATTAATTATTTATTGAATAAAAACCGAATCAACAACTAAGGTTATATTTGAAAAATATAAATGCATATATACCTGTATTGGCGAAAAATTATCGAGGAAGTGATTAATTATGTCATTCATGAACATCATGACATAATATGCGCATTCCCAGCTGTTCCTTTGTTGCGGGCACTATATCAAATTGTACCCAAGCAAAAAGTTAGCAATTTTTAGAAGATGCAATTCAACAATTCATAATAAACCGAAATAATTTTTTAAAAATAGTAAATTTTAGTCGTAAGCACCACATTACCTTGTTCTTTATAAGCTTCAACTTATCGCTTCTTTCGATTCCTCCGGTTGCCTTCTCGACGACCTAGGGACTGTTGAAATATCAGAAAAATTAGTAATTACAAGAGATATTGAAATGGTTTAGCAGATTTAATTTGAAACACTTACTCCCTGAGCGCGTCGATGATCGCAAGATCCCTTACAAGTTTATGCTTTTCATACTTTGTGCTCGATGAATCGAACAAGTGGAGCTCACTTTCATACGGCCGGAGCACGAACAATACCCAATGAGCGCTGCATGTTAGGTTTGTAGCATGTTATATTATATAATATATTTCTATGAAATTAAAAAAATTCAATAAAATAAGACTATATATATATAGTAACACTAACTCTTGAAAGTACGGTATGAAGATAAATTTCTTGCAAAGCTTTCCTCAGGTACGTATCGGCATATTTCTTCTCGAGATCATCACCTTGCAAAAGATAGCCGAATGTCTTCTCGGGATTCATGAACCCTATAGGGATCTCAGGGAAGTTGTCCCTTTGGTATTTGAACACGAACTTGCAAAAAGAAGTAGATGTGGTATAAATTTTTTAAATTTTGAATTAAAATCCTAAATTATGTCATTATTACGAATATAAACTCATAGCATGAAGATCTGCATCAGTGGTATGGTGATCCACTCCGTGCGCTTGCACAAGTCCCTGTAGTCATCTCGATTGACTGTTATGACATACGGTTCATTGAAAAGCTCAAGCGGCACTGGGACACTGATGAAGGATTGACCTTAGCGCAGAAACCTATCACGCACAGTCTTGTACATGCCTCCCAGTCGGTTGAAATCAATGGTGTCGAAATCCTTGTAGGTTGAAATTGGAGAGGGCCGAAATCCTACAGGTTGTTTGGGTTGTTCCTGCAGTTAGGACCAAAAAATCAGGCACAAATACTTGTAACTCTATAGGATGTATAGATGCAAATTTACAAGTATAATAAGTTGTAATAATAATGTAAGTTTGTTACCAGATCCTCGAAAGATATGAGGGCCATCGGCCACGAAGTGTAACTGCCAATGGCGAAGCGAAGTGTCACGAGTTCGCCATTTGGCACAGGTAATGGAGTGTCCTCTTCGCTCGGATGACACACATCCACCGTTACCCTCGCATGATCATCCGGTACAGGCATACCGTGAATCACTAAGCCTTTTTGGATCAGAAGATTGATTGTCCCGATGGCCACTTCGTGCTTTACCCCGTCGCGAACCACCTGGAGTTTGCAGGTTCGTTCTGACTGCTGTACAAATATATTATGTATTGAGGTTAATGAAATAACATTTACGAATTGTAAGAAAAGTAACAAAATTCTTTTTTCAATTGAATCAAATGACATGACATTTACCTAGATCGGATCGAAATATGGCTACGGTTGGACTGACTGGCAGCTGCTCTGGACCGCTCTCGGGTTTTCTTGTGCAATTGGTTCAATCCGTTGGGCCATCATCTGGGCCAACTGTTGCTGAACCAATTGTTGTGTCTGCTCAGCCATTTCGGTCTTCAACCTCGCTGCCATATCCTGGAAGTCTTTAGTAATCCCCACTACTCTCTGAGCCACTTCTCTCTATATCCTCTCTTCATTCTCGGCCTCCTCTTACTTGGTTGCCCCTTGTAGGCTGTCATGATTCTCATGTGGGATCCAATCCCTCGCACCCTTCTTGCATGCTCCCGATTTGGCAGAGATTTCCCCAGAACATCGTCGTAACGCTCGACGAGAAGCAAGCCTCTATTGAATGCATCTTCATTTTCTTCCTGAAAATACAAAGTTGACATGTTAGAGAAAAATAAATTCATGATTGAATTCGACAAATAGATATAGAATAGCACTCACAATTCTCTTGATGGCTTCTTCTATTGCCCCGTCCAGATAAAGAGACTCCTGGCCCTCCTGACGCTTCTTCTGTCTTGCCAACTTCCATGCGACATGCCTATGCTGGACTGACATGTCGAGTAACTCCTTCTCTGACAGTGCAGTTGTTGACCCTTGGGAGGATGGCGAGCCACTCGATGCCTGTGAGTCCGTAATCCCCTGCAGAGCGCCTTTAAGCTTGTTCTTGAATTTCTCACCAGCGTAGCCCCTGGATCCTAAGCGATGCGGAAAGATGTTCTTCTTCTGATTCGCCCGCCTCTTCTCACTTAGCTCCTACAGTTTTAGAGAAACAATTGGACTTATAGAGAAGCTTCGAGATAAAGTATCTGTATATATATAATAGAAGAATAAACATACCCTGAAAGCTTCCGACCAGCGGGACTCCACAAAGGCATCCCAATCTGCTTGACTGATTAGGTACTTCTTGAGGTTGGGCATCTTACCCTTCAGCGCAAATTTTGTCATCATATCGGTTTTGAACTTACGGTGTAGAGTGGCCATTTGGGAGAGAAGGCGCTTTTTCAACTTATCGTCATCAGGTATTTTCCAGTCCTCCTGCCAAAACAAATAGTGATCGGGTTTGGAGTTATTCTAATATCAAATAAAAGATGGAAAAATAAAAAGATCATATATAGAGCTTACCGACAGAGTCACCCATATCTTATCCTTCATGAGATCGTCAACCTCAGACCAATCATTTATAGTGATCGGGACATTCCTTTTGACCGAGAGACCCAGCTGAGAGGAAAAACTTTTAGTATTTTGATCAATGACAGGCCTCCCAAACCGATCAAATGTAACCTTCTTCCCTTGAGTATTAATCACCCGAGTCAGCTGTGTGGGCCCCCTCCCTCGTTTCTTTCCCGAACCTTGCTCACCCTCGCCATCAGAGGATCGCTCACTATCACCACCAGATGATATGGTAGGGACTGCAACACAATTTCACATATCAATTACACATAAGTCTCATATATCTCATATATCAAACCCTAAATTTAACATATATCTCATATATCTCACATATCAAACCCTAACTTTAACATATAGCTCATATATCTAATTTCTTACATATATATCTAAATTCACTATTCATCATCTATTCATATCAATTATCAATATAACTAAGTCACATATCAATTATCAATATATATCTCACAATTTGATATCTCATATATCTACATTTTTCACAACAACACATGCAACTATTCATAATTTAATATCAAATGTGTTTGGGTAATACATACTAAAATCAACAAACACACCAATCAAACTCCAAGCAAACACAAGCAAACACGACTAATGTGTGCTTAAACCCTTAAGATTTTAATTTTCAGCCTTAAAATTTCAAGCAAACACTTAAACCCTTAAAATTTCGGGTCCCTGTTAACTCCAAGTAAACACACAATAATCTAAACTAAAATGGTGCTTAATCATGTATTACCCGAGAGAGATCACGCAAAGGAAGTGGTTGTGGAGATAGCCGGCACCAAAGAAGAGAGGCGAGAGAGATCAACGAAACGGCGAGAGAACCCGAGTGAGAGGCGAGCGGATCAAACCCTAGGGTTGAGCGGAACCTGAGTGAGATGCGAGAGAACCCGAGTGAGACCCTGAGTGAGAGGCGGAGTGAGAGAGACACAGGAACGGGTTAATTTCAAAATAAAATTCTAAGTAGGAGAAGGAAGGATGGGAGGGAAATACCTACATTTTGTATCGGTTCATATTGTGGAACCGATACTAAAACCTTATTTGTGTCGGTTATAACATTAGTAACCGATACTAATAACCGATTTGTGTCGGTTCACGTAATTAACCAATACTATTATACAGTTTGTGTCGGTTCAAGTACTTAACCGATACTAATAACCGATTTGTATGAGTTCATGTGTTACAACCGATACTAATAACCAATAACAGATTGACTTAGGCTACTGTATTTCTGATAATTTTTTTTTACTAATAATAAAATGTGATAATAGTATTTTGTTACCAAACTAATTATATTTATAAGTTTCAATTTTAAGTTTCAAATTGTCATTTTTTTAAATGTGAAAATAAAATTGCCTTATTTAAATAAAATGTAATTTAATTTATTAATTAATTTAGAAAAAAAATTAATTAAATTTAGATGTAATGTATTTTAATTTACATAATTTGGGTATAATTTGGGTATAATTCGGAAATGATTCGGTATTATTCGGATTAGAGATCTCAGTTTTGTAAGGGAGCAAGAACAAAAAAATAAAATTCTGGAAAAAATTCGGGAAAAATTTGGAAAAAATTTGTAAAATTTAGAAATAATTCGTAAAATTCGTGTATTATTCGGTTAAAGTTTGATCAACTGAATAATTTGACGTTCGGTTCGGCATCACAAAAAAACCGAATAATTTGCTAATCTTGTGTCTTGTCACTATACTCCGGGGCTGCATACTTAAAATGACCCGCTTTATTTAACTTCACAAATTTGTATGCACAGACTACGCGGCATTATTTCCTTCATTTCTTTTATAAACTGCTTTCTGATTCTCTAAATATCTTCCCCCATACCAAACACAAGAAAGTTAATTCTCTGAGGTAACACAATAGTGACGTGGCAGGATACAATGCATTTGAGAGATCTGAACGGTGGATGTGGCAAATTCTCTTGAGGATCCCATCGCCTATATAAAGCAAATGAGAGTAGCTAAATAAATTATGTTATTCCATTCTATTTTTAGACAATTTGTCTCATAGGCAAGCGACAGCTATAGTTAGCTCAAGCTTGAGTTGTATCAGAATTCTTCCTGTTTCAATAAAGAATCTCAGATTGTTGTTTGTTTGTCTCTTCTTTGCTCTTGCTCAATTAAGATCGTGACACCATTCCAGCTGCACCAAACCCTAACCGCAGAGGGACATCCTTCCAAACCATACCTCTTCCCCACCAAAAAGCCGTGCCGCTCTGATTGGTCCACTGCTCCTCCGGCGATCCCTGATCCATCGATCGATCTGTCCAGACTGAGCCTCAGAGACGAGAATAATTTGCCTAGTAGACCCCGCGATGATCCTTTGTTCGTTGAAGGTAAGAAATTGCTTTACAGCTCCAATTCGGGGAGTTCAGGTTGATTTTCATGAATTCTCTTTTGTAAGTATAAATATAAGAGAGAATTAAATTACCAGGCTGGATGTATAATGAAAATTTCTTCTTAATTAGGGTTATATCTGAGTTTTTTTTTTTTTTTTTTTTTTTTTTGCATATAAGCAGGGTTTAAATTAAAAATTTGAACTCAAATTTTCAATTTGTGGGAGTACATGGAGTTTGAACACTTTCTCATATATATATTGAAGTCTAGCCACTAGAAACCTTCCTCTGATAGGGGTATGCAAATTCTGTATCCAGAAAGAGGAGGGTTCAAATGCACCATGGTTTTGTGCTCCAATTATGCTCCATGCCTTTATCTCCGTTTTTAAAATCCGAACAGTCGATCTGAACCGCTCAAAATAATTATTACAATAAAATATGCTTGGAGACCAAATTTTACATTTTTTAGAATTTGTTTACTATTTCTTTTTGTAGGTACAATATCGCTTTTTTGGATGGTCCAGGATCTCCTGATTACAGAGATTTTGTACTTACCAAAAAAATAATAAACAAATTCTAAAAAATGTAAAATTTGGTCTCCAAGAATATTTTATTGTAATAATTATTTTGAGCGGTTCGGATCGACTGTTCGGATTTTAAAAATGGAGATAGAGACATGGAGCATAATTGGAGCACAAAACTATGGTGCATTTGAACCCTTCTCATCCAGAAAATGGTAAAATTAGTATAGTGTTATTGTTAATTCAATTTTTAAATATTTTGCAAGTTGGGTAATAAGTGGGAATAAACATTGGAATTGCCTCGTTCCCCTTTATTCGTAGGGAATATCAATTCCTTCTTAGAAATATCAGCTGCCAACTTTTCTCTGGTAAGGAATTAATTCCATGTTTGCTTTGGAACTAAATAAAAAAATTTCGATTGGTTGAAAGAGGATAATCTCAATTCTATTATTCCAAATTTTCCTTGGAACTCAATGTTTCCTTTTATTATAACTAGGAACCAAACAAGAGCAGGAATTGAGATCTTTTTCTTTTTTAGCATATAAGCAGGGTTTAAATTATAATTTTAAGTCAAATTATCAGTTTCTGGGAGTAATTGGAGTTTGAACACCATATATATAGTGAACTGCAGTCACTATAAAAGCATCCTTTCAAAATTCTCTCTTCCTTTATTAGAGGGGTATGCAAATTCTGTATCCAGAAAATGGTTATAATCTGAGATTTTTTTTTTTTTTTTTTTTGTGTGTGTGTGTGCATATAAGCAGGGTTTAAATTAAAATTTGAACTCAAATTTTCAATTTCTGGGAGTACATGGAGTTCAACCACTTTCTCATATATATAGTGAAGTCTAGCCACTAGAAATCTTCCTCTGATAGGGGTATGCAAATTCTGTATCCAGAAACTGGTAATGAGTAGTATTTGCTGTTATTGTTGATTCTATTTTTAAATATTGTGAGAGTTCAGTAATATCAGCTGCCAGCTTTTCTCTGGGAAGTAATTAATTCCATGTTTGCTTTGGAACTAAAGAAAAAAAAAATTGGATTCATGAAGAGAGGATAATCTCAATTTTATTCATTCCAAAATTTTCTTGGAGAACTCGACAATTTCCTTTTCTTTTAACCAGGAATTGAGATCTTTATTACTGATTTCTTAACCAGGGGAATTTCATGTATACCCCTCAAAAACTTCAAAATTATGTATTCCCCCTCTAAAGTTCATAATATCATATTTGCCTTTCTAAATTTCAAATACTCACAAATTTACCCTTCATTAGAAAAAAATATATGTAGTAGCATGTTTCAGAAAAAATGTCAGTCAAATCGGTAATTTCTCCACCCCTGTAAATATCACTATGTAAATGTCAGCTGATATTATCTGCATCACAGATGGCTACAAGAGGTGGTTTGCGCGGAAGCGTCGTCGCCGTGGGTCCCATTCGGTCTCTGGCATGAGCAGTGATCGCAGCGGTACACATGTCACTCTCACATGCACTGCAGCTACTTGCTCTGATTCAAGCGGGGAACTCATGAGCTTGGGTTCTGATTTTAGTGAAATCTGAATCCCGAGGCATAGAGAAGGGGGGAGGGGGGATAACTCGGGTCTTAGTTTTACAGCAGAGGAGGAAGGTGTTGGATCTGGCTCTGGATTAGTTGGTACTGGTGGAGCGGGTCAAGAGAAAGACCCGTTACAGGGAAATGAATCTGGGTATGGAAGTGAACCAGGGTATAGAGGTGATGGGGAACTTGGGTATGGAGATGAGTTTGATGAAGATGATGAGTTTGATGCAAGGCATTTGCTGTTCTGGGGTGATCACCGGATCAGAGGTGCATTTAATATTTTCAATATTATTTAATTTATCACCTCTGAGGCATATACTGTCATAACTTGTGTAATCATCAAAGTAAATTTTTGTTTGTCTAATTATCAAAGTAACTTTTGTTTTCCCAGATGGACAAAGGGGAATAGAAGGCGAGAATAAAATAGGAGAATTGAAGAGCCACCACCGGAATAGGCGTAAAAAGATTATTATGTGACAATCTATCTCTTCACAGATTTTACTAGAACTATCTTACAACATTGGTATTACTCCTATGATCCTATCATTTCACCGTGTTAGTTGGCATTCTAGATGGAATAAGTGTATTTATGGTAATTTTATAGTGTATTTTTGCAACTGTAACTAGACAGTTTATAATTGTGAAGTAGCAGAGAGCTGTTTTGTAAATTCTATTGTACTATTTGATTAGTGGATTAATTGTTTGTATTTATGTGGTAGTCATGTCAACATAAAGTTGGTTTCTATTTTTGAAGTCTATTTTTCACACTATTAAATAAATAGTACTGTCTGTTAGTATCATTTTAGTCATAGACATAAACAGATAATTTGATTTATAAGCTCAGAATTGTGCTCGTGTAAGTTTTTGAAATGCTGTTTGAAGGATTAGTGTAGCCACAATTGATTTATAAGCACAGAATTAGTGTAATAGAAAAATCTGATAAGAACCAGAATATATCAGTGGGGTCCACAAATCAGGCAGTGCCCATCATTATACAACTTTATTGGGTGTAAATATTTTAACGGAGTAGTTTTGACTTAAATGCATTTTTCCTAATTCGCTAGTCTTTGCGTTGCGTTGCATGAAGCCGAAACTGTTCTGTTAAAATATTATTCCTTCATTGAGATAGACCATGCCAATTGTCAGTCCCTGCAAACATAAAGGACCTTGCATGCAATATCAAATTTATTTATGGGCCGAATAAGCTCAATCCAAGCAAATGAAGCCCAAAAGAGAAATTTCAAAGAAACAAAAGAAAGAGACTTAAACTAAACATTTATATTAGATGAACGGTTGTGATTTGATCTCTCAATTTAAAATTTGGACCATAGAGAAAGTTCTCTCTTTTACCAGCAAGCCTACCTGAGAGGAGAGCGAGATGGCGAGCGGAGAAGCCATGGCGGCGTACAGAGCTCTGCTCCGGGCAACGCGGCGGACGTTCGCCGGAGACAAGTTGATGCTATCGGAGTCTAAGAACGAGATCCGGCGACAATTCGAGGAGAACCGCCAGGTCACGGCGGAGGCGGAGGTGCGGCAGCTCCTCGATCAGGCCAAGGAGGCGTCGCACTTCATCCAGCACATGATCGTTCAAGCCAAGCGCTCCCCTTCTGGATCCTTCGGTAAGTAATTAATTGCCATTTCTTTCTTCTTCTTTTTTCTGGTTTTAGAAGTAATTATAGGGTTTACTTTTACTACTTAGTTTATTCAAGTTTTTGATGTAATTAGTGTAGTTAACTGTGTTGATTATCCTCTCTGTTGTTTAATGTTAGTAGTTCTGATGTCAATTTGATCTGAGTATGGAATTAATTGTACCGGTGCCTAGGGGTGTTCATTGGATCACGTTTTTATTTGGTTTTCAACCAAACCAATTTTTTTGGATTGAGTGGTTTGGTCGAATATTTGGATTACTTCGGTTTCTTATATTTAGTTCGGTTTAAGCTTTCTTTATTCGGGTCAACCAAACAAACTAAAATTTGCTTATTTTGTTCGGTTGGCAAGTTTAATTCAGTTGGTTCGGTTAGCTTTTTGAATACCGAATAAAATTTTGGTTTTAACTGAACTGACCGTTTGAACACCCCTACTGGCGTCCTCTTTGACAGTATTTTGGATAAGAGGTTCCATGGAAACGAGTGTTTTGCTCTTTTCTGGTATCCCTCCTTTTTGGCTATTTATGTGATCTATAAATGAATTGGAATAAAATAATAATGCCAATCCGGTGGTTCTCAAGGGTCTTAAACTATAAAAGCAAATATGAAAACTACTGGGTCTTACTTGCAAATGAGAGGAAAAATAATTGAATTTGGTTAGAATTTGGAAATTTGGATTTTATCTCTAATACACTTTTCTGTATAGGAACTAGAAATCAAATTTTGTAGTGTGGTCAACATAGTTTGATCTATTGAAAACAAGGAGTGGTATCTTCAAGTTTTCTATAGTTTTATTAGGAAATGGGAACAGAGACAAACCAATATGTTTTTCTCTTTTGATCCGTGCAAAACTAGTAATATCCTTTTTGTTTAATTGGGCAAATGGATAGAAAGAAATGCATATAGTGCCTGATTCAAGTTGAACTCTGATGTTCATATTCTGTTTGGATCAAAGAATTTTGTTATATTCATTTTTACCAGTTTAGTATTTTGGATGCACGTTTCAGGTGAATATAATTTATATTAGAATTAATCGAGGACAAATTAAGTTGCACCATTGAGGGTTTAAATGGTGCAAACAGGACTTGCATAGTATCCTACTGGTACTGTACCAGCATCAAGCATTGGTCTTGTACCATACTGGTACCAGGTTATACTGGCTGGAAATCAGTTGCCTCTCTCTCCCTAACAAGAAGCATTCAATACATATTTTTCTTTGTTGTATGTGCTTTATTATTTCATATTTTTTCTTTTATTATTTTGACAGTGGTGAAGCCGGAGAAAGAGCACTCAGGAGCTACGTTTGAATTGCCTTCAGAGGAGATCATCTCCAAGTCGCGCCAGTAGAGAAGCTTTACTGACCTTTTTTTTTTATCCTTTTATTTTAAATTTGTTGTCAATAATTTGTATTGCTGTTTTGCTTGTTATGTGATTTTGTCTTCTGAAGCACAATTTTGATTAGATAAGCTCAAAAATAGCGCAGGGATTATTTGAAATTGTATTGCTCTGAGAATTTCCCTTTTGATTGACAATAACTTTTCATTTTCTTTTATTACTGATCAATGAAGCAAAGAACCAAGCTAAAACACAATCAAAACAGTTATATTTGGTTTAGAAATAATTTCAAAATGGAGAAATTCAAATCCATATGGACAGAATATTTTTTAAAGCAAAAATGAACACAGCAAAATCCAACACAATTTGGCAATGAAAACATTACATAATACTTGCAGCATACTCTGTTATAAGCTACTTAAAATAAAACTTAGCAGCCGAATTCTTCTACAAGTTATATAAGAAGATTGTGCCAAGTCTCTCTGAAAACACATCAAACATGCTGCCTTTCCTGCTTAATCAAGCGTCAATACCTGTGATTAAAAAAAAATCAAATAAATAATGTTACAGTAGATACACCAAATGAAGTTATTAGCGCAAACATTAGAAGTGACTAATTAGGAGACATACTTTGTATATACTGGCAAGCCAAAAAAAAAATAGCTTTGAAAATCACTTTCACTAATGAATTAGTTTATTGAGGCTATGGTACTATGCATAGCAGATTCATCCGTACTATGGATCAATATTTTTGTTCTCAGTCCAAATAGTATATGAACTATTCAACGTGATTCTCATATGAAAATGTACTGGCAGCTAAATTTTACATTTTTTAGAATTTCTTTACTGTTATTTTTTCGATAGGTAAAAAATCACTACCTTTGAATGGTACAGAATCTTTTAGATCAAAATATCAAATGATTTTCTATCTATCCAAAAATAAATAAATAAATTCTAAAGATGTAAAGTTGATCTACAAGTACATTTTCATATGGAGATCATGTTGAACAGTTCAGATCAATTGTTTGGACTTCGAAAATGGAGATATTGATCCATAGTATGGACCAATATATGTTATGCATAGTACTGGAGCCTCAATCTTAGTTTATTTCATACCAGTCAGTCTTATGTATGAGATACTAGTATTGTACCAGTCATGACAACACTATCTACAAAACAAGGTATATTATTTTACTAATGTTTCCAAAGGACTTATTTAACTTTATTTTTTCCTTATATTGTTACTCAGAGAGGTTTATTTCTCTAAATGCAGCAGCAGTGGATATTTTCCAATGCCTAAAAACTTGACCTACTTTGAAAATGACTGAAAAAAAGACTGATTTTAGAAATAAAAGACAGAAAATGTTAATGTACCTTCCAAAGTCCATCATTGAGGTAGTGCATATTGTCGACTCCAATCCCCTTGTTAATATTCTTACTGGCAATAATTAACAAATTATACCAAAGAAAAAGGATAAAATAAGCTAATAATTCCTTGATATAATGAGAGATGTTGCATTTTTTTAACAATAAACATGGTAGATATGACTTATGTCTCTCTTCCTAACTTTTTTTCAAAAGTTCCATATTACCCATTTCTTTCTCACTTGAGCATTACATTGAATATTCATAATATTTTGTTTCCAGAGATTTTAAGTATGAAAATTTGCAAATTCAATAAAAAAGAAAATTTCCTGTGAAGAAATATCTCTTCACAATTGGATGTGATAAAATGGCAAGTCTCATCTGGATCAAAGTGAAAACCATAGTTTGAGTGAATGTGCATTTTTCCAAAATTTTGTAGGTCTAGGATGTGATATTCCAAGTTTTAGAAGTGTACAAGGGCTATCTTCAAATTTAGAATATGATTAACAAGACCTCATCTAATGCATATAAACAGGTATAAAAAGTTCTGACGGATAGAATTCTACAGGATATTTAAGTTTAGCAGAGGGTAAAATAGGAATTGCAGGTCAAACATACTTCTTATGTAATTCTTAAGCTAAGAAGGTAGTGCAAAAAAAGTGCCCATTAAACCAGTTGTAACTTACATGTCTTTTGCAGACATTTTGGTAAATCCAATTGCCAAAGCATGCTCTTTACCTTCAGCCATTATTGCCTAAAAATAATTTACAAAAATACCAAATTAGTGGGCATCTCTCTATCCAAACTAATACCATTCTATATGGTACTTTAGTTTGTTCATATCTGTTAAGGTGAAGATAAATTAGGGATGAAACCAACATTTTAAATTTTAAATCAAACATAAAAATTTCATACAAATAGCTCAAGTATCCTCCGAGATATCTCAAATTTTCAGTTTATCTAAATTTTTTTCGGTGCCTATTCGGAATGCAGGGGGCCAGTATTATTGTGCTTTGATATCCATGCAGAAAGGATTTGAACGGTCTAGATTTTCCACATATCAACTCAAAAGTTTGAGATATCTCACGGGATGTGAATAAAAGATGCAACCCTTGATAGGACAAAAAAAAAAAAAAAATTTACCACAGGTCTCTCCGCTAACACTTCTTCATCCAAGGAACCACCTGGCGACGTCAGACCGGGACACATTATATTAGCCCCCGAAAGAACAAATTTTATTGCGCCTCTGTCCACTTGAAACTTCTTCATTACATTAGGGTCTAGACAGGAAAATAACAATATGTTATTACTTATTCAAATAGTGAAAGTAAGAGTCAAATCAAGTTTACTTGAAGCAAATTATGTACCCAACATAAAGTACTCTAATTCCCTACCTAGCTGTATTCTAACATCTGTACACTTATATTTTCATTCCAGAAACAAAATTAGGACTATGTAATGGTCATGAAAATGATAAAATATTAATAAATTTAACCAAAAAGAAAAACATACATTGGTGCAGAAGGCGCAATGTTGGCATGTAAGGACCGTCTCGTATGTTGAAGAAAAGCGGCACATTGTTCACAACTACTAAATTGAGGTGGTTTTGACTGCAAAGAACAAAACAAAAAAAATAACAAAAAATTTAAAAGAAGACATGGAAACCAGATATTTTGTAATACTTTTAAAAAAACTAAAACTAAGCAAATAGCAAGAGAAAAAGGTATACAACTTGATATATATATATTTTTTGAGATAAGTGGGATCATTCGCACCAATTTCCATTAAAGAAACCATACAATGCTTTACTGGTACCAAACCTCTAGTACCCAAATATTGACAGTTCTGTACCTAGCTTTGCTAACCTCTATTTACAGATAGCCAAAATCTGACTTAAATCAAACAAAAATTGGACTTAAATCAAGCCAAATCAATATACATAATGGATTCCAGGTCTCTATAGATTATTCTGTTAACACGATGTACAAAAGACACCGCAACTTAATTATATCTTGGATTTACCAGTAACATGTAATTTAAATAAAAATACAAGACTAACCTTGAAAATAAATCAATAAATGCATATGTATTAACTGAAAATTAAAAAAAAAATGACAAGAAGAAACTCACCATTTAACAACAACAAGAGGAGATTTTTTAGGAATCAGGTCCTCTAAAACAGGTTCAAGCCCAGGATACTGAAACAAAATCAATACAACAAATCAATAAAAACCATTTAAAACTAGGTTGAATCTTTTTTGAGTAGAAGGTGAACCTCCTCGGCGATGCTTTGTCGAATCCTTCGCTGAACTGATGCTTTCACTTGATTCTGTGCAGATACATCTTCATAAGTGAACCTTCACATAGAAAAAAAAAATTCAAGTACCAAAAGATGGCACATTAGATAGATTATCAGAAATGATAATTTCATTATTTAAAAATAATCAAATATTCTGAAGCACAAAAGCAAAAGGGCAAAATCATTTGTCTGGTAAATTTCACATAAATCACTGGCAGATAGAAAGCAATCATGAATTCTTCCATTGAGAAACTGAAAAAAGATTTCACCTTTCAATTTTTAGCAATATTTACGAATCCAACGAACTGTAACGATGTTAATGTTAATGCTACTGATCGATAAACAATGCACTGAATCAATTCCTAGTATCAGAAATTTAATCCTAGTATAATATTCGCACCCAATCCTGTCACTTAAAGTTAGGAGATGAGATCGAACTCGAAATAGCGAATCTCAAAATCTCAAGGCTTCATGTGTCACAAGTTGGAATGAACCAATCTAAAACCCTATAGAGAGAAATAGAGAGAGAGAGAGAGTACTTCTTAAACATGGCTGGAAGCGCGAAAGAGAGAAGAAGAGAGGTCGACGAAGGAAGGAAATAGCTGCTGTTTCTTTGTTTCGGTGTACAACTGGAGAAAAAGAGAGGAGATATGGACCGGGGTCGTGGACAGTGGTGGTGCAGATGCGCCTCGAACTCTCTAAGGCTGATTCGGTTTACATGGACCGGGATTATTTGTGGGCTCAGTGTGGTGTGTGCGCCTATTGTGGCGTGGAGGCCCAGCGCAATTCCAATTAGAGACATTGGGCCGAAATACGGTCCAATGAGTTGGGCCGAATTCGGTCCGATGCACATGAAAATTCGTGCAGATAAAGAGCTTATGAATATTAATGTGATTAGACGGTTCTGATGAGATATCCGGTTGAATTTGATATGATGCCTATCATACCAACTCCAACTCTGAGACATGACCTAACAATCTAAGTAGAAAATGGGAGCGGAGTATACGATGGGTTTGTGTTGTTCGACAATATATATTTGTTATCTCATCTGTTATGGTATTACAGCATGTATCAACAATATATTTTTAATTATTTACTTTTTTTCATTTGTGCAGTGAAATATGTAAATAAAATCACAAAGATATATATTATAAGAGCCTCAAGAGATGATCAACAAAAAATTTGGGCTGCTATAACCATGTTGCGCACTATCGGAAGGTGCCCTGTTTTGTTCAATCTATTAGACTTGAGTGGTAAGACTTTGTTATCATTGTTGTACTGGTACAATAACAATCTAATATTACTATAACTACATTTTTAGGCATATTAACCATCTGCTTTTTATCCAAATGTAGTCGTTGTACACGAATTAATTAGGTATATATGCTCCAGCTGTATGATTTTTCATTGTGGGTAGCCATGGAAATTTTTTAAATTTTTAAAAATTCAATTTCTTATTCAAACGTCCTAATTTCACATCTTTCTGTGTTTCTTTCAATTTTCTTAGGTTGCATAAGTGTATGCAGGTGAAAGGCCTTAGAATGTGATGAAAAAAATTTGAGCAGTATAAGATAATGAGTTACTGGTAATTCAGTTAAAAGTAATCTTGGGAAAATAAAAGCATTAGAAAGCTGATATCATAATTTAAAAGTAATTTTGGGAAAATAAAAGCATTAGAAAGCTGATATCATAATTTATTTTTCTCTGATGAAATCATGTATGTTGTATATCTATGTAATTCTGTTGAATTTGTTTTCAGAAAGCTATTGACTATTTTCTGCAGCTGGTTTGCAACTTACTGATTCTCAGATATACACAGTAAAAGTTTTCAAATAGCAAACTAATTACTTATAACATATGCTATAACTAGAAAAAAATTATTTTCCATGGATGATTTCAGGATTGCAGAAATCGTTGTATATCCACTCCAATTTCCCAACCTGAGCTCATTTAATATATAATTTCATTGAGTTTGTTAACTAACGAGAAGAAGATATATACCTAAAATTGAAGTTTATTTTGTTAATCACATTACTAATTGGTTGAATTTGGGTGCAGCCAAGAGATACTCTAAAAGCAACTAGTGATCGAACAGTTCATGCAATGAGAAAAACTTAGCATAAATCATGCATTACAATGAAGAAGAACCTATATTTTTGAAGTCGTATCATTAAAGAAAAACATTAATTTCCCTAAAACTTAACAAGATGAAATTACTTCTTTAATGGAAAAGAGAAGCGCTGCGTACAGTATCACATTTCAGCATCTATAAAATTATTATAAAAGGAATAAACGTACAGTGCCAATGATTTAGTGCAACACCAGCATGATTCTGAACTGTAATTGATTTCTTAGTGGTTTGCGCATTGAGACTTGAGAGTACACGTTTTCCTCTTTGATAGTTGTTCTCTATTATTTGATTGACATCAAAATTCACAATATGATATAGGTGCAGCATCTAAGATTTACTCTTTTTTTATTTAGCCAAGCATATCAACAACAAAAAAATATATAGCACTCCATAAAATGAAATATATAATGATCGATAAATTGCAAAAATAAAAAATATTGCAACATTAATTATATTATAGTAAATTAAGATATCACGAAATATAGACATATGCATTATTTCCATCGATCATACACTTTATAGCAATAAAAATAATAAACTTTCAATCAAATGAATTTAAATCATTTTAGCATTCAAACCATGAATAATACAATCATTGTTGATATAATTTATTCAATACTTTTACAAATTGATCCCCTTAAAATTTATCATCAATTAATCGCTTGAGCTCATTCTTCGTTATACCAATTATTTCCATCGTTGGGGAAGTTCTTGGGCTTAGTACATCTCTCATATTCCACATACTTTAAATTCTTAAATGAGGTCCTGAGCTCTTCCCAATCGGTTGGATAAACCAACTTATTCAAGAACCTAAGGCGCAGTATCTCCACATTCCAATTATCATGGCAAGGTATTTTAGTAAGGTTTCCACCTCTAATATATAATCTCTTCAAGTTTGTTAGTTCTTCAGGGTTTTGCAGCTTTGATAGTACCTCAGCTTCTGGATAACATCTAATATCCAACTTTTCTAGAGTTTTTGGTAAAGAGTAGGTTGGTATCTCCTTATTTTGTCTCCATATTATGGTCAATACCAAAAGTCTATTCAGAGAATTAAAGCCCCGAAAAACTTCGGGACCCAAAATGTCGTTGCTAATTCTAATGCTGAGCTTTGTAAGAAAATATAATTTTGATAGATCACCTAAATGGCTGGACTGGTCTCTGTGTCTCAAGCTTCCAACCACAAAACTTTTTAAAACCCGTAATGTATAAACCTCACATATCCATTTTGGCATATGATCTAATAGGTAGCAATTTGAAATATCTAAAATCTCGAGATGCTCGAACCACCTAAGCTCACACACCCTTGGTTTTTGTGGTAATTTTTCCAAATTATGACAAGCCCTGAGGTCTAGTATCCTCAGCCGTTCTAGTTGCCCAATTGATTTAGGAAGCTCTACTATTCCCGAAATGCCTCGCAGGCTAAGGTACCTCACGTGTTTTCCCAACTTCTGTAAGAAATCTGTTTGGTCGACCTCAATGTGGTTTTTTAACTTTGTTTTGTCAGGCCCAGTTTTTTTTACCCCACTGTGAACCTCTGTTGTGTAACGCCAACTACCAAGTTGAACCGCTGCCAATTCATCACACTTGTTCATAGTGCCTATTATGTCCTTGGAATCGAGGTACTTCTGGTCTATATTTAGTAGCATTCCCATATAGAAGCACCAACTGCCTTCTTCCCTTTTCTCAGAAAGAGCGTTACCAGATCTCTCACGGTTGGAGATCAACCACTTGTGTAATCTAGATTCAATGGTAACGCGGTCGATTACTTTATTATGCTCTCTAACTACTGGTATAAGGAAGTTCTTGTCCACCATATCAGAAAAGACCCCTTCACAGAAGTTTATAGTATACCAAGACATGTGCCTTTTAGAGAAACCAACATCTGGATCATCGATAGTCCACCAGTAAATCAAAAATCTCTTCTTCACTTCTGCATTTTCTGAAATAACAGCAAGCATGTCCAGCATTATCCTACGCGATCTGTCCAACGAGCCCCAAAATTCTTCAAACTTGGAGTCTTCGTCCATTTGATAGCTTTGATTTGACGATTGGCCCACTTCAGTAATGGTGGCTTTCTGAGGCAAATCAGATGCCTTTACACAAGGTTTACGATCAATCAAGGGATCAATTTGTCTTTCTATCTTTCCAAGGTAACCAGCTAGCTCTTTGTCCAAAATTTCCCTACTGTCAAGAATTTTTTTTGTCTTTTCAACCTCTTCGCTAATTTGTTCGATGATTTTTTCCATCTCTGAATTTTCTGGAACTCGATCCTTAGCTAGTTTAAGGCGTTTCAGTAGTGGTCCGATCAGCTCTGCAACATTGGTTCCCTTTTGATGGTTGCTCATTGTAATGGTTTATTCGACCTAAGAAATAACAATTTTGTCTATTAGTTGATGTTAGAGGATGAACAAATTAATGATAACAAACATAATGAAAAATTGTTGAAATTAATATATATGTTACTTCAAAATCTATACTTTTATGTCATTATTTGTGTTTTAATTTTGTTACGGTTTTAGAGAGTATACATAATAGGATTAAATGATTAATATAGGTAATTTTTGTGTAACATCTATCAAATTTACTGTTTTTCTCAAATTAGCTGAAAGGTTTAGTTTAAGATTAAAATGCTCATTTTTATTTATTTATAAAATACTACAGTTTTTAGAATTTAAAGATTATCATTAATTTGATTTCAAGATACTGGGAAATCTCTTATACATATATAATTTCTAAATAATATCAATTTGTTTTGATATGTAAGTTTGATAAGTCTTGAGGCAACTGTATATATTTCTATTAATCAGTTTTATATTGAGATTGTTTGACAAATTTTCTTAATTAATTGGGAACTAAAAATTGATTTGGACTGTTCGATTTAAAATAGTTTGATCTGATATTCTGGAATTTTAGCTTTCAATTTGCAACTCATTATAGGATCCTGAATTTAACGATGCATTTATTCCCTTCAGATATGTTTGGTTGCAAAACAAGAATAACTAGAATAGCCAAATCAAGAATAATTATTGTTTGTCTTATTATAATAGTTAAATTTCAAAACTCTTAAGAATAGCCTATTTCTAATAAGACAAAAAATTTGGATTCACTATTGTAGTTATTCTAATCCAACCAAACACCGAATAGACTATTATGAATAATCTATTCTCAATCCAACCAAACATACTCTTATAAGTTGATGCATTTCCATAACTTTCCCTCACAACATATATAATTTATTTTTGACATAACAGTACTATATAGGTTTTGTTATTTTGTAGCCAATTTTACCCTGAATAATATTTCTTTTAGCATTATTGGACCCTGTTTCATCAACTACTGCACAATATATATTAGTTTCCTTAAATTCCATTATAATAAAGTAAACAAATTTCTTATACATTTCCTATTTCTAGTAGATCATTCAAATTTCTTGTAGTTGTAGTCAATAATTAAGTTCAAATAAAAAAAATTTATTATGCATTCAGAAAATCTTTTTCATATGTACGTTTAGAAAGTTAAAGAATGTATAAGAGTCTAACAGTACTATATCCATTATAACTAAGGAAGCATATACAACAATCAAAGCCTGTACTTATTCTTATACTATTATTCTTATATTTTTCTTTATTAGAAGTTAATTCACTAATTAATATACAAACTTCAAATTAATGCATTAAGTATTATTACAAAAATAAAATGAATGCACTAATCATAGTATCCAACATAACAAAATTAACTATAATAATTCATGTGCATATAACTATAACAGTTTGTCCTAAGAAACAATAAAGCTGTCTACTGAAGTTAGAGGATGAGCATATTATAAAATACATAATAAAAAAATGTTGAAATTATTATTGTTTTGTCAAAATTAATCTATAATTTCATGACAGTATTTCTGTTGTAATGATATAAAAGAATGACATTTTAGCTAGTAAAATAATGGGATACATTTAGATATACTAGTGTAACATCTGTAAAATTTAACCATTTTATTAATTTAGTTGAAATTTTTGTTTAAGATTAAAATACAATTTTTATTTATTTCTGAAATACTACAGTTTAAGAATCGAAGTTTATCATTAATTTCAATTTCAAAAATATTAGTGTAACATCTGTCCAATTTAACCATTTTATCAATTTAGTTGAAAATTCGTTTAAGATTAAAATGCAATTTTTATTTATTTCTGAAATACTACAGTTTAAGTATTGAAGTGTATAATTAATTTGAATTTCAACATAATGGAAAATATGTCATGCGTAATTCCTAAATGAATCTAATGTTTTGATATCAAAGATTGATTAATTGGGTGACTGTATTTCTATTAGTCACTTCTGATTTGAACATTTCGTTTAAAATAGTTTGATCAGAAATTCCGGATTTATAATTATGAATTTCACTGTTATAGCGATTTTTGTGTATATAATACACGATTTTCATTGAATTTATGCCCCCTTTTTTTTCAGGAATAATATATTAAGATCGTGGGTGGATATATTTGTTATTATTTAAAGCTTTACGAAAATTCACTAAACTAAAATATTAATTTATGATATATAAAAAAAAATTACTCCTATCGTCCTCCTTTGCTATTTGTAAAAAAACACTAAATTACATAATAGGCTACGAAAGTAATTAAAACAAATTGAAGCCTTAAAATTAACTCCGATGTGATTTCTTTCTCATTTTTTATGAGCAATCTCACTAAGAACTGAATCAATGTTCTCTCTTCCATTATTAATTAAATTACCACTAAAATCATTTTAAGTATTATATGACACTCACAAGTAATAATGGTAGCAATAACCGTAAAATAATAATAAAGTAATTTGAAAATGATATAATCCAAAATAGAGAAGGTTATAATGAAACACAGAAAGATTCAAGACAACATAAAATCTTTACCTTGTAAGAGATATGACCCAAAATAGAGAAGTTGTTGCTCTAGCATTCCATGAGTTTCTCTATTTTCTTTGTGTTGTTCTGCTTTTGTAATTCTCCGTTAACACTGAGCACTAAAATTCGTAATCAAATTCAGCTATATTTAAGATAAAAGGAAAATTATTTGTATGAAATTACTATAATTTAGAAGTGAGAATGAGAGGAGAGAAGGAGAGAGGGAGATATCTTGCTCTATTGCAAAAGAAAAAGAAAGAAAGAAAAAAAGTACATAAAGATACCTTGCTCAACAGAAAAGTAAAAGAAAAAAAATATACCCCTAATATACCGAATTCAAATTCAGTGAAGTAACTCAATTTTTTTAGTTTTAAATCGGGACCTCTAATTCGAATCCGCGACAATCCATCCAAAGCGGAGCACACACATCCCGAGCGACGGATTCAAATCAGGCGGTCCAGATCCAAAACCCAAAAACTGGATTACTTAGGGAGTCCGGACCCTAATATACCTCTCTTCCTCTTTTAAAAGTAAAATTAAGAAATATACCTCTATATAATATACCTCTTTTCCTCTTTAATTTGTTTGGAAGAAGGAAAAACAAAAGAGAGAGAGAAAAAATAGATCAAAATGGTAAATGTTAAAGATTTTGAATATCGATTGATAATTTGATTGGTGTTTTTGATAATTCTTCATAGCTTTTCATTCTGAACAATTGTTGCCACTTGAATTATATTGAAATATCTGAACACTTAAATTGAGCTGTCTATTTGTTTGTTTAATTTATATGTGTTAGATTCTGATGACTTATTTAATTATAGAATAGCTGGTCTTTTAGCTAGATTGAGATTGTTTTTTAAAGTAAAGGAAAAGAAATCTAATCGCTGTTAAGTCCAAATTTTTATTTTTACTATTAAAAAATGATAAACCAAAAAATCACAAAATTTTGTGGAAATTCGAAATCTAACATGGACACAATTTCAAGTTGAGTCCATAAAAAAAGTGGATGAAACTTCATGTTGAGTCCAAAAACTTTTATTTTTAACCAACTTTGACCATTCAAATGGTTTGATTGAATCTGATTGGCCAAAAATATGTGGGGTCCACTCAATTTTTGGATGCAATGTGAAGTTGCATCCATACACCATGCAACGTCGGTGGTGAATTGGTTTATCTTCTTTTAATGAATGGTAAATTTAAAATTTTCGGTTTGTTAAGGGGTTCAAAAGTGGAAAGAATAGCTAGTCTCTCAAGCAAAAAAATTTTATATCATCAAAGATGATAGAAGAAGTAAAGAATAAAACATATGGGTGTCCACATTACTAAAAGCAAGAGCATTTCACCATTTCCTTCTCTTGCCATTATTATGCTTTACCTCTTAATTTTGAATAATTAAATTAAGCTACAAATTTACAAAAGAGAAAAGAAAATCGAAAGGAAAAGATACCACGGAATGAAAGGAATAAGTAATGAAAGAAATTAATCAGTTGCTAACCCACATTAATCAGTTGCTAACCCACATTAATTCTCCAACTATTCCTATTCTGATCTCTCTTTCTCTTGAGCATGCCAGAAAAACTGTAGCTCTGAATTAATCATTACTTTATCACTAGAAGAAATTAATTATTGAATTGATTTTTTCATGCTTATAATATTTACAATATATTTTGAAAAAAAGACAAAAAAAAATTAACAAATGTTTTAAGGCTACAAATTGTTAATGTAATTGCAAACCATAGATCTCCATACATATATCACAAAAGCCATAGCATTTATCGATTGCGAAACAGTAACTAACTGCATTGAATAATAAAGCACCATTTTGAATGACATTAATTAGCATTTTCAAATATGCATGCTCGGACAGAGTTAATGATATTTCTTTGTTTTTATTTAGATTTTTTATTTTATTTTATTGGAATTTACTAATATCATAAAAATTTCAATCTATTAATGGAGAATAATTTTAGAAATATTTTTTAAAATATTTATGTTAAAGTATTTTTTTATAATTGCATATCTAGTCACTCATGAGTTAAAATTTAAATAATTTCGAATATTTTTTTTCATAAATTTATGTGTTACTTCTCAAGTGTGTCGACTATAATTATTGGTATATTGTTTTTGAGTAAATTCTAGAAAATTAGAATAATATTTGATTTACTTTAATATCTAAAATAAAAATTTGTAGAAATATTGGCATGTTTGTTTTAACAATTAATAAATCGATAGTGGGCAATAATTTAACTTGAACATCTCCTTTTTCACGCGCAATTCATTTAACAACTAAAAATATAAATATATAGTAGTTTTTCACACACAATTCATTTTCACTCACGACTTAATTAAGAGTATGTATTGATACTACAATTCACACACCAAACTTATGAAAAGTATCTAACAATTGAAAAACAATGTGTAATAGTTATGAAAACAAATATAGCATGATTAGTTATCTTTCTTAGATTATTTATATAACATATTTTTTTCAAGTTGCGAACTATATATTATATATATATTTTTTAAATTGCTTGGTAGTGGCTATCAAATTTACACAACGATATATTATAATAGCGCTAAGATAGACAAAATAGATCTCTAACTCCATTTCATACCTCTTTCATGCATAACAGAACGCATAAATTTGTTTTCAAGTAACTATTATTCTTTTAATACAAACAAAAATAAACCCCGTTGTTGGAAATGCAATTACAAACAAATTTATAAAATTTTGAATTAAATTAAGTACAAAATCAAATAATCAATAAATTATGAAAAAATAAGAATATTAAAATTAACTTATAAGTCTTATTTTTTTTTCCGTCTAATTTTGTAGTACATTAATTAAAAAAATTATGATTTTGATATGTAAATATATCACTCGTTTAAGTATTACGATTGCTTAGAAATAATGAGATCAAGCATGTGAGGTTCATACATCACAACAATGAATTGGCCCAATAGAGAGAAAATTACATGCAGAACCTGTTATTCTTCTAGATAAAAGAAGTTCAATACAACAAAGTTTTTTGCATGTGGGTACGTGTTATAAATTATCATATTTTGTTTTTAATATTTAAGAATTTAATTACAATATGCATTATTAATTCATGCTTTTTAATTTTGCAATATATGCGTCCGGTAAAATTTCATATTTTTTTTTTGGATTTTTATCATTTATAACATCAATAGCCGGCCTACAATGAACTTATGAACATACTGAAAATTTCTCTTCTTGCTGTTTCACTTTTTGTTGAAATCCTATTTATTTATTTCTCAAAATAGAAAATAACGTAGTTAAGGTTATTTCCAAAACAATCTTGATTCATAAGCGGGACTTAATATTTTCCTAACTAAATAAAAAAAAAAGTTGGTAAATAGCTGCTAATAATTGTGCACGCCTTGTAAAGATAAGGACGCAAAACAATTACCAAATTAATCAGTCTGATCCAAAAATAAATAAATAAGCAAGAAACACTATCATGTAAAAAGAATCTCAGTACATTTGAAGGCTTATTGGTCTCTCACTTGACAACTCTGGTGCTCTGTATGCGTAAGACCTGGTTAGTAGTATAAATAAATCTGCTACGATCCGAATGTTGTGAACAGTTATTTTAAAATTTATATATTTTTTTTCAAATTTAACCATTTAATAATTTCTGCTCACGTATCTCAAAATAGCTAATTTTTTGCACGAATCTCGAAACAATTCAACAGTTAGATTTGAAAAAACAGTAATTGTTGAGTACTGTTTATGGGTAGAGACTCGCAGCAGATTTGGATCTGTTAGTAGTTCCTCAAAGCCGGGCTCACACCATAGTAACAAGATATGCGAATTATTTGCAAATAATTTATTTTTTGATGATGCCGAAACCAAACGCTGAATTATTCGGTTGACCGAACTTTGATCGAATAATTTACGAAAAATTCGCGAATTTTATGAATTTTTCCTGAATTTCCCGAATTATTTCCGAATTTTTCTCGAATTTTTTCCAGATTTGGTCCATTACAAGACTGAGATCTCTTATCCGAACAATACCGAATCATTTCTGAATTATATTCGAATTATTCCTGAATTATGTCCAATTACGAATTTTTGATTTCGCCGAGCCGAATCCGAATAATTCATTTGTCACTATGGCTCACACTTCCTGACTGCAGGTGGAATAACTGATGTTTTGATCAGAGGTGGAGCTGCAATTTCTTGCTCGCAGTTAGATCCAATGTGGCCATAAGACCAGCATCGGTCACAATGCTTACAGTTCCTACATTTGGCTACTTAGTGACCGGTCCGCAGGGGCGGATCTAAAACCATTCAAAAGATGACTAAGCCACCCCTATGATTTTAAAATTTTAGTTATGTATATTAAAGTTTAATTGGATTTTAATTTTTTTGGAACAATTTATATAGCCTAGCCCCCCTCATAAATATCACATCCTTGCTTATAGTCTAGTGGTAAGAGCTTATGTGTGATTGGAGAGAGCATGGGTTCAATTTCTAACAATATTTTTTAGTTCCGCCCCTGCCGGTCCGACAACATCAGAAACATCAGCCCTTCTACTAGAGAAGGTGTGGAATGGTGGAAAGCGCAGTCTAGATGGGCTATGAGGGTAGACATAGTAGGTAGTGGGTGCAGAGGAGGCCGGAGAGACTGCATGGCTGAGAGTTGGAAGAAGTAGGTGTGCGTTGAGACTGAGTTTGGGTAGCCATTGTTGAATAAGGTGGGCTTCGAAGAACTTGGGCGTAGGTTGGCTTTGAGTATGGGATGTATAGTTTGGCTCATGGGATAGGTGGAGATGAGTGACACCACTTCGCCGGAAAAGGCCGCCTACAACTAATCTCTTGTCAGTGAAATCGCCTTTGTTGTCGCCATTCATCGGAAAAAAATATCGATAATGATATTATTGCCGACAACATACCTATCTACCTCTCTATCAATTAATGATTCTCATCCGAGAATGAATAAATAATAAAGATATGGATCTTTTATGGCTCTATCATGCAAGAAGAATCATGTTAGAGCATATTTCAGAAGCGTGAATTCTCTTAATAAATAACAAATGAAATTAATATTCCATAAACAAAAACTAATTTGAATTTGGTTACAAAAAGAGATTTTAAGTCACAAAACAGAAGTACCCACCATAGTGAACATAGTTTGTGTTTTATTTACAAATAAAATGTTTTTTAGGTGTTTTTAAACTGAACGGTGAAATATTTGGCTGACCGAATTATTCACGAATAAAACGCGAATTACGAATTATTCGTGAATAAAACGTGAATTTTCTTTTCAATTTTTTTTTATTTTTTTCTTTCTTGTGGGACCGAATTATACTCGAACTATTCCCAAATGACGAATTTTTGACCCCGCCGAACCGAACCTGAATAATTAATTTGTCACTATGGTACTCAGACCATAGTAACATAGTTCGCGTTTTATTCGCAAATAAAGCGCGAATAAAACAATTTTTAATGGTTTTCGAACAGAATAGAGAATAAAATGGTTGACCGAATTTGACCGATTTATTTGTGAAAAAAACACGAATAAAACGATTTTTTCGAATTATTCGAGTTTTATTTGAAAAAACTCGGTGCAAATTTATATGAGCTATGCACGACGAATAAAACGATATAAGTTATGCACGGTGAATTCGCTCAGGACCCATCACGTGGGTGAAGGCGTGAAAAGATGAGACACCCTTTTTGAATTTTGAAAGTCACAACTGGACCCCACCAATGGCTCCATTTTGATTTAAATCAATTTTTTAATTAACTAATTCCATTTCATTCATACAATAGTAACAATATAGAAGATTTTGTAAATTGTTAGGCAGTTCTTAAACTTTTTTTTCCTCTAATTTTTAATAAAAAAAGTTGAAAAATTAAAAAATTAAAATAAGTACATATACATTTTTTTTCTTTCTTGTGATACCGAATAATTTCCGAATTATACCTGAATCACGAATTTTTGATTCCGCCGAACCGAACCCGAACTCGAACTATTCATTTGTCACTATGACCCAGACCAGTACATTAATAAGAGGCCATAGGAAACGCTACAGGGTCATTAGTCACAAAAGACCACAAATGAAATCGCCAGACAGCCTCCCTGGACGACTGGACCCATCTGGCCATCTGTTTTAATTAACGCTTAGATAATAACAGGATGCTGCTTTTAATTATCAACGGTCTGATCTAAACCAGACGGATAAAATTTGAGAACAGAGTTCTGTTATTTTGGGAATAATAACAGAAACAAAGATACTGTTGCGCCCAGGGACCGGGGTCAGTATCCCCAAAGTAATTCAATATTTGTGCTTGGAATCGGACCCTTTAATGTTCATGCAGATTCTGATCAAACGGATTAGATCTTAACACAAAATTTTAAATACTTTAGGGAACCGACTTCCCCTGGGACCGGGTTATTAAAAAGGAAGGATTTGTTAAAGGTAGATTAGTTTATACGGACTTATACTAGTATTGACGTGGCACTCTAGAAATAGTAAAATTCAGGATGAGTTGGTTATGCCTGTATAGTTGGAGACGAACGCGTAAACTATTCAAGTGCCCGTAGATTAGAATCAGCACCCCCTCTATTTATTATTTTGTCCAAGCAGTGGATCTCTCACTGCTCTTCTTCTTACGCGATTGTAATACTGAGAGAGAGAGAGATAGAGAGAGAGAGAGGAAATGGCGAAGGGGAAGACAGAAATGGCGGTGAGAGAAGATGGCGTGGCAGTGATAACCATTGTCAACCCTCCTGTCAATGCGCTCTCATTTGACGGTAACCTCTCTTTGAATCTCGCTCTCCAATTCCCCCGGTGAGACAGTGAATGTTATGTATATATATGTAGGATTGATTTGAGATAGTTTAGATTTTCATACAATTGTTGAATTGTTGTAAAAGTTCTCATTTGAGAGTGTGAATTTTGATTTGTTGCAAAATTTGAATTATGTATTGCTAGTTTTTTATTTACATTATTTTAAGGTAATTTCACATATAGAAATTGATTGGTTTCCAAAAAGAAATACAGGCACCCATTTTGCAAAATGCACGCTTAAGTTTTCCATATTTATTAACTAGCTA
This sequence comes from Carex arenaria, assembly GCA_964058825.1. Lineage (NCBI taxonomy): Eukaryota > Viridiplantae > Streptophyta > Magnoliopsida > Poales > Cyperaceae > Carex > Carex arenaria. Next base: position 1,077,091 of record CAXKVW010000049.1, on the reverse strand, counting down.
TATATTTACAAATATGGGCATGACCCTCATTTTCTGTCAAAAAAAAATTAGCTATTTGAAAAAATGTCGTATTTTCAATTTTGGCCTAACATTTTTTTAAGTATTTGCAAATGACTTACAACCTTTTCCAAACTAAGTTAAATCATGCAAAAGCGAAATAATTTCCCACAGCCTTTTACTGTATGTTCATATGAATAGGCAAAAGTTGTCAACAATATTTAGTAAGGTCTATCTCAATCAATCTATGGTGCTGTTTGCAAATTTTGGGTTTTTTTTATTTTTTTTGCAGTTTTGATCAGCTTAAATAAGCACTATGAGGAAGCATTAAGAAGAGATGATGTGAAGGCTATTGTTCTCACTGGTATAGCCCGTAGGATTTTTGCCTAGTTCACTGTTCTTGAAAACAAAAAAGAAAGATTTTTGTTTATTACTGTTATTATTCTTTATGATTAAGTTTAGATAATGAGCTAATTAGTTGTAGTGAAACAGGTGCCAATGGGAGGTTCTGTGGTGGTTTTGATATCAATGCTTTTCAGAGCCCAACAAGTATTCTTTAAACACTTGATTATTTATTTCCTTTACTTTTCTGGTATATTCAATTTTGAGCAACTTATTGTGTTCTTTTTTGTTGTTATTTGATATTTTCTACTGTACCATTAGGTGCCAAGGAGGATCTTAAGGTCCCACCAAGTGAATTTATCACATACTGCATGGAAGGTACCTCTATCAAATTATCACATTAGTTAATTTTTTTATTTTTCATTTGCATCTTTCTATCGAAAAACTTATACTGGTGGCTTATAGTAGATTTCTAATAGGATTATTACACGAAAATTTGTATTCTTTTCAGGTGGTAAGAAACCGGTAGTGGCTGCTATAGATGGTCTTGCTCTTGGTGGCGGTTTAGAGGTCGCCATGGTATGGTTTTACATTACCACATTTGTATTAATATTTGAAGCGGAGACAATTGACAAGGCCTGAAAACTATGTTATATGACTCATAGAAGAAAGATTCCGCAAATATGAGAAACTACCAAATTTGCCCCTCTTCCCTCACTTGTTTTTCTGGAATGACTAATGAGAAGGAAAGCACTAATTTGGAACATTTCAATAAGAAACTATCAAATGAGGGGTGTAGAGGAGGTCCCGTTATGGCCGTTATGTACAAGGAATTGGGGCAAAGTTTTTATGTTAGGTTATTTAAGGGTTCAAAGGAAATCCCTTTTTTTTCTTTTGGAAAAAAAAAAGTGGTAAATGTTTTATAATAATTTTTTTTTTTTTTTTTCCTTCAATAGGCATGCCATGCCCGTGTTAGTACTCCAAGTGCTCAGCTGGGCTTGCCAGAGCTTCAACTAGGGATTATTCCTGGAATGGGAGGTGTAAAATTCAACTTTTCCAGCCTTTTAGTTTTTTTTTTTTTTAATTCCAGACATGCCCCTACTCCTTTACCAAAGGGCTTATAGTGGTTTAAAACTGTTTACCTCATTTTTTTATTATTATTTTTCTATGAATTTTTTTAGTTTTGGGTTAATAATAACCTGTATTAAGAGTATAAATAGAAAATAGCATTATGTTAAGTATAATACACCAATCATTTTCAGAAAAAAATGAGAAAAATATACACATTCATTTTTGTAATAATTTATTTGCTTAGAATGTTTATTTCCATCCTCATCTTTTTTTCTTACATGGTTTTTAAAAAATAATCTATTTTAGGTACACAAAGGCTTCCTCGTCTTATCGGCTTGCCAAAATCTCTTGAAATGATGATTGTAAGTTAATTATTCTTTTTTGTGTCCTTACTTATCTTTAACCATTAGTGTAACTTACCATTTCGTAATATTACTGATTGAACAAAAAATTTCAACTTTAAAACCTTAATTAAGGAATTGGGGAAAGATCTTGCCTTAACTAAGAAACTGTTGATCCATAGCACGGTCCGTTATGCACTTTGCAAAGTACCATAGCCTCTCTATTAATATTATTATAGTTGTAATTGTTCCTCCAGCTAAATTATATTAATTACTGCAGCTCTCAAAGTCGATAAAGGGGAAAGAAGCACATTCTCTTGGCTTAATTGATGCAATTGCTTCGCCTACTGATCTAATCTCAGCTGCTTGTTTGTTCGCTCTTCAAATTGCCGATCACAAAAAACCATGGGTCAAGACTATTCATAGAACAGATAGATTACCATCCTCTGAGGAATCTCGACAAATTCTTAATTTTGCAAGGGCCCAAGCACAAAAGAAAGCTCCTAATGTCAATCATCCGTTGGTTTGTATTGATGTCATAGAAGAGGGTATTGTTTCGGGACCTCAAGCTGGACTTATCAAGGTACATTTCTGCAATAAAATAATGAATTAAAATAGTCAACCAAATTTTTTTTTGGTTTTCAAAAATATAACTGAACCAACCGAATTAAACTTGTCATCTTGATAACAAAAACAACTGAACCAAAATAACCAAAGTAAATTTTGTTTTGTTTGGTTGAACCGAAATAAGAGAGATTAAATTTTAAAAGGCCAAACTTGATACATACATAAATACCATTTAATAATCATAAAAATTAATATGAATATATATATTAGTTGTTGAATTCCATACAAAATATGGAGATGTTCTAAAATATCCAACCATTTTTATTCATTTTAAGTAAAAAAACTGAAGCATGGGATTTGAACCACATAGAGAGTTCGGTCAGTTCGGTTTTGAAAAATCTAAACCAAACCAAATATAAAAAAAACCGAAGTAATTAAAAAATTCAAACGAAATGATCCATTTTAACCAAAAAATTGAACCATTTAAACCAATTTTTTTGGTTTGGTTGAAAACCAAATAAACCAGATCCAATAAACATCCGTAGCAATAAATGGGGAAAACTAACTTTTTCCTGCAAGAAATACTGTTCAAGGCTCATTAAGCTTTTCAACCCTTGCAAGCACCATTAGTAGTGAAAAAGAAAGAATTAGTGAGATTGAAGTCTGTACTGCTGTTATGACATTTTACGATAAAGATTGGTACTGTACCAGTGTATGTATAAGTACATAGTTCATAACACGTGTTTTATTCTTTTCTCCGGAGATATTTAAATTCCTTATATATTTCCAGGAAACAAACTCTGCAAAAGAATTACAAGCCTCGCAAACAAGTAAAAGCTTAATTCATGTCTTTTTTGCTCAACGTGCCACTTCAAAGGTAAACTCCTTGCAGCCTTTTCACAATTTTTTTTACATGATTTCTGTGATTTACAATTTTGATAAACTGTGACAGGTACCTGGTATAACTAATATCGGTCTGGTACCAAGGAAAATTAAAAAGGTGGCTATTGTGGGAGGTGGCTTGATGGGGTCTGGTATTGCTACTGCATTGTTATTAAATAATATATCGGTAATATTAAAGGAGATAAATGAGAAGTTCTTACAATCTGGCATTGCCAGAATCAGAGGTGAGTAACCTTTTTCCTACATAATTTGTGTATATCACATTCCTATACTATCTGTTATCTAAAGATATCATTTGTGCCCTATTTTGCATAATTTCATTTTTTTCTCTTACCATTCAAATTTGTATAAAACTATACCATTTCCAAATAGTATTATGCTTGAATCACTTTACCATCATATTTGCAACTTCCTGAGCATTGTTTGCAACTTTCCTGGCAGAGAGTAGTTGGTTTATTATTATTATTATTATTATTTTTTTGTTTCGTAATAATGTCAATTTTTTTGGTTGCAGCAAACTTACAAAGCCGTGTGAAGAAAGGAAATATGAAACAAGAAGGGCTTGAAAAGGCTCTCTCTTTACTAAGTGGTGCCCTTGACTATGAACAATTTAGAGATGTAGATGTTGTGATAGAGGCAAGTGTAGACTGCAAATGTATCATTTATTATTCTTTATAGCTCAACAATTTGCATATATACCCTTCATAATTATTGCATAGAAAGATTCACATGCAACAGAACCAGCCCAATACTAATATTGTTCTTTGAATGAGACAATGGTACTAAGCATAGTGCGGATTGGTCCATACTATGGATCAATATCTCCATTTTCAAAGGCAAAATAGTCAATCTAAACCGTTCAACATGACTCCATATTAAAATGTATGTGGAGACCAAATTTTACATTTTAAGTTTTTTTTTTTTGTTTTTTTTTTACTATTTGTTTAGGTAGGTATAAAATCAATTGAGCTAAATATTTTGGACCGTTCAAAAGTAGTGAGTTTTAACCTGTATAAAAAAATAGTACAATTTGGTCTCCAAGTATATTTTAATATGGAGACCATGTTAAGCTGTTCAGATCGACTTTCTGGACTTCAAAAATGGAGATATCAATCCATAGTACGGAAACATCTGCGCTATGCATAGTACCATAGCCTCTCTCTTAGGAATAGTATTCTAATATTTTTCTTTATTTAGTTTGAGCATCAGAGACCATGGGTTGATACATAATTTTCCTGTTACATTCATCATTCTACAATAAATTTATACATAAATGAAAGAAGGTAAAACTACACTAAAAGAATTTGGACTAATATATTTCCCTTTTAAAACCTTGTCTCTGACAGGCAGTAATAGAGGATGTTTCACTAAAGCAACAGATATTCTGTGACCTAGAAAAATACTGCAACTCGAATTGTGTGCTTGCTACAAATACTTCTACAATAGATTTGGATTTGATTGGCCAAAAAACTGCCTCACAAGATCGCATTGCGGGTGCACATTTTTTCAGGAAAGGCCTCTTTTTCTCATTAATTAGTTGGTTCGCATCAATTGTATGCTTGATTTTACTGCCCTTACTACCTTGCACCTATTTTAGTTTTGATTGGGTCACTGTTTATCAGGAAATTTTGGATCACAAAAAAAACAGTGATTTTCAAAAATTCTAAAAAAATAATAAAAAATTTCCAAAAAATGGTAAAGTTGGTCTCCAAGCACATGTTGATATGGAGATCATATTTAACGGTTCGGATTGACAGTTTGAATTTTTAAATCACAAAATATGAGCGGGAAGTAAAGCTCTTGCTTTACTTACCAAAGCTTGGTAGCCCACCTCATTCTAACCACTATCAGGTCAGGTCCAAACCAACCAGGTATAGATTTCACCTTCTCTGGTTAAACGAAGAATATTCTTACTGCAGTAAAATCATTTATCATTTTCCATCTACAGCCCGGCACAGGTGATGCCGCTTTTGGAAATAGTTCGCACCCGCAACACCTCTCCTCAGGTCGTGGTCGACCTGCTCGACTTGGCTAAAAAGATTCGCAAAACCCCAATAGTCGTCAGAAACTGTACTGGTTTTGCTGTCAATCGCATGTTCTTCCCTTACACTCAGGCAGCTTTCCTTCTAGTTGATCACAGTGTTGATTTGTACCGGATTGACCGGGCCATGGTTGAGTTCGGCATGCCCATGGGACCCTTTAGGTATATTTTTATTGTAATGTTTTTTTTATATATTGGGGGAATTTCATATATACCCCTCAAAAACCTCATAATTACATATTTTTTTCCTTTAAAATTCATAATATCATATTTTCCTTTCTGAATTTCCAAAAGTCACAAATTTCCCCAATTTATTTACTTTTCTATTAAAAACTCATTTTTAAATTTATAAGAAAAATGTTCTGTCTTCTAATTGATCGATTTCCCAGAACAAATAGTGCATCTCTCTACTTGTGACGTATACAAAGTGGCATTTCTCTACAAATTTTATTAAACAGAGAAAGAATACAGGATTCAAACACACATTCAGTCGTGATTCTATTCCTTTTATGGAAGAGAGTTTAGTTGTAAACATTGAAGAACTTTTAAAACAAAGTTTGATTTTTAATTCTTGTTTTATGTCTTTAGGTTGGTTGATCTGGTAGGATTTGGTGTTGCTGCAGCAACTGGTCCGCAATACCTCCAGAGTTATCCCGAAAGATGCTATAAGTCTTCGCTCTTTCCATTAATGCTTCAGGATAAAAGAACTGGTACTTATATGTTCTTCTACCATATGTTTTAATAATTACAAAATAAACCGAGCTAATCAAAACCCTAAAGAAGTTCCAGTTCAGTCCAGTACTAGTCCAACTGGTACTAAGGTCTATTGATACATTTTTTTTCCAGGAGAAGCTTCTGGCAAGGGGTTTTACATTTATGATGATAAGAGAAAGGCAAGCATAGATCCTGAGATCGCAAAATATGTTGAAAAATCAAGGAGACTATCTGGTTTTGCCCCCGATTCCATGGTATCTTGCAATGTTAACATATACTTGTTTTCTTTTCTTTCTACCCATATTCTCCCATTCATTGTATTTTTTTTAAGATTTTATGGATTAGTGAAACAAATCAATGAGTCATTGGATTCTAAAATAATTGAAGTGATCAAAATTGTGATGGGTTGGCCTCTTGTAGTACTCCGGAAACCATTCCTTGAACAGATATGCTTTTAGCAGCAAAAGTAGCCAGCTGTATAAATATACTGAGGAATTTCACGTATACCCTTCAAAAACATCAAAATTACATACTCCGCCCCTCTAAAATTCACAATATCATATTTACCCAATTTATTGACTTTTCTATTAAGACTCATTTTAAATTTATAAAGTACCAATTTTACCCTTTATGAGAAAATAAGAACATGTAGTCTGTGTAAGAAAAATGTTCTGTCTTCTACTCCAAAATTCACACTTGCCCGGTGGCAGATTGCAGGATTAACAGATAAGGATATAGTAGAGATGCTGTTTTTCCCAGTTGTGAATGAGGCATGTCGGATACTTGATGAGGGTATTTCAGTCAAATTTCCTGACCTGGATATTGCATCAATCATGGGAATGGGTTTTCCTTCTTATAGGTTACTTTTTTTTATACAACCCCTCAAGTTTTGTAAATTTGCAATTACTCCCTCTTGAAAAATTAATTCCAATGTGATTCATACATCCATGTTAAGTTTGTAATTCCAATTACTGATATCATAATTTTCTTTTCTTTTTATATATATTAGGGGAGGCATACTGTTTTGGGCTGATACAATGGGAACAAATTATGTGTATAGTAGACTGATGACTTGGTGCAAATTATACGGTGGATTTTTCAAGCCATGCGATTATTTAGCAGAAAGAGCAATTAGAGGATTATCTCTGGTAAGAAGCAATCTTTTAAAATTTTATTGTATGTGTTTACAGTTTTGATGCTTGAAATAATATCCTGCATCTTTATGTTGTAAATCTGACCACACCTGAAAAAACTGCACAAATCTGACCCAAATAACCCTCATTACACAGAACTTTTTTATGTATATAGAAATAATATTAAAATAATATAGGGTACTAGATGGATTACATGGGTATTTTATTCGGTAGAAAGAACTGAACAAAAATTTTGGTCCCTTCTAAAGTAACCGAATTTTTTTTTTCGGTCGCTTTAGAAACTCTTTTTTTCTAAAGGAACCAAAAGAAAATTTCAGTTCTTTTCTACCGAATTGAAATGCCCATGTAATCCATCAGAATCCTATACTAATTTAATATTATTTCTATAAATACAAAATACTGATAATTTTGCTTGGCTTTGTATTTTGTAATAATGGAACCATACTATAAGGCCTGTATGAAATCTGTTTATTTGTATTTTATTTATTTTTGCAACTTACCCTAATGTCAATTTAAATTGTGCAGGGAGCTCGGATTGATCAGGTGAAATCTCAGTTGTAAGGGGTTTAAATTGTTGTTCTGTCTCTGGTTAATTCAAATTGAAGCAAAAGAATTAGTAATGCTGTTGTTCTTTTAGCTTTGAAGTCTTAAATGATATTCTTTGGATGTAACCCAGTTATATGCTAAAAACAATAAGGAGAGCTAAAATGCCTCCATCCTGTCTCTATTAATTTTAATAACTCAAAATTAAAAATTTAAATGTCAAAATAAGATTATTAGATATGATCTATATTATTTTCTTCATGTACATGTAAAGATTATGACATTTCAATTTGATTTTAATTGTTATCATGAGCTTGCAAAAATATAATGATATGAATGATCTTTGAATATTAATTTTTTAACTTATTGATTCACGTAAATGAATGTTTCTCCATATTATTTTATTTTATTTTTGGATATTTTAATTGTTGCCCAACCAGTTATGTGCCTCAACAACGAACAAGATATTAAACATTCTTAAAGTTTGAAATGAAACGATAAAATTATTTCACCAATTATTTTTAAGAATAAAATGGTTTAAATTTTAATTGGCTCGTCAGATGAACACAGTATTGGAATCTTCTGAAAATTTTCACCTACGGCTATTTTTCTAATATACATAAAAAATGAGATAAGTAACTACTGATAAATTAGATGTGGGTATTGTTTTTATTAAAATTATATATACAAAGGTGAAAATAACTAATTGTAAATAGTATTAACGGAATAATGTGATAGTATAATATTATTGGTGAATTTATTCATGACAAAAGTACTGAATTTAAATAAATACAAAAATACCGAAAGTTGCAAGTATAATTTTTTTTACTGTCAGTTGAGAAAGATGCCTTGCCAACTTTCAAGATAAATGCTCAATGAGATAAAGATGCCTTGCCTTAAAAGCAATCCTTAAAAGCATTATCATAAAAGATTCTTCCAAATATAAAATCTTTTTTACAACTTTATGGATTGTTCCACATGCATATTGTTTTAAGCAAAGTAGCAAACAAATACCTAACATTTTTTTATCCTTTCCATATGCATATTGTTTCCATTAGTTGCAGAGTGGCTTTTCCATGGAATCCGAAAACTAATAGGACCAAACTATTGATTCAGTCTTAATAAAGATTGTGAAATCTCGAGATCATCTTCTCTCAATCATTTTCTTTCTTCTACCTAGTCCCTCATTGGCGAGAGCCAGTGGGATCGACCTAATATTTGGTCTCTTTAATTTCCTACACTGTGTGGTTATTGATGTGGTAAATTAGTTCGGTCCCACTGGTCTCTCCCCAATAGAGACCGAATTATTAGTTCGGCTCCATCTATTTATCGAGAAAAAAATTATTTTGTTTCTAACAAATTAATATTTTTATTTCTAAAAAATAAAAATTGGTTCAATCGTCTCTTGCATATTATACGAGACATGCTTTATTCTCATACCAACAATATGATGTTTTTTCAATCAAAAGAAGCATATATACCCAATCAAGATAGAACTAGTGTGAGACATACTTGTACTTTTTTTTTGGCCTGAAATATATCTTTTCATAAACTAATATTCCTTCTCTTTATATTTATAAAATTCATAAATCGTGAAGCTTTTAATGAGATCTCTTTTAGACAAATAAGTTTCTTAGCATCTTGATTAAACACTTTATTCATTGTTAGTGATTTAAAAAAAAATCAACACAGTTGACATAAAAACCAAATGATTGGAGAGCATGTAATGCAGAAAAAAAATGGAAGTATTTTTATCTCCCAAATAAATAAGGAGAGAGAGACAGATCACTGACAGGAGGTTTCAACTAGAAATTATTTTCGGTTAATTATTCCAGGGAAAAGCATAAATTGATTTGACAGAGGCACTTTTGAAATATTATCCCCAATAGTTTGATATTAACTTAATTGTATTATGAAAAGCATATTAATTATACTAATGGGGCGGTGGCCTCCTTGAGACTTCCTAAAATTGTCTCACTTGCATCCTTATCTCTTAATTATATTGGTGCAAACATATCTAATATTTTAATATTTCAGGATTCTCTCTCTTTTAAGGTTATATTTTTTAAGATTAGCGGCAAGATACTCAACTAACAATTGTATTAAGAAATCAAAAGTAATACATACAGAGATTTGTGCTAATTTGCTTTGAAAATTAAAAAAAAAGTTTTACTTCTTACTCATATCTTCATTTTTAAATTTCAATTAGCCGATTCGAACCTTTCAACATGATCTTCATATTAAAATGTGTTTTGAGACCAAATTTTACATTTTTTTAGAAATTTTTTACTATTTTTTGAATTTTTTTAAAACCACAGCTTTTCATTAAATAAAATAATAATAAAAAAATTCAAAAAACACTGATTTTCCAAAATAAAAACAAATAGTTAAATTTAAAAAAAAATGTAAAATTTGGTCTCCAATCACATTTTGATATGAAAATCATGTTGGAAGGTTCGAATCGACTATTTGAACTTTGAAAATAAATATATGAACGAAAAATAAAACACGCTCTTTAATTCTCAAAACAAGTTAGCTCATATATATATATATAAAGACTAGCTAAACAGATAGTAAATCACCTAAGAATCGAAAAGCAAACATATAATATTTAAATATGCATGTAATGTTTTAACGTTAGAGAATATGAAGAATTTAGATAAAAACGAGTGTGCATGAATGTCTATCTATTTTTCCATATATAGAAGCAGTAAAATCAAAATATATTAGTACTGTGCTAAAATATAATTAATTAAATTTAGACATACTTATATATTTTTTGAGTAAAAATTGGAAGTCAAGTCATCCAACTATTTTAATATTCACTAAATACTTTTTTTTTTTTTAGATTTCGAACCTATACGACCTCCTACACGGAGAGTATTGTCTTTACCAGTTGCCACTAGACGTACTTGTAAAAATAGAATTTTTATGGGGCTGAATACAAAAAACGCTGATAGTGCTTTTATGGTTGGGATTTGCTTCTCTCTTGGAATTTTTTTTTTTTTTTTTGTCATTCAAAGGCCCGTAGGCATAATACAGAAGAAGTCCATCTTACAATTTTTTTAGCAAAACAACGGTCTGCAAAACAGAGCAAGCTAAAGAGTAAAACATGGTAAAGTATATCCAGTGTAGTCCCAACCGTTTATCCTTCCCTTTTTTGCCAAGTTGTCAGCCATTTCAATTTGGCTTCTTTGCACATGAACACACACTAAAAATTTGTTAGCTCTCAGCAAACTCCAGATCTCCAATATTTCATCAAAAGCACGCCAATCAGCTGCCATGGGTGGGTGTTGACTAGAGCAAATTTCCACCAGCGACAAGCAATCAGTGAAGAAAGAACAAGCCTTAATCCCGAGCCCAAGCACCAGCGAGATAGCTTCCTTTAAAGCCGCTGCTTCGACTTGCAGTGAGCAGCAACCTTTAACAGCTTTTGACTTATAAACTATCAATTCCTCTTTGTGCCAAAGCACCAGGCCAATACCTCCCTGCCAACCCTCAATCCATGAACCATCGGTGTAACAGCTGTACTCATTATGGACCTCAGGCAAGGCTGCTTGCACCCTTCCCGGCATTGAACCAAACCCACGGGCTGCACCCGTATTAGACTCCCAATTAATCAGAGATAAGTACTTCATGTACTGCTGAAAATTTGGTTGCTTACCCGCATATGCTCGATCATTTCTACAGCGCCATAAAGCCCATGCCGAATTGACATAAACCAACCATTGTTCATCGTCAAGGCTATCCGATACCCATTGCAAAACCTGCTCAAAACTACCTTCGAGATTATCTATTCGGATGCTTAATGGACCCGCAAATAGGCATGCTCTCGAGAAAGGACATAAGTGCAGCAAATGGAGCGCATCTTCTAGTTGCCCGCCACATGTAGCACAACACGGGCTGTGGTTTGGGAATCTACGATGCATAAAGGAGGCCAGGGGCAGCGCTCTGTGAAGCAATTTCCAGAGAAAAAGGCGGATCCTAGGCAGCACATCACCTCTGTGCCAAATTGTTGACCAAAACTCTTTGCTCACAACTCCCATGTTCTGATTAGGACCCTTTAAATAATTGTAACCTGCTTTAACCGAATATGATCCATTATTTGAAAGTTTGAACATAAATCGATCTTCGGAGGCTCCTGGAACAGGTGGCTCAACATTTGTTAGTATCTCCATGCAACCAGTATAACCAAATAAGTCAACTAGCTGATCAAAATTCCAACTTCCTGTTTGTGGGTCGAGTAGATCTATAGTCCGCAATAATCTTTGCCCCTCGTCACTCGGCCTAAACTCCAAGGCACCTTTAAACCAAGGTTGAGCAAACACTGAGCACAGCTCGCCGTTACCCAAACTCCATTTCACACACGGCTCAAGAGACACTCTTAAATTCATCAAACTTCTCCAAAAAATTGTACACCTGTAGGTTCTTTTACTATGCCACAGATCACTCTTAGGCATATATTTAGCCTTCACCACTTGAACCCACAAAGCCTCAGAACTCGATGCAATTCTCCACAGAAATTTAGCAAGCAACGCTTCGTTCATCTTGTCTAGGTCTCTGATACCAAGCCCGCCTTCTTCTAGCGGCACTGTGATTTTATCCCAAGCGACATAAGCCAAGAACCGTTGCCTACCCACCTTGCCCCAGAAAAACCTCCGGATGGTTGAGGTAATTTCATTGATCACTGATTTTGGTATTCTAGTAGTAGCCATATAATAGATAGGTAAAGCTTGCAAAACTGAACGAATCAGGACCAGTCTTCCCGCATGAGACAATAAGTTACTCTTCCACATTTGGAATTTATTCGAAAAATTTTCAATCAAAAAATCGAAAGAGAGCCGACTGGTTTCAATTGGAGCACCAAGATAGGATGAGCAGACACTATTTCTAGGTACCATGAAAAAATCTGAAATTTCTTCTCTATCAGCTTGTAGAGTTGGAGAGCTAAACCATATAAAGCTTTTCTGTGGACCCACCATTTGCCCAGATACAACCGAAAAATCTTGAATGGACTGCATAATTCTTTGAGCTTCAACCATATTTGCTGACCCAAAAACAAGTAAATCATCAGCATACAAGCAATCAGTTAGAGGCGGAGCGGATGGGGCAAGACACACACCTCGCAACTCCCTTGGAATTAACCTGGAAAATCGCCACTGTTTGATTAACTAATATCTCGCCATGCTCAGAAATTTTTTGCTTAATGAAAATGAAGTCCAGTTACATAGTTGACCACACAAATAACGCCATCCAAATTAACGTTACACAACGTGAATTTGAAGAGCTGAATATGTAGGAACTCTTAATTATTTAATATTTTTTTTTCAGTGATTGCCACGTGGTGCATGGCCATTCGTCCAAGTAGCTTAGGACCCAAAGGTCCCACCATGTCAATTAGCATTTTCTCTGATTACTTTGCTGCGACGTTTCCGTTGTTTGCTGCGGATTTATGGGTAAAGAATTTAACATAGTAGTTTCCGCTTCATGTAAGCCTAAGGGCATTTACTGATAAAAAAAAAAAGTTTCAGCTTCATGCAGCGCATAGACTATAGAATCATAACAGAACTGCATATGGTTTGTATGCAGTATGAAGCCAAAACTGCTCTGTTAAAATATTTACCCGGATTTAGTTCACACAACATAAATGGTTACATTGTGCCACTCAGAATTTACAGGGAAAGTAAAATTAAACAAAGAAGATTAGAATAGCTGGATGAAGAATGCAGATAAAACTACTCTGTCAATTTTTGTTTACAAAACTAAACAAAAATTAATTGACTTTGAAACATAGCATGTTGCACCAAAATTACTTTCAAACGAGATATTTTCTTTTATTTTTTTATTAATTTTTTTTTTGACATTCAGTATACAATTCTTTTAGAAATTAAAAAATCAATTTGTCAGAAAACATATTGATAATTTTTTTCTTCAAAAATTATGACTAATTATTTTCGGTTTATGTTTTTCATACCTTTACATAATTGATGACAGAAAATTCAAAAGAGGGAAGGGATGAACGAATCATCAATTTGTTTCAATTTGATACACAGTCACAACTATAAGTCTTAACGTTTAAGACATTCTTATTTCTAATAAAATAAGCAGGTTAAGTGATATATGCCTATTTTTAATTTTGAATAAAATATGTGACAGAAAAGCTTACAGTGGAGCGTAGATAGAAATAAAAAGAAACTAAAGTTTACGGTGGAGAAAAAGATTGAGAGCAAGAGGAGAGAAAGAATCTTGATGGGGCTGAAACGACGAGCAATTGAGAGCGAGAGTGCAGAGAAAAGGTGAAATGACGGGTGATTGAGAGGAGCAGAGAAAAAAGAGAAAACATTGGGATTCCCCCTCACAACTTCTGCAAAAAATTTCAAAAAAAATAATTATTATAAAAGAACTAATTCAAGCCATGAGATAAAAGTTCAATGGTTATGTTGATAAAAAAAAGTAGAATCATGCTTTTTTTTAAGAAAAGCAGCAGAGTCGGGCACACAAAAAGGTTTGCCAATTGCCATTGCTACTATGATTCCCTCTAGAATTACTTGTCAATCGTACAATGATACAATCCAAATGCTGTAAATATTTTTATTTAGCATGCATGCAGCAATGGCAAACTCTTACAGAAGTATTTATTTATTTATTTGCCAAATTAGTTGTAGGCTTAACTCTTATCAAGTTAAAAAAAACAAACATATAATATTGGCAAGATGCTAATCTTGAATTTAGTCTTTTTTAGATGAATAGACGATATATATATATATATTAATATTGGAAATTCTTGGGAGAACACTCACTGTAGGCACTCATTTTTATAAATATTGTTTGTTTGAATATATTTTTCTGGAACAAATAGGAAACGTATTTGGACTGAATTTTTTTTAATTAGCACTCCAATAATTTGAAATTAAACAACTACCATTGAAAATTTTAGATTTCAAATTTTACTACCCACACACCCTGGAGGGTGCGCACCAAATATTTTGATGTGCACCAAATTTTTACTTTTTTTGGCAGGAAGCCCACCAAATATATATTTTTCAGTTCTGTTATGTAATGTTCTGCGTATAATTTGTAGTATAAAACATTGATTAGATTGTGCATATAATTTGTAGTAATTTGCTCACTAATTTAGTACAAAACGCTACTCAGATTGTGCGTAGTATTTCTTAGTTCAAATTTAGTACCAAATTTTATTTGTTAAACATGTTTATTTTATTTTCTACAATTTCAAACAGAACATAACAGAACTTAAAAAAAATATATTTGGTGCTCTTCCGAAGAGTGCGCATAAAAAAATAAAAAAAATGAATTTGGTGCATATTCCCATCTAGAGCATGCACCAAACAATTTAGTATGCGTTATTAAGTGGGTGATAGAAATTGAAATTTGAAGATATGAGCGGTGGTTGTTTAATTTTGATTACTAACTGAGGTGATAACTAAAAAAGTTTCGGGGATTTGGATGGATATTTCCGAATTCGTTTACACCCCTAAATTGATAAACTTTTTTTTTTAAAATATTATTTTGTACAAATTTCAATGTGGAGACATGGATTCAATGTCTTTAATGATAAAGTCACAATGGACATAATTCCTGATCTTTATGCACCCACAGCGGAAATAAATCTGCTGTTATTCCAAATGGATAACAGGACTCTGTTATTCCTATCTCAACCATTCAAAGTTTTCCACATATGAATCTCAAAAAAAAAAAAAACTCATGTACGAATCTCAATAAAGATCAATGATTCAGATCAGAATATCAGGGTCCTGTTATCCCTTTGGAATAAGAGAAGATTTATTTCCACTGACAGCATCCCCTCAACATCACATTCATGCAAGAGACTTTGCAATAATTACTTTACGCACGGAGTTGACTCGCAGTCTCCTCCGACTCCCCAATAATTTATTTTTCTGCCTAACATTTATATCGATCGTTTCATTTTCATATCAACAACACAAGAGAATGAGAACAGAACAGACTTTGCAATTTTAGATTGATGGCTCTGGGTCTACGTGGAGTGATTTCTAACATTCTCTCTTTGGGCACCAAATTGCTGCCCGCTATCAGCGCATCTGCACAAGCTCCGTCTTCATCCTCGTCTCCTGGAGTAGTTCAAAACCACCAAATTGAGGCCGAATTGAAGAAATTGATGAGGTTGCTGGAGCGGATCAAGGCCACGCTGTACGATGCTGAGCAAAGAGAGATCATAGACCGGTCAGTAAAGCTTTGGTTAAAGGAGCTCAAAGAAGTTGCGTATGATGCAGAGGATGTACTGGATGAGTACCACTACGAAGTCTTACGGGCAGAAGTTGAGGCAAGAGATGCTTCTCCACAAGATTCTTGTAAAGGGAAGCTAATTCAGGTAATTAAATTAAATTTAATTTAATCTCCTTTTGCAAAGGGTTTTCTGTTCAATAATTGCAAAGAGTAAATGGAATTGCTTATGTGATGCAAAGCCTGTATGGCTGTATATGTCAACCTCGTTAAATTCATTTGTTAGTACGTAACCCTAAAAGAATAAAAGTTCATTTGTTACCAGTTTTTTATTTCATTGACCGCCAATAAGCCGTGTAGGTCCTTTTAAGGAAAAAGGATGGTTGTTCTACATTTTACTGAACTCTTGATGCTAGTTTATGTTTTGAATTTTAAGTTGTGAGTCATTGTTTAACATGTACTGCCTGCTGGTTGTGGACTATATGAAGCGGGCAAATCGACCACTTTGGTTGTGTTTACTTAAAACTTATTGAGATTTAAGTTTGTTGTGTCATAAAATAATTTTATTCATTTCTAAAAAATTGTAAATAAGTTGTGAAGTACCAGTGTATGGTACCAATTATCTTACAAGGAATAAAAGTTCTTGAGTCATAGAGGTTGTACGTTCCATTCTGAGTTTTGCTGGATTGAGTTTTGTTTAGAGGGCCTTCTTTTATTATTAGTTGATCTAGATACATAGAAGGAAAAATCGGAATCAGAATCGGTCTTTTGACCATGGAATCTGAATCGGGTGAATCAGTCGGAATCGGCCGAATCGGATTGGAAACTCTTACTTTTTTTTCATAAGTTAATTTATACTAAAAACATAAAAAATATTAAAAATAATAATTTGTGAACAATATATGTTTAGACAATGAGTACACTCAAATAATCCATTAATACAATATAACATCAATATTTAAAAAATTATAGAGTTAATTGTAAATTAAAAAAGCATAGAAATTACAAAATATTTACTAAATAATAATTTTTTTTATGTTAGACACGTTAAGATAAATATTAGGCCCAATATGATAATAACACAGGTCCAATATATGAGGCCCATTCCTTGAGTGTTTTATTGCGGACCCATCTGTCAGAGTGGTCTTGCTCCCTCTCATCCTTCGCTTTGCTTAGTTTTTACGTTAAGCTGCTGCTCGAACTACAAATTACAGATCAAGATCGAGAAAAAACCGCAAAATCGGCCATCTTAGAGAAACTCGATTTGGAATAGCTTGATTCGGCCAATTTTAACACTGTTCATCCTGTTTTTCAATGAAAACTCATAATCCGCATAACTCGGTCGAAAATCGGCTCGGTTAGGTCCGATTCCGGTTTGATTCGGCCAATTTTTCTTTCTATGCTAAATACATTGTATTTAAGCATTTCGGTAATGAAATGGGCTCATAGTATTTATTCCATTGTATATAAGCATTTCATAGTCTCATAGAAGGAAATATCGGCCAATCCAGATCAGAATCGAACTGTACTGATCTGATTCAGGCCGAATTATACGGTATGTAAATTTTTCGTCCAATTTCAACCGAAACGGTCCGATTCCAGTTATACCATTGGCCGAAACATGCAAATATAATTCTCCAAAAAATTTCCCCTCCAACGTGACTCGAACCATGGATCTCTTGGTTACCAACCAAGCCCAACTACCACCACACTATGATATCTTTTATTGGTAGAATACCTAACCATATTTAAATATAAGTGTTGAAATGCTCGTATTATATTGTATTAGTGGATTATTTGATTGTTTTTATTTGTCTAAGCAATAATTGTTGACAAATTATTTTTTTATCAATTTTTTTCTATTTTTGAAATAAAATAAGCTTCTGACAAAAAAGTCCGAGTTTCTGATCAAATTTGGCTGATTCACATTTCATGGTCCAAAGACCGATCCGGATTCCAATTTCAATTTTTCCTTCGATGCATAGTCTATTAAATTCTGAAATGCACTCTTACTCATAGTCTCACTATCAGGTCCAACTAGAGCCATATACATGTACAAAGTAACAGCTGGACATATGGCATGCCATCAGAAATATTATGAGTCCATATAGTAATATAGCAAAGACCTGTAATATACTAGTATTATCTGTGTACAAGAACATTATAGTAGGTCATACATTCTCAAGGTAATTATAACTCTCTAGGTTCCATACGGCATGCTTGATCAAATTCAGCAAATAAGGAGCAGATTTGATGAGATTGTGAATGATCGGGCAGCACTTCAATTGACAGAGGGAGATGGGCCCATGCGTTGCAACAACGAATTGCAAATAGCTCCAACAAGCCGCTTTGTATTTGAGTCAAATATCTTTGGGCGAGAGAGTGAAAAGGAGAAGCTGATTGAAATATTGTCCTCTGAACGTGATGTTTTTTCGGTAGTGACAATTGTTGGCATGGGGGGCATTGGCAAAACAACCCTTGCACAACTTGCCTATAATGATCAAAGAATCCAACAAAGATTTGATAAATTTGGGTGGATATGCGTATCAGATGATTTCAATGTTGAAAGGCTCACCAAAGAATTAGTCGAATCTATTTCAGGAATTACGTGCGGTTTTACAAATTTGAATGCTATGCAAGAGAAAATTCGGAGGGAGATAAGTGGGAAAAGGGTCCTTTTGGTCCTTGATGATGTCTGGAATGAGAAGAAGAGTCTTTGGGATTCATTTCAGACTCTTTTTATGTCAGCAACATTTGCAAAAATTCTAGTTACTACAAGGAATGATACTACCGCGCAAATCATGCAAACAGAGCCAACATTCAAAATTGGTTGTTTGTCAACTGAACAATGTTGGCAATTGTTCGAACATTATGCATTTGGTGGCGTAAATCAGAATAAGAGCCCAAAGTTGGTAGAAATTGGGAAGCAAATCATGAAAAAGTGTGGAATGTTGCCCCTGGCTGTGAAGTCAATTGCTAGCCTTTTGAGGTATGAGGCGGAAGAGAGTTGGAGAGAGATTTTGGAAAGCGAGCTATGGGAGTCAGATGCTAACAATGAGATATTTCAACCTCTTCAAATAAGTTATGCACGCCTTCCCACATACTTGAAGTCTTGTTTTCTATATTGTTCCATGTTTCCTAAAGATCACGTATACGATGTAAAAGATTTGGTGAAATTATGGATGTCTCAGGGTTTTATCGAATCTAACGGAAAGAAGACTCCAGAAAAGATTGGTTTTGAATATGCACAGCAGCTGTGCCAAAGGTCCTTGTTTGAAAGAGAAGGCATGTATGAGGAGAATGAGTTGGTTTGCCGGAAATTTAAGTTGCATGATATAGTTCACGATTTAGCACGACAAAATTCAGATAATACTTGCTTTTCAATTGAGTTTAGTAAGCTCCCAATTTTTCCTAATGTACTATATCATTTGTATATCGCTAATTTTTGGAACCTAGTAGATCATATTCCCTCTGACAAGTTCACTGCTCTCCATACACTCATTATAGCTGATTATCCCTTTTCCAATGACTTTTCAGTGGCACCAAAATTAAGAGCTCTACAAATGGAATTCACTTATTGTGAATTAGAATTATTTTCCTCCATTGGTAATTTGATACATCTTCGTTATCTTTCACTTACTGATGTGAACTTTGAAACGTTACCTGAATGCATATGCTCCCTTTATAGCTTGCGAAATCTCTATCTTATGGAAAGTCATCTCATAGTGTTGCCGACAAAAATAGGAAATCTAATTAGCCTTGAAGAGTTGATAATTGATAATTGTTCTAACCTCACAGTGTTGCCCGAGTCCCTTTGTCAACTCAAGGTCTTGAGGAAACTCGATATTAATAGATGCTATAAAATTAAGGAGTTACCAAACAACATAGGTAATCTAATTAGCCTGGAAGAGTTGATAATTGATAATTGTTCTGGCCTCACGATGTTGCCTGAGTCCTTTTGTCAACTTAAGGCATTGAGGAAACTCGATATTAATAGATGCTATAAAATTAAGGAGTTACCAAACAACATAGGTAATCTAATTAGCCTGGAAGAGTTGATAATTGATAATTGTTCTGGCCTCACGATGTTGCCTGAGTCCTTTTGTCAACTTAAGGCATTGAGGAAACTCGTTATTATTGGTTGCCATAAAATTAAGGAGTTCCCAAAAAACATGGGAAATGTAGTTAGGTTAGAAGAGCTCCAAATTGAATGTTGTTCTGGCCTCCGGGTGTTGCTTGGTATCGTTTGTCAATTAAAGGCCTTGAGGAAACTCTGTCTTATTGAATGCGTGCTACTTGGAGAGCTTCCTAGTGACATGGGGAGCCTTACAGATCTTAAAACTCTGAAAATCAGGGATACTGGTGTGAGTTGTTTACCTAGCTTGAGCAAATTTGTAGAAATACAAGAATTAGAGGTGGTGCTCAAATGCAAGACAATAGGACGGTTAAAGAATTTTCCTGATCAGGGCGGAAAACTCTGTCTAAGTGGATTGAAAAATATTTCCAATTTAATGGATGTCAAATGTGCTAACCTTTTGAGTATGCATAACTTGGAACACTTGGCACTAAACTGGAATGAGGATTACGGTTGGAAAAGATATGACAGGCCAGAATTGATTGGCACTAGACTGCACAGTATATTTCAGTTAATCATGGAAAGAGCTCAGAACATATTTCTTAAAGAACAAAATTGTTTTTCGGTGATGGTTAGTCTCCAGCCTCACCCTAATCTTACCAAGCTACAAATAGATAATTACAGTGGCATTACATTTCCAGAATGGATTGGCAGCCTATGCAAGCTAAAGTATTTGAAAATTACTTCCTGTGATAGTTTGCAGTTCTTAAAAGCAGAGTCCTTGCCATTAGAACTTGAAGAGTTGGAAATTAATCAGTGCTATCAGCTAGTATCTATGCCGGGAATACAAAACCTGAAATCCTTGGTCAAACTTTCCATCAATAATTGTCAGAACTTGAGCTCATTTATGGAACCATCTCTTGATTTGACAATGAGAGCAGGGGTGGGTTCATATGGGACCTCATTGCTGGGGTTGACAAACCTTGTTTCTCTCAGAAGTTTGAATATTTCAAACTGTATAAAATTGCATGTATTGGTGCATGAGTTGCTTCCTGCAGAGCATTGCATAGTTGAGTTTTCTGATTGCCGCGGGTTAAGGGAGTGGTGCTTGCAACATGAAATAAACTACAAGGTACTTCTAAGTTCCTATTATTATATAATATTGTTGTTAGATAATTGATGAATGTCATCTACTTTATAAGCTTTATTTCTTTACTCGAATACAAAATTTGAATCAGAATATAATTCTTTCCTTTGTTTTTTCTTTCCACGCATACCATTCAGCTCAGGAGATACATTTTTTTGGTAGTCATGTCATACGGTACTATTACATATGAGTTGTCATGGTTGCAATTTGTTTATTCTCTAAATTAAACTGGGTTTTACAAATGACAGTGCATACACCTCGGGTGAAACTTGTATGACATGGCCAGTATTGTCAAATCTTGATTCATAGTCTTGAATTATTCTTGCTGCGGTAAATCTGAGTAACCACTACGTTCATGACCACTATCATCATCATCATCAATATTCTGGGACTGTCTTCTTTGGTTTTAGATAATTACTCTTACTTGTCTTCCAGGGATTATCATTGTCTCCTAAATTAAGATTTGAACTTTTAAATTTTAATTAAGACAACAAAGGTCACACTGGTTAAGGGAATGGTATTGCTCTTGCAATATATAGTATTACCTACAAGGTACTTTCTATTATTTAATTTGCTATCTGGAAACAGTGGGCTATTATAAATTTGAGGAAAGTATCCCCATCAACCATACAACCAATGCAACTTTTTATGGGTTTGTTATAGTACAGCAAATAGTATTTTTTTCTATAGTACAGTAATTCATTTTAATTTTTTTACAGCCGTTGATTTTTTAGGGGTAAAATTGGTATAATATTCCTCTGTTACCTCTCTGTAAGCCTTCTCCGTTCTTTCTTCTTCCTTCTTCCTCTGCTACCTCTCATTGTCGCCCCCTCACTCTTGCTATCGCCTCCCCATTCTCCTTCTTCATGGCCTCAGATTTCACCAAGCAGATCTGGATGTGCTAATCCAATCTATCGAGCTGTTGTTTCGAGCTTCCAGAAAACACAAAGAAAATGTGGCAAATCCTAATCTTGATCCCATTCTTCTGGTACCTGGTATCAGCTGGTTTATCCTCAAGGGTCCATCGATGAAAATGGAAAGGCAGAGTGGGTCTGGGTTCGGACTTTGGGTGCGGATCATGAATTTGGACTAAACTTTGCCCCGCTCTGATCCTTTCTCTGGTAGCATTTTATGCCTTCGTGTCTCATTATACTTTATTTTATTCCTCTAAACCAAATCATGCTTGTGTTAGTCTTAAGTCTTGGAAGTTCAATTTCAAGAGGACAATGTGAATTTTTTTTTTTTAAGTTTTGGGCGTTTAAAAAATTGGAACAAATTCTGATACTTAGAGTAGTGTTAGTTTTTATCATTGGTAGTCACTACCAATTTTTCAAAAAAAAAAAAAGAGTAGTGTTAGTTTTCATTTTTCTTTAGACAATTAACAAAATTCTGATACTTAGAGTAGTGCCCTTTAGCCCCTTTGCTTTTCTGTTCTTGTGAATCAGTAATTATCGAGGTGCTTGATTATAACTGGCCTTACCAAATTCTCGTATTTTTGTTTAGCACTATGTTTTCTAAATTGCTTGGAATTGCTTCTACAATTGACTTGGACTTGATTGGCCCAAAAACTGCCTCACAAGATCGCATTGCTGGTGCACATTTTTTCAGGAAAGACTTCTTTTCCTCATTAATCAGATGGTTGTTTATCAACTTTTTTCAGGAATTCTTTAGGTGATCAAAATTGCTGGTGCCTCACAAGATCGCATTGCTTGGAATTGCTGGTACCTCTTTTTCTTATTAATCAGTTGGTTGTTTATCAATTGGACGCTTGATTTTACTGCCTTTACTACTTTGCACCTGTTTTAGTTTTGATTCGGTCACTGTTTATCAGAAATATTTGGACCATAAAAAAACAGTGATTTTCAAAAATTCTAAAAAAATTTCAAAAATTGTAAAAGCTGGTCTCCAAGCACATGTTAATATGGAGATCATATTTACGGTCCGGATCGACTGGTTGAGCTTTGAAATGACAAAATATGGGCGGGAAGTAAAACAAGAGCTTTACTTCCCAAAGCATGGTAGCCCACCTCATTTTAACCACTATCAGGTCAGGTCCAAACCAACCAGGTATTCCCCCCTCTAAAATTCATAATATCACACTTACCCAATTTATTGACTTTTCCATTAAGACTCATTTTAAATTTATAAAGTACCAATTTTACCCTTTATGAGAAAATAAGAACATGTAGTCTGTGTAAGAAAAATGTTCTGTCTTCTAATCCAAAATTCACACTTGCCAAATGACAGATTGCAGGATTAACAGATAAGGATATAGTAGAGATGCTGTTTTTCCCAGTTGTGAATGAGGCATGTCGGATCCTTCATGAGGGTATTTCAGTCAAATTTCCTGACTTGGATATTTCATCAATCATGGGCATGGGTTTTCCTTCTTACAGGTTACTTTTTATTAAAACCCCTCAAGTTTTGTAAATTTGTTCTTTTACAAAGGCATTACTGATGTTTTACTTTTCATATATTGACCCATAACTGATATCATATATATATCAGGGGAGGCATATTGTTTTGGGCTGATACAATGGGAACAAATTATGTGTATAGTAGACTGATGAGTGATGACTTGGTGCAAATTATACGGTGGATTTTTCAAGCCATGCGATTAGCTAGCAGAAAGTGCAATTAGAGGATTATCTTTTGTAAGAAGCAATCTTTTAAAATTTTATTATTATGGGTTTACAGTTTTGATGCATGAAATAATATCCTGCATCTTTATGTTGCAAATCTGACCACACCTGAAAAAACTGCACAAATCTGACCCATGTAAGAAGCAATCTTTACAGTTTTTATGCTTAAAATAATAACCCATATTTTTCACAGAATTTTTTATTTATGGAAATGATATTTAAATAATATAGGGTGCTAGATGGATTACATGGGTTGATTCGGTAGAAAGAACCAAAACAAATTTTGGTCCCTTTAGAATATTTTTTTTCTAAAGGAACAAAAAAAAAATTCGGTTCTTTTAATGTTACTCTGATATTAATTTAATATTATTTCTATAAATACAAAGTACTGATATTTTCATGGTACTCTTGTCTTCTTTAGTTCAGTTAGAGCATCTCCATCGGCTTGCATATCGAATTGCAAAGTCCTACGTGGCGCTACACAAATCTCCGCTGGCAATTTCATTTCTTCTTTTAGCGATGCAGTGTTGCTTCAGATTTTGAAAGCTTTCAATTTATGAAAGCTTTCATCTTCGCTTTCAAATTGCCACTCTGGCGAAGAGAACCAATCAAATCCCCTCTCGTGCAGTCTCGTTATCGATTGATTGAAACATTTCTTCCTCTTTTCGTTCACGGTCTTCAGCTATCACTGTTTCCGTCGCTGGTCTTTCCTTATCTGTTAATCCTGCAATCTGTCATGTTGGAAATATCCACCGCTGGGACTCGGCACCAACACATTTGCTCCTTCCCCCACACCACTTCCCAATCTGGTAATACAGATGCCTCCGCCGATTGATCCGGAGGCAGTAGTCACAAAGGCGTGAAGAAGATACACAATAGGTAAAGTTAATCTCTATAAATCCTTTTTGCATATAAATGTCTCCAATTTAGTGTTGATCAAAGTTGTAGCTGACTAGAATTATTTATATATTAGAATTTGGAGAAGGAAAATGATTGCATGAAAATGGAGATAAAAAAGCTTATGGAAAGAGTTGAACAATGAGAGAACAAAAACAATTGACAATCTGATAAAGTTATTGAGATGGAGATGTGGCTTGACTGCTTGAGCCTAAACATGGTAAAATTAACCTACTGTCGTATGTATGAATGAATGTGTTGCAACCTAGATCAGGATATATCAGTACCAATCCATATAGTTGGACCAAATAGTTCAATTGAGATTTAATTGTGCATACTAGAGCAAAGGGTGGCGAAAAAAAGACAACCATCATTCAATGAATTTTATTATTTAAACATTTTGTAATTGGGAGCCAAAACCGACCTAATTCTGACATTGAAATGAAACCATGTAAGTAATTTTATCAGAACTGTCCTAATGGAAAGTATAAAATTTTACTTGGCATTAACAATTACAAAATTATAGTTACATAGAAGATTGGCCATTTTCACGAATAAGATTCTCTTTGTCATAATATGAAAGATAAAAATCTACACACTTCAATTAAATATAGAACCTACAAACTGGAACTAAATATAAATCAATCAGGAAGTGAATTTTGCTACACAATTTGAAAGTAGCCTTGATTGAGATTTGCTTCTCTATCCAGAGCTGCAAGGTGTGTCTGCTGGTAAGTCATGTACTCCTTTGTTTTGTACCGCCTGCACCAACAATTTGGTTTGAGTCCTGTGGAATTCAAGATTAAGATTAAGATTTATAATCCTTTGTTTTGTACAATTATCCTGTTTTGATTATTTTATTTGTTCGCATATGTGCAGCCTTGGTTTCATAGGGCGCTAGACCGGCAATTGATAATGATGAAAGTCAGAGGCAATTGAGAGAGTTCATGAGTTTCTAGATGCTCAATCTGGTACACGGGACCTAGACCGGCTGATTCAATTTTTGCTATCAAAATAGTATGGAGATAATTGTTGCCGTATGACGCCGAAGGTGAAATATGGGCTTCGGCCCATATTTGTTTTGTCGGAAGTTTATTTCCAAATGGAAATTGAAGTGACAAAAAGGTGAGACAGAGAGAGAAAGTGAGTCCCAAGCCATTCTATTCTCTTCTTCTCCAAGCTCATTTCTAGAGTTTTGCTCTGTTGATTCAATCCACCTATACACTTGCAAATCTTATAGATTAGTGTATGAAATTATAAGAGAGTGTTAAATTGAGTGTTATTAGCTTGATTATTTCCTTGTATTGTAAAGACTCATTGATTTAGTGAAGCTGTGCCGTGTGCTCCCGTGGTTTTCTCCCGAAAGGATTTCCACGTAAAATCTTGTGTCTCTCTTTTATTTTCTTGTGCTTGATTGCTTGTTTGTGTTGGCTTCTTATTTGACTTTCATATTTCTCCATTTGGTTGGGTATTGGTGTATGCCCGCAAGGTGTTCGACGAAATCACTCCTTGAGCGCTTCCGCGTTATTTACCAACAATAATTGCCCATGTGGATCCTCCAATCACGGGTCCCTCTACAGATCGGCTTGTGCTCAGCCTGACAAGTAATGGTGTTTACTCGGTGAAAGCCTGGTATAGTGCTTTGAAATAACCCCCAAATGCAGTAGCCCCTGGAATGTTTAGTGTGTCTAACAGAAAAGAAGACTTTTATCTTCAACTGGAATGTTTTCCTTTTTTTTCCCTTGAATTCAGCAATTTTTGCTTTTATTTAATTAGTTGATCAATGGTGTTCTTCAGCTTAATTTTCTTGCCTATTTGATCTAAGATTTCTTTTGAAAACCAACTTGTTTGTTCGAATCCGTTTTAATTAAAATCCAGTTCTTAATATCCAAGATAAATTGATGTGAATATTTACAAAATCATTTAATGTTTTCCAGTTGGTTCCTCCGTGAATAGCTTGTATTCTTTTATGATAAAAAAAAAATATTACTTTTGGTTGTCTTGTTTTTCAAAGAAGCTAGTTAATTTATCTATGAAAGTTACTGTTGGTTGTCTTGGTTCTCTGTGAAATATTTCGAATTTTTTTAAAAACCATAAAGTATGATTGATTCAGTTTTTATAAAATCCATAAAAAACGAGTTGCTAATTTATTCTGGAAAAAAAAAAAATTCTCCACAGAACGAGTTGGCAACTCGTTCTTGACTCTTTTTGTTTTTTTTCAATTTTTACGGAAAAATATAAAACTGTTAGATATGATCTTCATTATTTTCTCTACGCACATGTAAAAATTATGACATTTCAACTTGATTTTGATTGTTATCATGAATCTTTGAATATCATTTTTTAACCTATTGATTCATATAAATGAATGTTTCTCTATATTTTTATTTTATTTTTGGATATTTTAATTGTTGCCCATCCAGTTATGTGCCTCAACAACCAACAAGATATTAAACATTCTTAAAGTTTAAAATGAAACGATAAAATAATTTCACCAATTATTTTTAAGATTAAAATGGTTTAAATTTTAATTGGCTCGTCAGATGAACACAATATTGGAATCGTCTGAAAATTTTTTATTTTGAGTTCTTCTGTTTTATGTATGACAACACCTGCACTAAAGAAGAGCTTAGCCTATATGTCTTACTCTCTCACTTTAGTCTCTTTTTTCTTTATAAAAATTATTGTGTTTACATTTGTTTCTTTGTCTGCAGGTTGTGACTTGTGACAATGGATACTGATGTGTTGAAGGTTCCATATATGAAGTATCGGGGTTACATAGTATTTAATATTTTTTGGAATTGTAGATGATTTATTTTCCGTTACACAACGTGGATTGAATAGCTGAATATGTAGGAACTCCTATTTTATATATTTTTTTTTCCAGTGATTGCCACGTGGTGCAAGGCCATTTGTCGGAGTAGGTTAGCACCCAAAGGTCCCACCATGTGAATTCGCATTTTCTCTGATTACTTTGCTGCGACGTTTCTGTGTGCTCCGTTGTTTGCTGCGGATTTATGGGTAAAGAATTTAGCAGAGTAGTTTCAGCTTCATGCAACGCATCACGCATGGACTATAGAATCACAACGGAAATTTATATGGTTTGTACGCTGTATGAAGCCAAAACTGCTCTGTTAAAATCTGTTCCCGGATTTAGTCACAACATAAATGGCTACATTGTACCACTCATAATTTACATGGAAGCAAAAGTAAACAAAGAAGAATGCAGATGCTGGCTCTGAGCTGCGCTGAACCTTCATCCCCCTTTCTGGGGTAACAGTAAGGAGTTCATTGTCTTCGAAACAGAGCATGTTTTCATTCTATAAATTTTTTTTTGACATTCAGTATACAATTATTTTAGAAATTAAAAAAAATAATTTGTCAGAAAACATATTGATAATTTTTTTCTTCAAAAATTATAACTAATAATTTTTGGTTTACAATTGATGACACAGAAAATTCAAAAGAGGGAAGGGGAGACCGAACCATTGATTTGATCTGGAAAAGTAGGGTTAGACCAAATCAATGGTTTCGTTCACAGTGGAGGCGAAATTTGTGTGACCGACTATGTGGAGATATGAACAAAGGTGGACTAAACCATTAATTCAGTCGCCCTATACCTAGACCGAATTAAAGATTTAGTTCTTACTATTTAAAAAAAAATACAATCAATATGATTCATGAAAAATTGGATCTTAATTTCTAAAATTTAAAAAACTATTGTTCAGTATATCATTCACTTATTTTGATTGAAGAAAAACGTGAAATAAATACACAACTAAAGTTATCATATCTGAGGTCCATCTAGCAACTACTGTTAAAATACTAAAGCTGCTGTCAACATCTCATGGGATATAAAAAAACCAGATACTTTAAAACCACCAAAAATATTGAATGATAGTAAATTGTTAGGAAAAAAATGGGGGACGTTGGATAAATGCTTATTCTGTCTGAGGATAACAATTATTTTCAATAAAAATCAATTTTTGAATTTGAGAAGGATAAATTTTGTTTCTTTTAATTTTTTTTTTAATTTTCAACAATTCTAAAAATAATAATATAAGTGGAAAGGAAAAGGATGTAGAGTTTTAAATTAGATATTTATTTTTTTCCCATTTGCAAATTACAAAAAAACAACACGCGCGTGACTGATTGACTCTTTTCTGGAATTCTAATGAATGCGTATTCTCTGCTTTTTGAGTTAATGAATTCCAACTGTTTGATTTTAAACGAAGTCAATTTAGCTCCTGCTTATAACACAATGGCCTTTCAATATTAGTGCGGATCTAGTCCGCACAAATCTTAAAATAGACCTGAGATTCATAAACGTAATCTCCTTTTGCATGTAGCAATCTGCAAGTTCCCATACACGTAAATCCTTTTGCATGTAAGTCCATAATATGATATGATTTGCATTGCAAAAAAAAAAAAAAAAAACTTCTTGTCCCAAGTTTTGTTATTGATTACAATAAAAATTGTAATTAATAAATATAACTGATAACTAAGTACTGTTAAATTATTTCCATGTAGCGAGTTCTTTTTTTATATTTTTTAACCACAATTAATTACATAAAAAGGGTTTCAGATGAAACCATGCAAAACAATTTAGAACAAATCATTAGAAAAAAAATCCATTAGAAAAATCGAACTAAATTTTGGAGGTCCGAATAAAATCAGACGGTTTCTACAAAATAAGTTAACTGATTTTATTGTCCTTAAATATTTGGTTGATTCTAACTGATTGTAACTGGTTTTAAAAATCATTTGATTGATTTTCCTTTAGCATGTAATATGTCTATCTAAATATAAATCTTTAAAGTGGATACATTTGATATATAACATGTCTATCAAAATATATAGGCTGGAATTTTTTTTTCTACAATTAGAAAATTTTCATTTTGCCCATTTTTGTGAAGATTGTAAAAAGAAAATCAACTG
Source organism: Carex arenaria (assembly GCA_964058825.1). Taxonomy (NCBI): domain Eukaryota; kingdom Viridiplantae; phylum Streptophyta; class Magnoliopsida; order Poales; family Cyperaceae; genus Carex; species Carex arenaria. Next base: position 1,047,496 of record CAXKVW010000049.1, on the reverse strand, counting down.
TAGATCAAGTTGTTGGACTCTGATATTGTTTCTAACTTGTAAATTTTATTTTATATTAATTTATTAAGAGCAATGATTTTGATTGTCGAGGGTACTTAATTTATAATTAACATAAGAGGTGTATATCTAGTGATAGCTAAGGAGAGGAAGGACAGTCCCATCTTTGAGATTCGTACCAAGTTAAAGATAATGGTACGGATTCACTAATTGTAAAATATTCTCTTGTGCAATATTGGAGATGTGAATTCCGACAGCACCTCCACCTCCGCTGCTCGCCAAATAGGAGAGTAGGATTTTGTTTACAGGATCCGAATCTGCTGCTCGCCAAATAGGAGAGCAGGTCTCTACTTGTCTAAATCTAGTCTAAATCTAGCCATTGAATTTTTTAATGCACGAATCTCAATACAGATGAATGGTTCGATTTCGATAAGCAGAATCCTGCTCTCCTATTTGGCAAACAGCAGAGTTAGTTCCTCACAGGATCCGACTCCCAATAATTACTTTACGTATGGACTATAGAGTTGACTCGAAGTCGATTTTTTCCATTAATCGAAATTAAATAAAAAATATCGGAAAAGATGAGAGATTTCAGAAAATTTCGAAATATAAGTAGAACGGATTAAATAATCCCGTCTTGTGAGATGTGTTAAATTATCTTGTCCCACTTAATCACTCGGTCTACCAACTAAGGGTATGTTTGGATGCACAAGAATAGCTACTGTTTCTGGAATAGCATTGCTATTCGGAACAAGGTGCATCCAAACGACTTTTAGAGCTATTCGGAATAGCTACTGTTTTTAGAATAGCACTGCTATTCGCTATTCCTACAAAAACATGGAATAGCATTTGTTAATTTCAATATTAATACTAATCTAATATTTAAACTAATATTATATTACATTTAATATTTAAATTAATATTATATTGTATTATATTTAATCTAATAATATATTATATTTAATCTAATATTTTATTTAATACTAATATAATATTTAAAATAATATTATATTATATTTTAATATTTAAATTAATATTGTATTATATTATATTTAATACTAATCTAATATTTAAAATAATATTATATTACATTTAATAATTAAATTAATATTACATTGTATTATATTTAAACTAATATTTTATTCAATACTAATTTAATATTTAAAATAATATTATATTATATTTAATCTAATATTTTATTTAATACTAATCAAAATTTTAAATTAATATTATATTACATTAATATTTAAACTAATATTATATTACATTTAATATTTAAAATAATATTATATTACATTTAATATTTAAACTAATATTATAGTATATTTAATCTAATATTTTATTTAATACTAATCTAATTTTTAAATTAATATTATATTACATTAATATTTAAACTAATTTTATATTATATTTAATATTTAAAATAATATTATATTACATTTAATATTTAAACTAAGATTATATTATATTTAATCTAATATTTTATTAATACTAATCTAATATTTAAAATAATATTATATTACATTGATCTAATATTTTATTTAATACTAATCTTATATTTTATTTAATACTAATCTAATATTTAAAATAATATTATATTACATTAATCTAATATTTTATTTAATACTAATCTTATATTTTATTTAATACTAATCTAATATTTAAAATAATATTATATTACATTTAATCTAATATTTTATTTAATACTAATCTAATTTTTAAAATAATATTATATTACATTTAATATTTAAACTAATATTATATTATATTTAATACTAATCTAATTTTTAAAATAATATTATATTACATTTAATATTTAAACTAATATTATATTATATTTAATATTTAAGCTAATATTATATTATATTTAATATAATATTTTATTTAATACTAATCTAATATTTAAAATAATATTATATTACATTTAATATTTGAATTAATATTATATTGTATTATATTTAATCTTACACATAAATTATTAAACAGTAGCTATTCTCTTCAAACCCTATTCTAAATATGCAATCCAAACAACTTTTTCACTGTTCTGAATAGCACTGTTCTTAAACAGTAGCTATTCTTATTTACTATTCTAAACAGTAACTATTCTAGCTATTCTAGAGTGCATCCAAACGTACCCTAAAAGAACTAAACAAAAAAAAAAATCTGGGACGGGTTAAACCAACCAGTCCAGAACCCTCAAAAAAAACAAAGAAAGAAAGAAAGAGTAGTCCGTATACTATTGGTCAGTCTGTCCTGGTACCATGTGCTCATTAGATATATCATATGGAGGTCACAAGGATCTGTGCTGACTTCAAGTACGTGCACTCCCACTAGAGAGATTCATTTCTCTCACTCGCATACAAAAGTACTTAAATGCTCCATTTTTTTTTCGTGTGCTGGACGGGATGGTTTAACCTGTTCGGATTTTTTTTTGTTTTTGTTGTTTAGTCCGTTTAGTTAGTAGACTGAGTGATTAAGTGGGACGGAATAATTTTTACGTCCCGTACGAGTTACAATGGGATTATTTAACCCATTCTACTTATATTTCGAAATTTTTTAAAATCTCCTCTCTTTTCCGATATTTTTTTATTTAATTTCGATTAATAAAAATTTCGGCGCACTCTTCTCCGACTCCCCAATAATTTATTTTTCTACCTAACATAAATATATATGTATCGTTTCATTTTCATATCAACAGGACAAGAGAACGGAGATCAAAACCACCAGCAGATCAAAACCACCAAGTGTCCTCCAGCAGATCAAAACCACCAAATGGAGGTTGAATTGAAAAAAATGATGAGGATGCTGGAGCGGATCAAGGCCACTCCAGAGGGAGATAATAGACTTGTTTAGGTGTTTCCTCGCAAAACCACATGCGCACCATTGACTTCTCAAAAGAGATAATATTATTTTATAAGCAATTTGATGCTTTGAATGATAATACTAGCTAGAGACAAGAGATTACAGCTTCGTAACATTGAAACCAACAAAAATGGTCAAAATACTCCAATCTCCATGCACGACACCACATTAATTACATGCACACCAAACGAGAGACTTTGCAATAATTAATTTCAGGACTTGATTCCCAGTTTTCTCTGGCACCCCAATAATTAGTTTTTCCTAGCTAGCATTTGGATCCTTAATCCTTTCATATCAACACAAGAGAAGAGACTTTGCAATTTTAGATTGATGGGTCTAGGCGGAGTGATTTCCAACCTCCTCTCTTTGGGCACCAAATTGCTGCCAGTTGTCAGTGCATCTGCACAAGCTCCGTCGTCTTCCTCGTCTCCTGGAGTAGATCAAAACCACCAAATTGAGGCTGAATTGAATAAATTGATGAGGATGCTAGAGCGGATCAAGGCCACGCTGTACGATGCCGAGCAGAGGGAGATCATAGACTTGTTAGTCAAGCTGTGGTTGAAGGAGCTCAAAGATGTTGCGTATGATGCAGAGGATGTACTGGATGAGTACCACTACGAAGTCTTACGGGCAGAAGTTGAGGCAAGAGATGCTTCTCCACAAGATTCTCATAAAAGGAAGCTCATTCAGGTAATTAATTTAATTTAATTTAATTTCCTTTTGCAAAGGGTTTTCTGTTCAAGAATTGCAAAGAGTAAATGGAATTGCTTATGAAATGCAAAGCCTGTATGGCTGTATATGTCAACCTCGTTAAATTCATTTGTTAGTACGTAACCCTAAAAAAATAAAAGTTCATTTGTTACCAGTTTTTTATTTCATTGACCGCCAATAAGCTGTGTAGGTCCTTTTAAGGAAAAAGGATGGTTGTTCTACATTTTACTGAACTCTTGATGCTAGTTTGTGTTTTGAATTTTAAGTTGTGAGTCATTGTTTAACAGTTTAAGTTGGAAACATATTTATTTTTTGGAAGTGCATTCTATTTGTGTCATGGTATTAATATGTACTGCCTGCTGGTTGTGGACTATATGAAGCGGGCAAATCGACCACTTTGGTTGTGTTTACTTAAAACTTATTGAGATTTAAGTTTGTTGTGTGATTGAATAATTTGATTCATTTCTGAAAAATTGTGAATCAGTTGTTAAGTACCAGTGTATGGTACCAATTATCTTGCAAGGAATAAAAGTTATGGAGTCATAGAGGTTGTAGGTTCCATTCTGAGTTTTGCTGGAGTGAGTTTTTTTTAGAGGGCCTTCTTTTATTGTTAGTTGATCTAAAAAAACTGTATTTAAGCATTTCAGTAATAAAATGGACTCAATAGTATTTATTCCATTGTATATAAGCATTTCATAGTCTCATAGAAGGAAAAAATCGGCCAATCCGGTTTGGACTCGGGCTTGTATAGATCTGATTTCAGGCCAAGTTACACGGTATGTGAATTTTTCATCCAATTTCGGCCGAAACAGTCTGATACTAGTCAAATTTTGGACGAAATGGTCCCATTCCAGTTATACCATCGGCCGAAACGCACAAATATAATTCTCCAAAAATTTTTACCCTCCAACCTGACTCGAACCAAGGATCTCTTGGTTACCAACCAAACCAACGACCACCACACTATAATATCTTTTATTGGTAGAATATCTAACTACATTTAAATATTAGTGTTGAAATGCTTGTATTATATTGTATTAGTGAATTATTTGATTGTAATTATTTGTCTAAACATAAATTATTGACAAATTATTTTTTTATCAATTTTTTTCCTATTTTTTAGTATAAAACAAGTTTCTGGTAAAAAAAATCCAAGTTTCCGATCCGATTCAGCCGATTTCGACTGATTCATCCGATTTCGATTCCATGGTCAAAAGAACGATCCCGATTCCGATTCTGATTTTTACTTCTATGCATAGTCTATTGCATTCTGAAATGCACTTTTGCTCATAGTCTCACTATCAGGTCCAGCTAGAGCCATTTATAAGTACAAAGTACCAGCTGGACATATGGCATGCCATCAGAATTATGATGAGCCTATATTGAATCACATTGCAAGCTACAAATATGTAGCAAAGACCTGTAATATACAACTAGTATTATCTATGTACACGAACATTATAGTCGGTCATACATTCTCAAGCTAATTATAACTCTCCAGGTTCCATACGGCATCCTTGATCAAATTCAGCAAATAAGAAGCAGATTTGATGAGATTGATAATGATCGGACAGCACTTCAATTGTCAGAGGGAGATGGGCCCATGCGTTACAACAACGAATTGCAAATAGCTCCAACAAGCCGCTTTGTAGTTGAGTCGAATATCTTTGGGCGAGAGAGTGAAACGGAGAAGCTGATTGAAATATTGTCCTCTGAATGTGATGTTTTTTCGGTGGTGACAATTGTTGGCATGGGGGGCATTGGCAAAACAACCCTTGCACAACTTGCCTATAATGATCAAAGAATCCAACAAAGATTTGATAAATTTGGGTGGATATGCGTATCAGATGATTTCAATGTTGAAAGGCTCACCAAAGAATTAGTCGAATCTATTTCAGGAATTACGTGCGGTTTTACAAATTTGAATGCTATGCAAGAGAAAATTCGGAGGGAGATAAATGGAAAAAGGGTCCTTTTGGTCCTTGATGATGTCTGGAATGAGAAGAAGAGTCTTTGGGATTCATTTCAGACTCCTTTTATGTCAGCAACATTTGCAAAAATTCTAGTTACTACAAGGAATGATACTGCCGCGCGAATCATGCAAACGGAGCCAACATTCAAAATTGGTTGTTTGTCAACTGAACAATGTTGGCAATTGTTCGAACATTATGCATTTGGTGGCGTAGATCAGAATAAAAGCTCAAAGTTGGTAGGAATTGGGAAGCAAATCATGAATAAGTGTGGAATGTTGCCCCTGGCTGTGAAGTCAATTGCTAGCATTTTGAGGCATGAGGCGGAAGTAGAGGGTTGGAGAGAGATTTTGGAAAGCGAGCTATGGGAGTTAGATGTTAGCGATGAGATATTTCGACCTCTTCAAATAAGCTATGCACGCCTTCCCACATACTTGAAGTCTTGTTTTCTATATTGTTCCATGTTTCCTAAAGATCACGTATACGATGTAGAAGATTTGGTGAAATTATGGATTTATCAGGGTTTTATTGAGTCTAAAGGAAACAAGACTCCAGAAAAGATTGGTTTTGAATATGCACAGCAGCTGTGTCAAAGGTCATTGTTTCAAAGAGAAAGCATATATGATGGGAATGATTTGATTTGCCAGAATTTTAAGTTGCATGATATAGTTCATGATTTAGCACGACAAAATTCAGAAAATAGTTGCTTTTCAATTGAGTTTGATAAGCTCCCAATTGTTCCTAATGTACTACATCATTTGTATATCGCTGATGATGTGAACCTAGTAGATCCTATTCCCTTTGACAAGTTCACTGCTCTCCGTACACTCATTATACAGCCTCTTTCTGGTGATCCTATTTCCATTGACTTGCCAATGCCACCAAAATTAAGAGCTCTACAAATGGAATCCTTTTATTGTGAATTAGAATTATTTTCCTCCATTGGTAATTTGAAACATCTTCGTCATCTTTCACTTACTGATGGGAACTTTGAAACGTTACCTGAATGCATATGCTCCCTTTATAGCTTGCGAAATCTCTATCTTATGGAAAGTTCTCTCATAGTGTTGCCGACAAAAATAGGAAATCTAATTAGCCTGGAAGAGTTGATAATTGGTAATTGTTCTGGCCTCACGGTGTTGCCCGAATCCCTTTGTCAACTCAAGGTCTTGAGGAAACTCGATATTAGTGTTTGCTATAAAATTGAGTTACCAAACAACATAGGTAATCTAATTAACCTGGAAGAGTTGTTAATTTTTGAATGTCCTAACCTCAAGGTGTTGCCTGAGTCCCTTTGTCAACTCAAGGCCTTGAGGAAACTCTTTATTAGTGGTTGCGATGAAATTAAGGAGTTACCAAACAACATAGGAAATGTAGTTAGCTTAGAAGAGCTCATAATTGAATTTTGTCATGGCCTCCAAGTGTTGCCTGTGTCCCTTTGTCAATTAAAGGTCTTGAGGAAACTCTTTATTTATGATTGCAATAAAATTAAGCAGTTACCAGACAACATAGGAAATGTAGTTAGCTTAGAAGAGCTCCGAATTAAATGTTATCCTGGCCTCCGGGTGTGGCCTGGTTTCCTTTGTCAATTAAAGGCCTTGAGGAAACTATATCTTATTAAATGCGTGCTACTTGAAGAGCTTCCTAGTGACATGGGGAGCCTTACAGATCTTAAAACTCTGAAAATCCTGTCTACTGGTGTGAGTTGTCTACGTAGCTTGAGCCAAGTTGTAGAAATTCAAGAACTAGAGGTGGCGGTCGAATGCAAGACAATAGGATGGTTAAAGGATTTTCGTGATCTGTGCGGAACACTCTGTCTAAGTGGATTGAAAAATATTTCCAATTTAATGGATGTCCAATGTGCTAACCTTATGAATATGCATAACTTGGAACACTTGGCACTAAACTGGAATGAGGATTACGGTAGGAATGGCAGGCCAGAATTGATTGGCACTAGACTGCACAGTATATTTCAGTTAAACATCAAAAGATCTCATATCATATTTCTTGAAGAACAAAGTTGGTTTTCGGTGATGGTTAGTCTCCAGCCTCACCCTAATCTTACCAAGCTACAAATAGAGGGTTGCAATGGCATTACATTTCCAGAATGGATTGGCAGCCTATGCAAGCTAAAGTATTTGAAAATTACCTCCTGTGATAGTTTGCAGTTCTTAAAAGCAGAGTCCCTGCCATTAGAAATTGAAGAGTTGGAAATTTGTCAGTGCTATCAGCTAGTATCTATTCCTGGAATACAAAACCTGAAATCCATGGTCAAACTTTCCATCCATGATTGTCACAACTTGTGCTCATTTATGGAACCATCTCTTGATTTGACAATGAGAGCAGGGGTGGGTTCATATGGGACCTCATTGTTGGGGTTGACAAACCTTGTTTCTCTCAGAAGTTTGAAGATTTCAGCCTGTATAAAATTGCAAGTATCGGTGTATGAGTTGCTTCCTGCAGAGCCTTGCAAAGTTGAGGTTTCTGATTGTCCCGGGTTAAGGGAGTGGTGCTTGCAACATGAAATAAACTCCAAGGTACTTCTAAGTTCCTATTATTATATAATATTGTTGTTAGATAATTGATGAGTGTTATCTACTTTCTAAGCTTTATTTCTTTTACTCGAATGCAAAATTTGAATCAGAATTTAATTCTTTCCTTTGTTTTTTCTTTCCACGCATACCATTCAGTTTTTTTTTTTTTTGGTTCTTATTCCCAGAATGATGGATGGTGGTGGTGATGGTCATGATGATGATGATGATGTTATGATGGTGATGATGGTAATGATGGTAATGATGGTGATGATGGTGGTGGTGATGATTATGATGATGATGATGATGATGATGCTGATGATGGTGATGATGGTGATGATGATGATGACAGTGGTCATGAACATAATGGTTACATAGATTTTCTGCAGCAAGAATAATTCAAAGACTATGAACATAATGGTTAAGGGAATGGTATTGCTCTTGCAATATATAGTACTACCTACAAGGTACACGTTCTATTATTCAATTTGCCATCTGGAAATAATGGGCTATTATAAATTTGAGGAAGTATCCCCATCAACCATAGTCCCAGTGTTGTAAAATGCGGTCCATGGGGCCGCATATGCGGCCGCATATGCGTATGCAGTCCGGTTCCGCATAAAATTTTCCATGCAGTCTCAAATATGCGGTTCCGCATATGCGGCCGCATATTAGTCCGCATATATCTTACCGCATATAATCCAAGCGGCCGCATTAACCCGCATGTGGATGCAAATTTCCGCATAGACCTAAAATCACAAATTATCACTCCTCCTCTCTCTGTCTCTCTCATTCAGACCTAAAAGGCGCCTCTCCTCCCGATCGCTCTTCCTCCAAAATAGATCGCCTCTCTCCTCCTGTTCTCCGGCGCCTCTCCTCCCGTGCCTCTCAAGCCGTCGCCTCCTCTCCACTCTCCAAAATAGATCGCGCTCCTCTCCACTGTCTGCCGTCGCCGTCTCCTCCAGCGTCTCTCTCCTCCGGTGCCACTGTCTCCATCGTCGCCACTGTCTCCAGCGCCTCTCAAGCGGCTCCTCTCCACTGTCCACCGTCGCCACTCTCCTCCTAGTGCATCACTGTCTCTTCTCCAGGTATTTCACCCGTTCATAATGGTTTAGCTGTCACTAATTTTGTGATTATTTGATTTAGCAATTGTTTGATTGTCACTAATTATGTCACCGACTCACTGTATTGAATTGGTTTCATCTTTCTTCCCTTTTAATTTGCATTCTCTGACTCACTATTAATTTTCATTCCTTTTTAATTTGTGAAAAGAGTAATCCCTTTTAATTTGTTTGATTATCACTCCCTTTTAATTTGCATTCCCTTTTAATTGGTTTGCTTGTCACTAATTATGTCACCGACTCACCGACTCACTGTATTGTATTTTAAGAGTTTTTTTATCAACATAAATAAAAAGTTAGTGAATGTTATATGGCAGGTGGAATTGTTAAGTTAGTCTTTTATCTGAAGTTGTAACCTTCCAAAGTAATTGTTCTCATTAAGTCATTATAGTGGCAGTTAGCCTTATTATAGTTTTTGGGCGAATTTGGTACAATATGGGTATATCTTGGCAGTTAGCCTCATTATTTCTTTTAGATTAATGCTCTAGTAACCTTTTAATTATTTGTAAGTTAAGGATTTCATTGAATCTGAATTACGAATCGACCATAATTTATTTTATCATGCAATTTTGTTTTAATAGGATCATGTCCAGTTCTGGTTCTCATGCAATGTCGACTTCAGATTCTATAACTTCAGAGTTGTATAGGCCATTAAACTCAAATGATCCCGGCTGGAAGTATGGGAGATTGATGAATAAGAATGACACAAATACAATCAAGTGTTTGTTGTGCAATTCAGTAAACACGGGAGGAATAACTAGGTTGAAGTTTCATCTTGCGGGGATCAAAGGTAACGTACGAAAATGCACTAAAGCTAATACGGAAGTGCAAACAGAAATAAGAGAGTATTTGGAGACATTAAAAAAGAGACAAGAACAGAGAAAAAGGGCAAAAGAGGATATAATAGCAGATGTTGATATAGATGGTGATGGTGATGGTGATGGTTCTGATTCAGAAGAGTTGGAGATAGAGAGGAAACGGTTACGGCTGAAGAAGCCGGTGAATGTGCGGAAAGACAAAGGACTTTGGAAGCAACAAGTCATTAAGAATGCCTATGGTAAGGAGCAACGGGATAAAGTCAATGACTTTTTAGCTTTCTGGGCTTACAAGCGTGGGATTTCATTCAATTCACTTGTTGACCCGGCATTTCTTCGTTTTTGCGAAGCGGTAGGTCAATTTGGAGCAGGATACAAACCTCCCACCCATTATGAGTACCGTGTGCCACTATTGCAGAGGCAAGTTTCAAAAACCGTCGATAGTTTGCAGGTTCATAAAGAAGCTTGGGCAAAAACTAGTTGCACCTTAATGACAGATGCATGGACTGATCGAAGAGGTAGGAGTCTAATGAACATTTGTGTTAATAGTGAGAAAGGAACTGTTTTTTTGAAAGCCATTGATGCATCTTCAGAATCTCACACGGCAGATTATATACTGAAATTTGTGGAAAGTGGAGTAAAAGAAGTTGGAGAGGAGAATGTGCTTCAAGTTGTGACAGATAATGCCGCAGCAAATATGAAAGCTGCTGAATTATTTATGTTAAAATACCAACGAATTTATTGGACGTCATGTGCAGCACATTCCATTGATTTGATGTTGGAGAGCATCTCAAAGCAGAAGGAGATAAGTGATGCGGTAAGACAAGCTAAAGAGGTCACCAACTTTATCTACAATCATCATCAGGTGATCTCTTTGATGCGTACACATACTGATAATAAAGATATTGTGCGACCCGGAGCTACAAGGTTTGCTACTTCCTTTCTTACCTTAGATAGCATTTTTGAAAAGAAGTTACAGTTGCGACGGTTTTTCCTTTCTGATGAATATGCTTCATTAATCGAAGCTTCTGAGAGAAAGAAAAAGAAGTTTGCTGACAAGGCAAGAAGGATGTCAGATATTATTGTTTCCAATAATTTCTGGAAATCAGTGGCATTAGCAACCAAAGTTTTCTTGCCATTAGTGCTTCTTCTTCGTATTGTGGATGGAGAGGAGAAACAACCTATGGGATTTGTTTACGGAGGTTTGAAAGATGCAATAAAGGAGATAAAGGCGGTTTTTAAATATAATGAAGATGTGTTTGAGCCTTATGTAAAGGCAATTGTTGACGGAATGAAGGGTAGGCTTGATAAGGAGCTCCATAAGGTAGCGTACTACCTCAATCCCTATTATTTTTATAGGGATTTCGAAGAGATTAGAACAGACCCTTCTATTATGGATGCCATTTCTAATTGTGTTGTGCGGTATTATCCGGATGCGAAGATTCAAGATATTGTCATGACTGTTGAAATGCGCAATTTTCAATTAGAAAATGGACAATTTGGAAAACCTCTTGCAAAGAGACAGAGAGAAACTAATGACTCCAATTTCAATCCAGGTTTGTATTTATATTTTTTTCCTGACCTTTGTAATAGAAATCTGTCATTTTACTAATTTTGCTGGTACAAGGGCTGTGGGTACAAGGGCTGCTGGTACAATTTTACTATTGACATTTCTAATTTGAGATGTAGTATAAGGGCTGCTAGTACAATTTTTTATATGGCTGGTATGGTTATTAATTTATTATAGTACAATAAGGCTGCTGGTTTCTAATTTGTTATTATATTGACAGCTCATTGGTGGTCTATGTATGGTTCAGAAGCTCCTTATCTACAAGCAATAGCTATCAAAATTCTTAGTTTGACATGCAGTTCTTCTGGATGCGAAAGGAATTGGAGTACATTTGAATGGGTGCTATTCTTTTTCTCTATTAGAATTTAGAAAGTTAGAAAAAAAAATCTTTAATGTCATAATTATTTATTATTTTTTGTAGACATATTAATTAATTTTTCTTAATTTGTACAGACTCATTCAAAGAAGAGGGGCAAGTTAGAAGTGCAACGGCTTAATGACATTGTCTTTGTTCAATTCAATGCACGCATAAAAGATCGAGAGATCTCTAGAAAATCTGATCCAATGTGTGCAATAGAAGAAGAGCATGAAGAGAATGTGAGGGATTGGACAGGAGGCCGAGCTTTAGATTTGCCCGAAGAAATTTGTTCAGCTTCAAGTGTAGCCTCTTCCTCTGCACTTATGGCAGGAAACATAAACGAGGCAAGCATTGATGACATAGATGGTGCTGCTGACGACGACGACGACGATGATGAATCTAATTTATGTGTAAGTGTGTAACAGACTAACAGTGGAGGAAGATGAGTAATTGGTATTTTAACTTGTCCGATTTATGTTTATTTGTATTGTTGCTTGTTGTGTGTTGCACTGTTGCTTGTTGCTTGTTGCTTGTTTGCTTGCTGCCTTTTATGTATTTTTTAAGTTTGAACTTGTGTTGTCAATTTGTCATGGACTTTCTGATATGTTATGTTGTTACTTGATGTTTGTGTTGTACTGTTGTAGTTGGTTAATAGATTTAGATTATTAATTTGATAATTTAGTTGTATTTTAAATTGAATTTATACTCAAATTTATGTTGAGATTTATGTGCAAAGTTTTGTTTGAATGGTTTTAATGGAAATATATTGCATATGTTGAGTAGAAATAAATTAATATATATTTTAAAATCCGCATATATAAATCCGCATAAAAATCCGCATATGAAGCCGCATACCGCATATGCGGTATGCGGTGGCCTTCCGCATGCATGAACAAAACCGCATTTTACAACATTGAACCATACAACCATCAGCTGTAAACTAACATAACCGAGAACAGCATCTAACTAATTGCCTATTGTACTAATTACAATTATGTCCCTAAGTAGAACTGCAGAGCCTAATACATGTTCTTCCCTTACACTCAGGCAGCTTTCCTTCTGGTTGATCACGGTGTCGATTTGTACCGGATTGACCGAGCCATGGTTGAGTTCGGCATGCCCATGGGACCCTTTAGGTATATTTTTACTGTAATGCTTTTTTCTTTTTATATTGGGGGAATTTCATATATACCCTTTAAAAACCTCAAAATTATGTATATTCCCCCTCTAAAATTGATAATATCATATTTACCTTTCTAAATTTCCAAACTCACAAATTTATCCAATTTATTAACTTTTCCATTAAAACTCATTTAAAATTTATAAGAAAAATGTTCTGTCTTTTAATTAACTGATTTCCTAGAACAAATAGTTCATTTATCTACTTGTGATGCATACAAAGTGGCATTTCTCTACAAATTTTATTAAACAGAGAAATAATACAGGATTTGAACACACATTCAGTCGTGATTCTATTATTTTTATGGAAGAGAGTTTAGTTGTAAACAATGAAATTTAAAACAAAGTTTGATTTTTAATTCTTGGTTTATGTCTTTAGACTGGTTGATCTGGTAGGATTTGGTTCTGCTGCAGCAACTGGTCCGCAATACCTCCAGAGTTATCCCGAAAGATGCTACAAGTCCTCGCTCTTTCCACTTATGCTTCAGGATAAAAGAACTGGTACTTATATGTTTTTCTGCCATATGTTTTAATAATTACAAAATAAACTAAGTTAATAAAATCCCTAAAGAAGATCCAGTTCAGTCCAGTACTGGTATAACCGGTACAACTGGTACTAAGGTCTATTGATAAATTTGATGGGTTGGCCTCTTCTAGTACCAAAACAATTCCTTGAACAGATATGCTTTTAGCAGCAAAAGTAGGCAGATGAATAAATATGCTGAGGAATTTCATGTATACACTTCAAAAACATCAAAATTACGTATTCCCCCTCTAAAATTGACAATATCATATTTACCCAATTTATTGACTTTTCTATTAAGACTCATTTTAAATTTATAAAGTACCAATTTTACCTTTTATTAGAAAATAAGAACATGTAGTCTGTGTAAGAAAAATGTTCCATCTTCTAATCCAAAATTCACACTTGCCCAATGACAGATTGCAGGATTAACAGATAAAGATATAGTAGAGATGCTGTTTTTCCTGGTTGTGAATAAGGCATGTCGGATACTTGATGAGGGTATTTCAGTCAAATTTCCTGACCTGGATATTGCATCAATCATGGGAATGGGTTTTCCTTCTTATAGGTTACTTTTTTTTATACAACCCCTCAAGTTTTGTAAATTTGCAATTACTCCCTCTTGAAAAATTAATTCCAATGTGATTCATACATCCATGTTAAGTTTGTAATTCCAATTACTGATATCATTTTTTATATATATATATTAGGGGAGGCGTACAGTTTTGGGCTGAGACAATAGGAACAAATTATGTGTATGCTAAGGAGGAATTACACGTATACCCCTCAAAAACTTCAAAATTACTAGAAAATATCATATTTACCCAATTTATTGACTATTCTATTAAGACACATTTAAACTTATAAAGTACCAATTTACCCTTTATAGAAAATAAAAACATGTAGTCGGTATAAGAAAAATGTCCTGCCTTCTAATGCAATTGACTCGTTTGTCCATGACAGATTGCAGGATTAACAGATAAGGATATAGTAAAGATGTTGTTTTCCCAGTTGTGAATGAGGCATGTCGGATCCTTGATGAGGGTATTTCAGTCAAATTTCCTGACCTGGATATTGCATCAATCATGGGCATGGGTTTTCCTTCTTACAGGTTACTTTTTATTAAAACCCCTCAAGTTTTGTAAATTTGCTCTTTTACAAGGGCATTACTGATGTTTTACTTTTCATATATTGACCCATAACCGATATCATATATATATCAGGGGAGGCATATTGTTTTGGGCTGATACAATGGGAACAAATTATGTGTATAGTAGACTGATGAGTGATGACTTGGTGCAAATTATACAGTGGATTTTTCAAGCCATGCGATTAGCTAGCAGAAAGAGCAATTAGAGGATTATCTCTTGTAAGAAGCAATCTTTTAAAATTTTATTATTATGGGTTTACAGTTTTGATGCATGAAATTATATACTGCATCTTTATGTTGCAAATCTGACCCATTTAAGAAGCAATCTTTACAGTTTTATGCTTAAAATAATAACCCATATTTTTCACAGAATTTTTTATTTATGGAAATGATATTTAAATAATATAGGGTGCTAGATGGATTACATGGGTTGATTCGGTAGAAAGAACCAAAAAAATTTCGGTCCCTTTAGAATATTCTTTTTTTTTCTTAAGGAACAAAAAAAAATTCAGTTCTTTTCATGGTACTCTGATATTAATTTAATATTATTTCTATAAATACAAAGTACTGATATTTTCATGATACTCTTGTCTTCTTTAGTTCAGTTAGAGCATCTCCATCGGCTTGCATATCGAATTGCAAAGTCCTACGTGGCGCTACGCAAATCTCCGCTGGCAATTTCATTTCTTCTTTTAGCGATGCGGTGTTGCTTCAGATTTTGAAAGCTTTCAATTTATGAAAGCTTTCATCTTCGCTTTCAAATTGCCACTCTGGCGAAGAGAACCAATCAAATCTCCTCTCGTGCAGTCTCGTTATCAATTGATCGAAACATTTCTTCCTCTTTCTGTTCACGGTCTTCAGCTATCACTGTTTCCGTCGCTGGTCTTTCCTTATCTGTTAATCCTGCAATCTGTCATGTTGGAAATATCCACCGCTGGGACTCGGCATTCACCAACACATTTGATCCTTCCCCCACACCACTTCCCAATCTGCTAATACCGATGCCTCCGCCGATTGATCCGGAGGCAGTAATCACAAAGGCGTGAAGAAGATACACAATAGGTAAAGTTAATCTCTATAAATCCTTTTTGCGTATAAATGTCTCCAATTTAGTGTTGATCAAAGTTTTGGCTGACTAGAATTCTTTATATATTAGAAATTGGAGAAGCAAAATGATTGCATGAAAATGGAGATAAAAAAGCTTATGGAAAGAGTTGAACAATGAGAGAACAAAAACAATTGACTATCTGATAAAGTTATTGAGATGGAGATGTGGCTGAGCCAAAACATGGTAAAATTTACCTACTGTCGTATGTATGAATGAATGTGTTGCAACCTAGATCAGGATATATCAGTATATAGTTGGGCCAAATAGTTCAATTGAGATTTAAATTGTGCATACTAGAGCAAAGGGGGGTGAAAAAAAGACAACCATCATTCAATGAATTTTATTATTTAAACATTTTGTAATCGTGAGCCAAAACTGACCTAATTCTGACATTGAAATGAAACCATGTAATTAATTTGATCAAAACTGTCCTAATGGAAAGTATAAAATTTTACTTGGCATTAACAATTACAAAATGATAGTTACATAGAAGATTGGCCATTTTCACGAATAGGGTTCTTTTTGTCATAATATGAAAGATAAAAATCTACACACTTCAATTAAATATAGAACCTACCAACTGGAACTAAATATAAATCAAGCTGGAAGTGAATTTTGCTACACAATTTGAAAGTAGCCTTGATTGAGATTTGCCTCTCTATCCAGAGCTGCAAGGTGAGTCTGCTGGTAAGTCATATACTCCTTTGTTTTGTACCGCCTGCACCAACAATTTGGTTTGAGTCCTGTAGAATTCAAGATTAAGATTAAGATATTATAATCCTTTGTTTTATACACACTTCAATATTAAGATTGATAATTCAAGAAAAGTAATTCACCAGGTAGAATGACAAGCTTACATTTTCCTTCGAAACAAGCAAAACTGGTACACTGGTACATGCAGGAGAAACCTAGCAGCAAACATATTTAAATACTGGTACAATTATCCTGTTTTGATTATTTTATTTGTTCGCATATGCTCAGCCTTGGTGTCATGGGGCGCTAGACCGGCAATTGATAATGATGACAGTCAAAGGCAATTGAGAGAGTTCATAAGTTTCTAGATGCTCAATCTGGTACACAGAACCTAGACCGGCTGATTCAATTTTTGGTATCAAAATAGCATTGAGATAATTGCCCATGTGGATCCTCCAATCCCGGGTCCCTCTACAGATCGGCTTGTGCTCAGTCTGACAAGTAATGGCGTTTACTCGGTGAAAGCCTGGTACAATGCTTTGAAATAAACCCCAAATGCAGTAGCCCCTGGAGATAAGGTTTTATGGTAGGTGGTTTTGCATAAGGGCGACGTGTACCAAGAATTCGTATGTTCTTGTGGAAGCTGCTTCAATGTGAGTTTCCTTTGGCTACAATCATGCATTGCAAGTTCTCCTCTCACAACCCGATCTGTGTAACTTGTGGCAGTCAAGCGGAGGACGCTATGCAACTCCTGCATCGATGCTACTTCTCAAGAGCATGCTTTCTAGCTGGGTCGCTGGGTTTGATAACTGATGAACACCAAGAGATTATAATGATCTACATGGGGTTTATTTTGGCCCATTTAATTTGTTGATTTATTGTTATGGTATGTACTGTACTGATAAGGATACAAGTATCATACCAGTCAAGCTAGTACTTTTCTTTCAGTGTGTCTAACAGAAAAGGAGTCCAAAAATTAATTTACAGTCAAGCTAGTACTTATAAATTAATTTAATCCAAACAGTCAAGCTAGTATTTTTATTAAATTTATATATACAAATTGTAAATGTTGGAATAATGTGATAAGTATAATAATATTGGTGAATATATTCATGACAAAAGTACAGAATTTATGTCAAGATAAATGAGATAAAGATGCCTTGCAAATTTCTCTTAAAAGTTGAAACAACAAATACCTAAATGAAGCAATCCTTAAAGGCATTATCATAAAAGATTCTTCCAGAATATAAAATCTTTTTTACAACTTTATGGATTGTTCCTTCCACATGCATATTATTTTAAGCTTAGTAGCAAACAAATACCTAACATTTTATTATCCTTTCCAGGGTCATGGGACCTTATCAACATAGTTCAGTCGCAATTTTTTATATTTTTAGATATTATATGAAACAAGATAGAATTTTTTTTTTCATTCCATAGATAAAACCAAAACACAATGATTCGGTTTTATTGGAATATTTTTTAGGACCAAATCAATAATTTTGTTCTAGTATATTTTATTAGTTGGAGAGTGTCTTTTCCATATAATATGAAAACTAATGAGACCGAACTATTGATTCAGTCTCAATAAAGATTGTGAAATTTGCAGGTCATCTCTTCTCAATTCTTTTATTTCTTCCACCCAGTTCCTCATTGGCGAGAGCCAGTGGGATCGAACTAATTTTTGGTCTCATTAATTTCCTACACTTTGTGGTCATTGGCATAGTAACAGGGTACGCGTATTAAATGTGGTTTATTCGGGTTTAATTCGTTTTTCAGGGTATGCCTCACCTAACCGCGTATAAAATGTTGACCGAATGTTTGACCGAATAATTCGCGAATAAAATGCGATAAAACGTGATAATAACTTTGACTCATTTACACATGCCATCATTGTCCATTGGTAAAAGTGCCAAAGTTTGGAAATTTTGAAGTACCCACGTGATATCCCAGTAGAATGGCAGTAACTTTTCATTTTTCAAGATAAAATAAATCATTCCGGGATTTAATGTGAAATATCACATGTATCTTTTGTATATATATTTTTTTAATTCGTAATATCTCTTGTTTAAGCTACGAATCATTTCCGAATTATACCTGAATCACAATTTTTTTATCCTGCCGAAACTTTCCCGAGTTATTGAGTTGTCACTATGGTCATTGGTATGGTAAATTAGTTCGGTCCCACTGGTCGATCTATCCCCAATAGAGACCAAATTATTAGTTCGGTTTCATCTATTTATCAAAAAAAAAAATTCAATTTGTTTCTAACAAATTAATTTTTATTTCTAAAAAACTAAAACATAGTTCAGACATCTCTTCCATATTATATGCACCATGCTTTATTCTCATATCAACAACATGATGTTTTTTTAATTAAAAGAAGCATATATACCCAACCAAGAAAGAATCAGTGTGAAACACACTTATACTTTTTTTTTCGTGAAATATATATTTTCATGAACTAATTCCTTCTCTTTATATTTATATTCATGAATCTGCAATGTTTAATGAGATCTCTTTTAGACATAGTTTGTTCATATCATATTGATTAAACTTGTAAAAAACATCCGTTGTTAGTGGTGACTAAACCGTTACAGATTATATCTGATTATGGCAGATTATTCTCGATTATTTCTAATTAATTGCTTGGCGATACTCTGTCCATCCAGCATACCGTTATTTACAACACTGAATTAAACTATTAAGCTAATCGTTTATATATACTATTAAATACAAAAAGATAAATCAAATTGACTACAAACTTATTGATAATGTTCACAGCTGATCCAACACACTTACCAAAATATAAATAAATAAACACTTTATTCATGGTTAGTTATTTTTAAAAAAATCAACACAGTTGACTTAAAAACCAAATGATTGGAGAGCATGTAATTAATGCAGAAAAAAAAAATGGAAGTGTTAATTTCTATCTCCCAAATAAATAAGGAGAGACAGATCGATCACTGACAGGAGGTTTCAACTAGAAATTAATTTTGGTTAATTAATTATCCCAGAGAAAAAAAATAAATTGATTTGACAGAGGCACTTTTGAAATATTATCCCTAATAGTTTGATATTATCTTGTATTATTATGAAAAGCATATTAATTATACTAATGGGGCGGTGGCCTCCTTGATACTTCCTAATATTTTGTCTCACACTCTCACTTGCATCCTTATCTCTTAATATTGGTGCAAACATATCTAATAGTTTAACATTTCAGGATTCTCTCTCTTTTAATTAAGGTTATATTTTTTTAAAGTTAGCGGCAAGATGCCCAACTAATAATTGTATGAAGAAATCAAAAGTTATATATATACTAATATCAAATATATTGTTTCTGAGCTCCCTGCAACTAAATCGTTTTTCAATTTTCAAAGTTCAAAAAGTCGATTCAAACCGTTATGATCTCTATATTAAAATGCGATTGGAGACCAAATTTGTACATTTTTTTTATTTTTTTACTATTTATTAAGTCTCATTGAAAATCGTTGATCTAATGGTCCAGTCTGATTTTACAGTTTGGTTAAGTCATCATTGGATCAATGATTTTCAATTCGGCTTAATAAATAGTAAAAAAATTTAAAAAATATATAAAATTTAGTCTCCAAGCACATTTTAATATAGAGATCACATCTAACGGTTTGGATCGACTTTTGGACTTTAAAAATTAAAAAATGACTTAGTTGCACAGAATCTCAGAAACAATCGATTTGATATTAGCCACCCAAAGGTCCCACCATGTGAATTCGCATTTTCTCTGTTTACTTCGCTGCGACGTTTTCGTGTTCTCGTGTTTGCTATGGATTTATGGGTAAAGTATTTAACAGAATAGTTTTAGCTTCATGCAATGCATGGACAATAGAATCATAACAGAACTTCATTTGGTTTGTACACTGTATGAAGCCAAAACTACTCGGTTAAAATCTGTGCTCACATTTAGTCACAGCATAAATGGTTACATTGTGCCACTCAGAATTTACAGGGAAACAAAAATAAACAAAGAAGATTAGAACAGCTCTGAGCTGCCCTGAACCTTCAATCCCCTTTCTGGGGTAACTGTAAGGAATTAATTGACTTTGAAACAGAGCATGTTGCACCAAAATTACTTTCAAACAAGAAATTTTCTTTTATCTTTTTATTAACTTTTTTTTTTTACATTCAGTATACAATTCTTTTAGAAATTAAAAAATCAATTTGTCAGAAAACATATTTATAGTTTTTTTCTTCAAAAGAAATGACTAATTATTTTCGGTGTATGTTTTTCATACCTTTACAAAATTGATGACATAGAAAATTCAGGTGAGGAGAAGGAATTCAGATCTAATGTAATATCAGACTAAGTACAATTAGATCTAAGTTGTCAGTATTAAATTTGACACAATCTCAAAAGTGACCCCTATATCTATATAGGCACCAAATTTCAATCGCTCGATTGGAAGCTCATTGTACTCAGTCAAGTACTTGGGAGGATACATGTCCGGAGAGGGTGGGGCGGAGCAGGGGAGGGGGGGGGGGGGGGGGGGGGAGTCAAACTATTGATTCGATGCGGGAGGCCGGAGGGGGACCGAATCATTGATTTGATCCAGGATAGTGGGGTAGACCAAATCAATGGTTTCGTTCACGGTGGAGGCGAAATTTGTGTGACCGACTGTGTGGAGATGTGAACAAAGGTGGACTAAACCATTAATCCGGTTGCTCGGTACCTAGACCGGATTAAAAGTTTAGTTCTTACTATTTTTGAAAAAATAAAAACAATCAATATTATTCATGAAAAATTGGATTTTTAATTTCTAAAATTTAAAAAAATGTTCAGTATATCATTGACTTATTGTGATCAAAGAAAAACGCAAAAAAAAATGCAAAACTAAAGTCATCATATTTGAGGTCCATCTAGAAACTCCTGTTAAAATACTACAGCTGTCAACATCTAATTGGATATAAAAACACCAAATACTTTAAAAACCACTAAAAATATTGAGTGATGGTAAATTGTTAGGAAAAAAATGGAGGAAGTTGGAGATGCTTATTCTGAGGAAAACAATTATTTTCAATAAAAAAAACCAATTTTTGAATTTGTGAAGGCTAAATTTTGCTTCATTTTTTAAATAATAATAATTATTATTTTGAACAATTATAAAAAAAATTTGGTCCAGGTCTTGAAAGGTCGACATAATTTTTTAAAACCAAATGATTTTAACAGCTGATACAACACTTACCAAACTATAAATAAATAAATATTTTATTCATTGCTAGTGATTTAAAAAAGAAAATCAACATTTGACTTAAAAACCAAATGATTGGAGAGCAATTAAAAAAAATGAGAGTATTTATATCCTCCCAAATCTTGACAGATCACTGACAGGTTTCTACTAGAAATTATTTTTTTGCTTAACCCAGGAAAAAACAATCAATTGATTTGACAGAGGCACTTTTCAAAATATTATCCCTAAAAGTTTGGTATTAACTTGTATTATTATGAAAAGCATATTAATTATAGTAATGGGGCGGTGGCCTTTGTTTAGACTTCCTAAATTTTTGTCTCCTTGTCATCCTTATCTCTTAATAATATTGGTGCAAACATATCTAATATTTTAATATTTCAGGATTATTTCACCTTTAAGGTTGTTTAAACAAGTAGAGATACTATATATATGTTGATTTTTGAGAGAGAGATATATATAAACAAGTGATACACTTGAGATAGAAAAAATAAAATAAACAGGACAATTTTTCTATATTTTTTTTAGGCACCTAAACATATAATAACTTTAAAAATATGCATGTAATTAGGGGTGGAAACAGATCGGATACTGGATAATAGTAAAATCATATTTGTATCTGTTTTTATTTTTCGAATATAGATACGGATTGGATATTAAACTATTAGACAGATACGGATACAGATATTCACTTTTTATAATAATAGTAAAATAACATAATTTTTTCATAATATATAATTTCGATACGGATAATTAAAATTTAAAACTATATCTGTATCCATATCCGCATTGATTCCGAACATCAGATATCCATATCTAATTTTTAGATATGGATTCGAATCCGTATCTAATTTTCAGATACAGATTCATATTCGTATCTAATTTTTGGATAAGAATTCGGATACGGTCGGATAATATTTTATCCTTTTGCAGCCCTACCTTGATGTAATATTTTATGTAGATGTATAATAAGAATTTTATATTAGAAAATGTGCAACGTGCAACGAATGACTCAACCCATTCCGCGTTTGAGTTTGGGATCCGACTCTACTGCTTTTTTGAGTCCTGCTTTTCTGATTCCAACCATTTAAATTCGTTGAGATTTGTGCATGAAAAAGTTTTTTTATTGAGATACGTGAATGAAAAATTTTGAATAGTTGAGATTGGAAAAACCGGTTCCTACTTCCTTGAGTTTGTGTTACATTTCATAGTTGACTACACATATAACGCTTTCCAAACGTTACAACGTTTCATATTTTCTCTTTTTCTCCGGTGATGGCCACTTGGTGCACATCCAAATGGTTACGGGAAATGCACGGTAAAGATTTTGCCAAAGTAAATTTAG
The DNA here is from genome assembly GCA_964058825.1 of Carex arenaria. Lineage (NCBI taxonomy): Eukaryota > Viridiplantae > Streptophyta > Magnoliopsida > Poales > Cyperaceae > Carex > Carex arenaria. Next base: position 1,024,335 of record CAXKVW010000049.1, on the reverse strand, counting down.
CTTCATACAGCCCGGACCTGGGGATGACCAAACCATTGTTTCGGAGTCTCGGACTATTGATTTGGTCGATCCTTTCCTGGACCGGATCTCCATGCCTTTTTTTTTTTTTTTTTTTTTTAAAAAACTGCAATTTATTTGTTGACAAATTGAATTTTCAATTTGTAAAAATAAAAAAAATTCAGTATATCATTCACATTTTTTTATTAATTAAAAACGCGAAAGATATGCAAAATTAATAAGTCATCATATGTGAGGTCCACCTAGCAACTCCTGTTAAAATACTACAGCTGTCAACATCTCATTGGATATAAAAAACAAAATACTTTAAAACCACCAAAAATAATGAATGATGACAAATTGTCAGGAAAAAATGGACGACGTTGGGGATTCTTATCCTGTGGATAACAATTATTTTCCATAAAATAATAATAATAATAATAATAATAATAATAATAATATAATAGGTGGTTGCTCTCTTTCTGATTTTGAATTTTTATAGAAATTTATAAGTCTGAATTAACTTTGTTTTTTTTTTTGAATAATTTTTGGCACTCCTTTAAAATCATGATTTGTAAGTTGAATTTAGAATTAAAATTAAAATATTTTTTTTATTAAAATTAAAAGGTAAACTATTGAAAATTTAAAAAAAAAAAAATGGTGTTGGTTCAGGTCTTGAAAGGTCGACATTTTTTTTCTAATTTTTTTTCTTTTGGAAGTTCCTTTTATTGCTTTTGGAAAGATAATTTGCTATTTTGCCTTTGAAAATTGCAATAAAACAACATGTGATTATTTCCAGGAATCCTGACCCCATCCAGCCAATATAGCTGCAATTCCCCATACACGTAACCTACTTTTGCATAAATGTCCATAATATAATATCATTTGAATCTCTGCCTTTACAAATTTATTATTTTCACAAGTTTTTCTATTTGTCAAATTCTTACTTCTTCTCATTTACTGCAATATTAACTTGCTTGTAGGGGCAGATCCATGTATATCCAGAGGCAACTGGGATTTTGAGTTTTAATAGATACCAGGACATTTCATTTGAATGTTTGAATTTTTTTTTGCCTCCCTCTTGAAATTATTTTTGCCCCACTCTAGATATTTGAATTATAATTCAGGTTAAATTTAGGATTAAAATTAAAATAAATTTTATGAATTATGATTAATAATTAGAATTATAGATTAAAACATCAAAAATTACAAGTCAGATTATTAGAAAGTATAAATTAAAGTATTGTTTTTTATTGAGTACTAAATTAGTTAATGAGTTTAAATCCGATTAGTTATTTAAACCCGATTCGATATTTTTTTGCTCTCCTGGATGGAAATCCTGAATTTGTCCCTGCTTGCTAGGTGATATATAGTGATTGTTAAAATTGTCATAAATTATTACAAAAATATATTTAATACAATGGCTTATTTAATATAATATTAGGCTTATTGCACCATAAATTTTCTTTTTAAAAAATAAATATTTTTGTACACCATGGAATTGGATTTGTTCCGCTAAGGATGAAAACAAAATTTTACTTTAGATAAGGGTTTGATATGCAAAATAAAAGCAAATTCCATACAGCTTTTGCCTGCTAAGTGCCTAAGTTGCTTCCTATCAAATTCCAAAGCGTGCCGACTAAATTTCCCAGACTTGTCTCTGCTGTCACCGACTGGTGGGTCCCCCTAACCATTTTGCACCGTTTCTGGCCGACTGGGGCCGCACAAAGAAATGGACGGCTCCTGTTTCTTCTGAGGGAGGAAAAAACAGCAGCCTGGAAACCTCTTTTTGTTGACTCCTTCAGACTTGACTTTGTATCCCACACTGGTCTACATCATTAAATGCATGAACATGATGTTTTAAGTTGCACAAGACAAAAACAGATATCGGTTAGTTTGTTTTCTATGGGTGAACTAAAATAAATTTAGAGATAGACAGTTTTTTTTTTTGGATTTAATTAAAAAAAATAGCCTATTATTTTCTTGTTATTGTCATCTATTTTTTGTTAGAATTTGATATTCAACAAAACTCATTTTTTATTTATAATTATTGACTTGTTTATTCTTCTTTATTTTTCTGTTACGTCCTAGGTTTTTTTTTTTTTTTAGAAGACTGAAACCTAAAGAAAAATGATCAAGTAAAGAATAAAATAATAATTAAGGAGGAGATACAAATAAAAAAAGAAAGAGAAACAAGAAAGTGGAGATGCAAACATGCAGACGCAGTAATTCAGTCATTCGGATGAATCAATAACAATGGTTCAAGTAAGAAAAAACATGATTGATACGAGTCAGCTTGGACTCACTCAACAGCTGAAACCTCTTATTATTTTTTTTGCCAAATTCATGTCGCTTACAGTTCACATTTAAGAATATGAACCATGTCCATGGAGCATTGATCTATTCAAAAACCCTACCTGCCGCTTTCCTCTCTCTGCCCCTCTCATTTCTCTTTAAATACCTCTCAAAACCCCTTCTCTTCACCTCACAGACACATTACAAAGCTAGCTGCAAAATAAATAAATAAACAGCCCCCTGCCTCAGCCTCTCCTCTCTTCTCTTCTCTCCATCAGAGAGTAAGAGCAAGAGCAAATCTCCACCGTTGGTTCCTTCCTTCTAGATCAAATGGCTCGTGTTCTCTCCACCTCTCCTCTTTGCAAGACTCTGCTTTCGCAAAGCAGTAGGGGATTTGCTGCGGCAGCTGAGTCGGTGAGACGAAGCACCAAAGCAGAGGACAAGGCAGCGGTGGCACAGCTCTTGGCAGGAAAGCGGGTTACGGGTGCAGAACCCGATTCGTGGGTACCGGATCCAGTGACTGGGTACTACAGACCCGCTAATGGGGCAGTGGAGGTTGATGCAGCTGAGCTTAGAGCTACGCTTCTCAGACCAAAGAATTAGTTAAAGAGTGTAATTTTGCAAATTTTGTGGGGTTTTGATCTGTGTTATGCTTTGGAGTTTAGTCTTGTTGGTTTTCATATATTTCAATCCAAAATCCTGGATTAATATAATATAAAGTTAAAAAACTGATCCTTGGTTTTTGTTTATTTTATTATTATTATTATTTTTTCCTCTGCTAAATAGTGGAAAATTAATTATACGCCTGTCTACACAGCATAGGCTACAGCCTACAGTCCTACTCTCCGCAATTACAATGAGGACCTCATAAAATTAAAATTAATACAGTGGAATATTTATAAAGTTATAATAAAAAACTGATGAAGGATAAGGATTCACTTTTATTTAATAACTATAAAACAAACTGATGATAGCTAAAATTAGTAACTACTATATATTAATGTAAGCAAATTATTGGCTGAAATATTAATTAATGGATATTTATTTGATTCACAAATGAATGTAAAACATAGGAGAATGAGTGCTTTTCATGAGCTCTATATATATACAATTTGCATAAAAGTTGTAATAAGAAACTGAGCTAAGAGAATCAATCTTTTGTTCTAGTGACAAAAATACATAGCTATCATGTAAGACATTCATGGAAGAGATTATGAGTTCGAAAAATTCTCTGTAATATATTATGAGTTTGAAATTTTTTATGTAATATAAATATGAGTTTTGAAGCTAGTAGGTTAGAATTTCACTTTTCATTTAAAAATAATAATAAAACTTCACTTTTCATTGAAAAAAGATAATAAAACTAAGCTAAAAAATAGGTGACAAAAAAAGTTGATTTTCTTTTTAAAAATATGAGTAGGATATTTATTTTGGAAACGTGTAAGTTTGCAATTGTGAAAATATTTCCAGCCACAAAATAACCATCATTTTCAAGTAATATTTGTCAACTTTGCTTTTATAAATAAACAAAACCTTAATTCCTTTGGTGTATCATACATCTTTGCTGCTTTCTATTTCTTATTTTTTATTGATATTATGGAAGAATTATTTTTGTGATCACTAACATCTCAAAAAAAAAAAAACATCAATTATTGAATGTGAGGAAGTAAATTTACAATTTGCAACGGTACCAAACTTTTGTTATTTTATTTTATCTTTGTTTTATGTCCAATTTGGAAAGCGACATGCATGTCAATGCATGCATGTCTCCAAAATGAGATGCGGCGATGATTTCTCGGATTCTCAATCATTGAATATTGTTAGGTAATTCATTGAAAGATTCTCCTTTTGTTATGTTGGTGACATAATGACATGTATTTTTATATGCTTTCCTCATTATAAAATTAATATGTTAGATTCGGTTGGTATGTTATGTTGTAAGGAAATGCAATTTTTTTTTTCATGTTTGGCACACTTAATAATTATTTATGGTCTATTTTACGAGTAGAATTATATTTATGAGCTTAATTTTAAAATTTATTAGATTACTTTCAAATAACAAATTCAAACTGTTGAAACCGATCTGCATGTCGAAATTTTAAACTGTAAAATTTATTTAATATAAAATCAAGTGGTTAAAATAATTTAAATTTGATTTAAAATTTTTTTTGATAGGTTTTTGAATAAACTTAAGAACACTCTAATTCTTCTCCTATTTTACTATGTCAATTATAAACTTATATTTAGCTGTTTATACACGCTAACCCATTTTGATAAATAAAATAAAAAACATTTGCCATTGTGATGATGTGGTCATGAATTATTGTCGTATATAATTAATTAACATGATACATAGTCAGCTGTCAGAAATAACAAATAATTAAAACATACGTATACAACGGTGTTACGCAATTGAAATTAAAGCACATGCACATGCACGTGCATATAAAAGAAGTATTCAAGAATTTTTTTTTTTTTTTTCAAATGTTCTGTTTTGTTCTTATCCTTCTTGAATACCTTTTTTTATCACTCAAAAAAAAAAAGTATTCAAGAAGGAATGAAGGATAAGAGCAAAACAGAACATTTGAAAAAGGAAGGAAAATCTATCCAGGGTGCTTTTGATCAAGTTCCAGGAATAACATTCTTTCTCTGATTGGTGGGGTCCACTAGCATTATGTATTTAAAAAAAAATATTTTGTTGGGAAGGAGATAGATGGAAAATTCTTTTGATCCTTTTGAAAGGAACAAAATTATTGCTTCCTTTTCTTTAGACATTTTTTAAAAATTGAATGTCTTCAAATTTGATCACAAAATTTTTGAAAATTAATGTGTCGGTTTCTTTAACAACAAGGAAAAACCAAAAAAAAAAGAAAAAGAAATCTGAATCAATGTATAAAGGAATCTGCAATACTACTAAAGACATCAAATTTGAAGACTTGTATTAATACATAAAAGAATCAAAACATTGATTTGGTTCCTTAAAAATGTCTAAAGACATCAAATAATAAGTTATTCCATTCTTTCCATGAAAAAAAAAAATAGCATCTATCTTCTTTCTAATAAGATATTTATTTTATTTCTAAAAATAAAAAAGTTCTGATGATATATTAATAGTAATAAAATACCGATTTAAAGTATATTAAAAATGATTTATACCACATATTATCGGTTTAGAGTATATTAACAGTGATAAAAATATAAATTTATAGTATATTAACAGTGATTCATACCACATATTACCGTATGCTTGTTTATATGTACGAATTCTCATTTACAATCCGCATATATAAATCCGAATAAAAATCCGTATATGCAGCCGCATACCGTATATGCGGTATTCGGTGACCTTCCGCATACCGAATGAGAACCGAATTTCAAAACACTGCTCTTGACTCAGTTGCCTCTTGACTTTTTAAAATCCCTTTTGTTGGCTACACTGCTCTGCATAAGAAATGCGTGTACCAAATCTGAACAAGACCTGGTTTTAAATGAGAACATGAATCTCTTATCATGACATACTATTTTTTTTTCTGATTTAACCTTATATATCAATTAATTAAATTAAGAGAGAAAGAGCTCCAGTATGGAGTCGGTTGTCATGTGCAATTGATTAAATAACGTTAAAAATGATTAAACTATTAAATAAACATAATTTATTTATGAATTGATTATGTTAATCATATCATTTATCAATTGAATTTAAACGTAAGAAAAAAATTAGTTATAATACTATTGCATCTATACATATAATTGGAAGTAAGATAATTTTTTTAGTGAATGTTATCATCATATATTGAACATCATCAACTATTCAAATTAAATGAAATGTACCTAGTCTATATATAGAGCACATATCTTACTCAAAACCCTTCTTGCCTCCTCTTTAAATACCCCTCCAGCCCAGAAACAGACATTAGACTTTAGTATTTTTCTTGGTCCTGCAATGAGGACCTCATAAAAATTTAAAATTAAATATAATAGTAGAGAATGTCAAAATAAGTTTGCGGCTGCAAGAAGAATGCAAAAGAAAAAAAATTGCAACTTGATTTTTGGGTCCATGTCTTTGGAAAAATGTTCATTGTTTTTTCTGTTGAAGGATAATTAAGGATCACTTTGATAATTTAATACCTAAAAGTCAATGATGATAAGATAAAAAATTAACAAGCATACGTCACATGAATGCTATGTCTTATTAATTGTAATATATACATAGTTGATTCTAATACCAGTTTGTCAATTTAACACAAAAATGTTGTCCTAAAAGACTTGTAAAAAGATGGTAATTAAAGGCTCTAAAAGAGTCTACCTGAACTCACTAGTGAAAAAAATACTTTTTGTATCGGTTATTTATGCACATCAGTGTCGGATCTAGAGGCGACACTAATTCAGACGATACAAATACCTAACTTTTTCAGTACTCGGTATGAGAATGAGCCGAGTCAATTACGAGTTGAGCCAAACTAGCTTATTAACAACTTATTCATATTGTGAACTGCGCGTGTATATGAAATATTTTCGTTAATTTGGTGTTGTGAGCTGCGTATAAACCACAAGCCGAAAGAACATATATGTTGTTCTTGTACGAATTTCATTCTCTCATGATGCAAACGAAGAGATACAATGTTACAACGAGTTGAAAAATGAATCGAGAACATGAGCTAGTTTATATATGTATGTGTGTATATGTATATATGTATGTATGTGTGTGTACATATATGTGTATATATATATGTATGTACATACGTACGTATGTATATGTATGTATGTATGTATGTGTATGCATATATGTATGTATGTATGTATGTTGTATGTGTGTGTATATATACATGTATACACGTACATATATACTAGCTCGCAAACTTACGAACTGAAATTTATTAATGTTATTGTCCAAATTAACATTGTAATTGTTTTGGTGTAGAGTCCTACTTTTTACATATATCACTAGAATTTGTTTATATATGATTGTACTAGACAAACTAAAGATATTTCAAAACAAACATAAAAGACCGTTTCAAGTTTAATATTCATTAAATTATATGATACCAGTATGTTAAAAATAATAAGCTTTGCCTAAATGTTCACTGAAACTTTTATATAGTAATTTTTAACATAAATTTTAGCAATAATTTATTCAATACAATGGCATACTTATTGTAATATTAGGCTTATTGCACGTAAAACTTTACTTTAAAAAAAAAAATTGTATTGGATCTGCTAAGGATGAAAGAAAAAATTACTTTATATAAGGGATTTATGTGAAAAAAGAAAAGGAAAATTCTACACAGCTTTTGCTTGCTAAGTGCCTAAGTTGCTTCCTATCAAATTCCAAGCGCGCCGACTGGATTCCCAGACTTGTCTCTGCTGTCACCGACTGGTGGGTCCAACGAAATTTTTTGCTGGTACCGTTTCTGGTCGGTTGGGGCCGCACAAAGAAATGGACGGCTCCTGATTCTTCTGAGGGAGGAAAAAAACAGCAAGCCGGCAAGGCGGCAACCTTTTTTGTTGACTCCTTCAGACTTGACTCGTTTACCACACTGATCTACATTAATAAATGCAATAAGTTTTGTTACGATATATTACTGGTACGTCATGTGTATCTATTCAGTAACATGACTTGCATCCAATAAAAAATAACATAACACATCACATCACATCAGGGGCGGAAACCAGACTTTCAGGCTATGGGAGTCAAACACGAATGGAGGTCAAGTATATAAAAATTTTCTACTACGAATGGGGGTCAATTTTACTTTATTCATAATATTTTAGCTTAAATTTATTAAAAATATGATATAAATAAATAAAAAATTGCAAATGAATGGAGGTCAATTGACCCCATTCATTGAACCTAGATCCGCCACTGCATCACATCACGCAAATTGACTCTATCTCGTTATATCACATGATACGTTACATGACCAATTTTTTTCACATTATTTCATTATGATAATTTATTTTGTTTATAGTTTAGTATTTTTCATTATTAATCTATATGAAATAACTTAAAATTTGAAATAATTAATTAAACATGACCAGTTACATCACGTGTGACTATTCGTACAACATAACTGTCTTATATTATTTTAGTCACATCATGTCACATCATGTATAAATATGTTTGTTCACATACAGCAACGTGACATGATGTGACTAAATTACAACATATTAGTTATGTCACGTTACATTTTTTATTTTCTTTACTAAAAACAAGAGAAAGAAAGTGATTAGTTTGCCTTACAGATCACATTTAATCGACTAAACCATGTCCATGTAGCATTAATCTGTTCGAAAACCTGCCGCTTTCCTAGTTTCCTCGCTCTCCCCCTCTCTGCTTCTCTTTAAATACCTCTCAAAACCCCTTCTCCTCTTCACCTCACAGAAACAACCCAAAGCTAGCTGCAAAATAAATAAATAAACAGCCTCCACCTCCACCTCTTCTCTCTTCTCTTCTCTCCATTAGAGAGAAAGAGCAAGAGCAAGAGCAAAATCAACTCAAACAAATCTCCACCGTTCGATCCTTCCTTCTAGATCCAATGGCTCGTGTTCTCTCCACCTCTCCTCTTTGCAAGACTCTCCTCTCCGATGGAATAAGGGGATTTGCTGCAGCAGCTGAGGCTGTGAGACGAAGCACCAAACCAGAGGACAAGGCAGCGGTGGCACAGCTCTTGGCAGGAAAGCGGGTTGCGGTTGCGGGTGCAGAGCCGGATTCGTGGGTACCGGATCCAGTTACTGGGTACTACAGACCCGCTAATGGGGCAGTGGAGGTTGATGCAGCTGAGCTTAGAGCTATGCTGCTTAGACCAAAGAATTAATTAAGAGTGTAATATTGCAAATTTTGTGGGTTTGGAAGGACTAATTAGGAAAAGTTGAAGTTCTCTGTTATGTTTTGGAGTTTTGTCTTGTTGTTTTTCTTTATCCAAAATCCTGGATTAATATAATTTAAAATTAAAAAAAAAACTGATACTTGGTTTTGCCGTTTTGGTTATCGTTTACTGTTTTTTTCCTCTGTGGTAAATAGTGGAAAGTTCTGGACTCCATCGCCAGAATATCAGGCATTTGTTAAAATTAAAATTAAAAAATTTACTCCGTATGTCAGTATAAACAATTGCAATAAGAAATTTAATAAAGGTTATAATAAAAAACTGATGAAGAAGAAGGATTCACTTTTATTTAATAACTAAAAGACAACAGATGCGGCGATGATTTCCCGGATTCTCAATCATTGATTGTTAAGTAATTCATTGAAAGATTCTCCTATTGTTTTTGTTGGTGACATAATGACATGTATTTCTATATGCTTTCCTCATTATATAATATTAATATGTTAGATTCGGTTGGTATTTTGAAAAGAAAAACATATAATCTCTTTTCCATGTTTGGTACACTTAATATTTATTTATGGTCTATTTTACTATGTCAATTATGAAATTATATTAAGCTGTTTATTACCATGTGATTTACTATGTTGTTCCTGTTATGCTTTTTAGGTGTATTTTGTTTCAGTATCTTTTTAGTATTGTATCAGTAAGCTGTCAGAACAAGCAAATAATTAAAACATACGTATACAATGGTGTTACATAATTGCAATTAGAGCACATGCATATAAAAAAAGTATTAAAGAAGGATAAGAGCAAAACAGAACATTTGAAAAAGGAAGGAAAATCTATCCAGGGTGCTTTTGATCAAGTTCCAGGAATGACATTCTTTCTCTGATTGGTGGGGGCCGCTATCAATGTTCATTTCAACTTTTTTATTTTTACTTTTACAATATATTAAATATTTTGTTGGGATAGGAGATAGATGGAAAATTATTTTGATCCTTTTGAAAGGAACAAAATTATTGATTCCTTATCTTTAGACATTTTTTTAAGAATTGCATGTCTTCAAATTTGATCACAATTTTTTTTTAAATTAATGTGTCGGTTTCTTTAACATCAAGGGAAATTTTTTGAAGACTTACATCAATACATAAAAGAATCAAAATATTGTTTTGGTTCCTTGAAATTGTCTAAAGACATCAAATAAGTGATTCCATTATTTCCATGAAAAAAAAATAGCATCTATCTTCTTTCTAACAAGATATTTATTTTATTTCTAAAAATAAAAAGTTCTGATGCATTGCCTCTTGACTTTTTGAAACCCTTTTTGTTGGCTACACTGCTCTGCATAATAAATGCATGTACCAGATCTGAGCAAGACCTGGTTTTAAATAAAAACACAAATTGTGAATGATAGGTAACATTATCAAAAGTTTCATTAATTTAGAATTTTAATACTATATAAATTTCTTACCATGACATAATATTTTCTTTGATTTAACCTTATATCTCAATTAATTAACTTTAGAGAGAAAAAGAGCGAGCAAAGAGTCCGTTGTCATGTGCAATAGTTGATCAGAAAGTCAATTAAATAACGATTGTATATGTGGCTTAACTTCTTAAAAAAAACAAACTAATTAAACTATTACGTAAACATAACTTTATTTTTAAATTGATTCTGTTAATCATATCACATATCAATTGAATTTAAATGACATATAGTCGGACGTAGAGAAATTTTAGTGAATATTACTATTTAGAGGCAAATCTGCTTTAATTGAATAGCGTCAATTATCTCCATTTTTTTTCATTTTTTTCTTATATTTATACCTCAAGAAAAATATTATGGATAGTGTGAAATTGATGTCACTAGTAGTAGGAAAAGTTTATATACTTGATTTTTTATTCACTTTTGATCCTCATAGTCTGACTACGCCCCCACTATCATTGAACATCTTCTATGATTAAAATTAAATGAAATACACCTAGTCTATATAGCACAAATATTATTCCAAACCCTTCTTGCCTCCTCTTTAAATAACCCTCCAGCCCAGAAACAGACATTTAGACTTTAGTATTTCCTGGTTCCTGCAAATACGGCCTCATAAAAATTTATAAAAATTAAATATAATAGTAGAGAATGTCAAAAAAACAAAAATGCAAATTGATTTTTGGGTCCATGTCTTTGGAAAAATGTTCATTGTTTTTTTTTTTTTTTTTTCTGATGAAGGATAAGGATCACTTCTATTATTTAATACCTAAAAGCCACTGATGATAAGATAAAAAAATTAACAAGCATACGTCACATGAATGCTATGTCTTATAAGTTGTAATATACACATAGTTCATTCTAATACCAGTTTGTCAATTTGACACAAAAAACATTGTCCTAGAAAACTTGTAAAATAATGAACTCAAGCATGAGAATCAACCAAGTCAATTACGAGTTGAGCCGAACTAGCTTATTAACAACTTATTCGTATTGTGAACTGCGTGTATATATGAAATATTTTCGTCAATTAATTTGGTGTTGTGAGCTGCCCATAAACCACAAGCCGAAATAACACATTTTGTTCTTGTGCGAATTTCATCCTCTCATAATGCACATGAAGAGATACAATAAAAGAGTTATTTTCTTCTTACAATGAGTTGAGAAATGAATTGAGAGAACTGAGCTGAGCTGAGCTGAGCCAAATTTAGTAACAGGGGTCAGAATTCCTAAAAGCCATTGATGATAAAATAAAGTTGCAAATTTTTTTTATATAAACTAAGCTGAGTCAACTTTATAAACTTTATAAATTTATCAGTTTCAAAATTTTCTTTTATAAAAAAGTCTTCCTGAAAGACAACTTTATTTTTTTATTAGTATATAAAAAAGTTGCAAATTTATTTATTTTTGGGTATTGACTTTGGAAATGTGTTCTTTGTTTTTTCTGTTGAAGGATAATGATCAATTTTATTTAATACCTAAAAGTCACTGGTGATAAAGATAAACTTAGTACGTAATAGGGATGTCACATGAACTTTCCAGGATAATCACCTAGATTATTACTGTCTAAATATACTTAACTGTGGAGTTCCAATGGATTCAATGCTATATGTCATATTAGTTGATATATATAATTGATTGGAGAAATATATAATATCTGAAATTTATTGGCTAAAAATAATGCCATGGATAAAAGGATAGGACTGCTTTTTCTTGAGCTCTCTTTAATACCAGATGATCAATTTGATATAAACCAGTTGTAATAAAAAAAGTTGGAATAAAAAATTATGTATTGCAAAAAAAAAAATTACCTAATTGTCTGAATTGGCGTATAATTGTGAAAAAACTAATTTGATTTTTTTTTTTAAATTGTTAGTATTAGGATTTAGGACACACAAAAATTATGTCTGATATCCAATCTGAATCATTCGATCCATTTCATGATCCGTTTCATAATTCGTATATACAATTATAAGCTGCTAAATCATTCGATCCGCTTCATCATTCACAGGTAATAGTGTAAAAAAAATTTCAGATTAATCTTAATTTTTTTTATAGAATGTCATACATCATCGATGCAAGTTGTTTATTTTTGAAATTATAGGAATACCTTTTTGTAATTAGCTGGTACCAAAAATTTAAAAATAAAAAAATGACATCAATTTTGAATGTGAGAAAAAGCAAATTTACAATTGGGCAACACAAACCATATATTACAGCCACCATGCATCACATGTTTTGTTATTTTTATGTCCCATTTGGAAAAAAAAAAAAAAAAAAAAACCTTACTTTAAATAAGGGTTTGATATGCAAAAGTAAGAAAAGATTCTCCACACAGCTTTTGCTTGAATGCTTGCTAAGAAGTTGGCAAGTTGCTTCCTATCAAATTCCAAAGCGCGCCGACTGGATCTCCATTTTTCCAGACTTGTCTCTGCTGTCACCGACTGGTGGGTCACACTAACCATTTTGCACGTTTCTGGCCGTGTGGGGCCACAGAAAGAAATGGACGGCTCCTGTTTCTTCTGAGGGAGGAGAAATTCTGGAAACCTCTTTTTGTTGACTCCTTCAGACTTGACTTGTTTACCACACTGGTCTACATCACTAAATGCATGAACCAGACGGTTTTAATTTGCACAAGGGTATGTTAATTATCCTTACAGTTTACATTTAAGTAACTGAACCAAGTCCATGGTGAACTAATCTTATTCAAAACACTTCCTACCGCTTTCCTCTCTCTCTCCCTCTCTGCTTCTCTTTAAATACCTCTCAAAACACCTTCTCTTCACCTCACAAAACATTCCAAAGCCTCACCCCCTCTTCTCTTGTCTTCTCTTCTCTTCATTACAGAGCAAGAGCAAGAGCAAAATCAACCTAAACAGATCTCCACCGTTCAATCCTTCCTTCTAGATCAAATGGCTCGTGTTCTCTCCACCTCTTATCTTTCCAAGATTCTGCTTTCGCAAAGCAAGAGGGGATTTGCTGCGGCAGCTGAGGCGATGAGACGAAGCACCAAAGCAGAGGACAAGGTAGCGGTGGCACAGCTCTTGGCAGGAAAGCGGGTTACGGGTGCAGAACCCGATTCGTGGGTACCGGATCCAGTTACTGGATACTACAGACCCGCTAATGGGGCAGTGGAGGTTGATGCAGCTGAGCTTAGAGCTATGCTGCTCAGACCAAAGAACTAATTATGAGTGTAATTTTATTTGCAAATTTTGGAAGGACTAATTAAGAAAAGTTGAAGTTCTCTGTTATGCTTTGGAGTTTTGTCTTGTTGGTTTTCTTACTTTTCAACCCAAAATCATGGATTAATATAATTTTAAAATTAAAAAAAAATCTGATAGTTTGTTTTTGTAATTTTTTGCTCCTCTGCTAAAAAGTGGAAAGTTTTGGACTCAATTGGAAATTAAAAAGTTGTCTGTATACGCAGAAGGCTACAGTCCTACTCTACGCAATTGCAATGAGGACCTTATAAAGATGAAAATTAATACAATGGTGAAGGATAAGGATTCACATTTATTTAATAACTAAAAAACAAACTGGTGATAGGTAAAATTAGTAATATTAATTTTAAACCAAATTATTGGCTTAAAATGCCATGAAGTTCTAATTAATTCACAAATGATATACACTTGATACAATTTGATATAAAAGTTCAAATAAAATGACTGAGCTAAAAAATAGGTGACACAAAAAGTTTTTTTTTTAATTGAATATGATTTTTTTTTAAGACGTAAATTTTCAGTTGTGGAATATTTCCAGCCCCAAAATAAACAACTTTGCTTTTTTAAATAAACAAACTTAAATTCCTTTGAAGTATCATAGATCTTTGATCTCCAAGTGCATTTTTATATAGAGATCAGTAAACAATTTAGACTTTTTATATTAGAGAAGAATTAATTTTTGTAATTACTAACATAAAAAAAAAGCATCAACAATGGCAAATTCTCATCCATTTACGATATTTTTTATATATAGAATAATATTTTAATATTTTAATCAAACATGTATAATTGGATTTTTATAAAAAACAGCTCCACTGATTCCGATTTTGTGGGTCGATGAAGGCAGAATTTTTTTTTGCTCCAGCTTGCATATTAAACTGTCTTCACCGATCCACAGAATCAGTGAGCTATTTTTCATAAAAATTCAATTCAGCGTACTGTTTAATTAAAATATTAAAATATTATTCTATTTAAAAAAATCCATTAAATGTGAGGAAGTAAATTTACAATTTTTTGCAACAAGCCAACAACAATACTTTTGTTTATTTTATTTTATGTTTGTTTTATGTCCAATTTGGAAAGCGACAAGTCAATGCATGCATGTCTCCAAAATGCATGAGATGCGGCGATGAATGATTTGTATAAAATATCTCGGATTCACAATCATTGATTGTTAGGTTTTTGATTAATTAAAGATTCTCCTTCTGTTTTGTTGGTGACATCATGACATATATTCTTATATGCTCTCCTCATTATAAAATTAATATGTTAGATTCGGTTGGTGTTTTGTAAATAAATACAAATAATCTTTTCTTTTTTCAAAAGTTTGGTATACTTCATTTTATTTGGGGTCTATTTTTTTATGTCAATTACAAATTCACTATTATTTTGTCCGTACTTTGTTATGTGCTCAAAATTCAAACATAAAATACAACAAATAAAAACAAATTACATCAAATATTTTCATTTTTAACAATATTTGTCTTTTATAATTGAGGAGGGTTCAAATGCCTCTATATTTTGTGTCTCTACCATACCTCCATTTTTAAGAACTTCAACAACTCAAAATTTAAATTATAAACGTCAAAATAAAACCGTTAAATGTGATCTATGTTATTTTCTCTTTGTACTCATAAAAAAAATATCACATTTCAATTTTTGTTTTTATGTGAATCAATCATTTGAAAAATCAACGTCTAGATTTTATCAACATTAGTACGTTTTTACAAGCTCTTGATGACAACCAAAATAAAGTTGAAATGTCACAAAATTTTGCACGTGCATAGATAAAATAATTAGATCATATCCAATATTTTTATTTTGACTTTTAAGCTTTAAATTTTGAGTTATTGAAGTTCTTAAAAATGGAGACATGATGGAGACACAAAAAATAGAGGCATTTGAACCCTCCTCTTTATAATTTTTGTTTTTGTGCAAGGAAATGAATTATTTTGTCTTTACCTCTCCATTAAATAGAAAGGTAATCAATATTTTAGTGAGTAAACTTGTTAATTATTTTCTTATTTTGTTGTTATCAATAACATAAAAAGAAAGAAATTTTATCAATTAATTACTTTTATAACAACATTCATATGAAGAAATTGCGAAAAGAAAATCAGTGTAACAAGTATTTAGAAAATTAACATTAAATTTCAACATAATAAATATCAATACATTACAATATAAAATTACACATATATATATATATATATACATTTTTTTTCACATTAATCATTTAAAATTCATAAAATTAAATCAAAGTCGATGACGAATCAGAAGACTTAATATAAGAGAGTTATTTTAGATGTTTGTGCGAGCAAACCCATTTTTTGATGATGTGGTCATGAATTCTTGTCGTATGTAATTAATTAACTTGGTACATAGTTAGCTGTCAGAACAAGCAAATAATTAAAACATACATATACAATTGTGTTAATTACGCAACTGAAATTAGAGAACATGCAAATAAAAGAAGTATTCAACGAAGGATAAGAGCAAAACAAATATATATTATTTTTGTAAAATTGGGATAAAAAATATCCTCAATAAATTTTAAACTATGCAATTTATTACAATAAAAATATTCTCTCTTTGTTAGAAACAAATTTACTTTTGATTGAATAGATTCATTCTTTTTCAATTTTTTTTTTATATTATACCTTATTTTTAATATAGTTTAAAAGAAAGTATTATGAATAGTGTATAATTGATTCCATTTTCATTCATAGTAGAAAAATTGTATATGCTTGATTTTCATTTACGTTTGACCCTCATATTCTAAAAGTCTGACTATGCTCCTGATCTTCATCACTAGATCAAAAACTAATTTCATTATCTAATACTCACAAAAACTATTGATTCAGATTTTGAATCTCTGACCGTTGTAATCGCATACAAAAAATATTATTTTTGCCACACATTTTCTGTTCTAGCTGGATTATTATTATTTTTTTAAATAAAATTATCCCAGGCAATTTTGTGTTGCTTTTGATATCAAGTTCCGGGTGCAAGCTTCTTTCTCTGATTGGTGGGGCCCGCTAGCAGTGTGCACCGCCACTGCCTTGGCCAATGAAAAGAAATGGACGGCTCCTGTTGCGTGTGGAGAAAAAGAACTTGACTCAATCACCTCTTGACTTGTTATAACTTGCTTTAATATTACAGAGCACATATCTCATTAAATAAAATAAATACATGGACCTAGTCTATAGACCACATATCTTATTCAAAACCCTTCTTGCCTCATCTTTAAATGGCTCCTAAAAATTTTAAATTTGGCCTCATAATAATTTGAATTTTATAAAGAGACTAGATTAGGCTGAATAGTAATAAATGTTTGCAAAGTTTTCTAGAACAAACGAGTAGGACCTTTCTATGTATGGAAACGTGTGTGTAAATTGTAAATAAGGAAATTTCCTGTCACAAAATCGCCATAATTTCCCAGTAATAGTGTAATTTGTTTTAAAAAAAAATCTTAAATTATTTTAGTGTAACATACATCTTACATGAATTTTTTATTTTATTATTATTATACTTCTATTTTGAAAACAATAGTAGAACCTTTTTGTAATTATTTGGTACCAAAAACTAAAATAAAATAAAAATAAATGCTTATCTATTGAATGTAAGGAAGCAAATTTGCAATTTGCAACAAACCAATAATTATAACATTATATATATATATAGTCGTCATGCATCACATGTTTTGATTTTTTTATACATCTTTTTATGTCCAATTTGGAAAGTGAAAGGTCCATTAATTCATTCACGTCTCCAAAATGAGATGCGGCGAAGATTCTCCAAAATTGAGATGTCTCAATCAATCATTGTATGTTGCCTTCATTGAAAGATTCTTCATTTGTTGTTTACCTATGAATCATGTCTTCCTATTATAAAATTAATATGTCACATTTGTTTTTTTATATTTTCTACGTAAATAACTGGTCTGTGTTGCATGTAGGGCTGCAAACGAATAGAACCAAATTGAATTTGGGTAAGTTCAAATTCGAGTTCGTTCCAATTCGAATCGAACTAGTATGGAGATGTGTGTGTAAATTTGTAAATAAGGAAATTTCCTGTCACAAAATCACCATAATTTCCGAGTAATAGTGTAATTTGTTTTTTAAAAAATCTTAAATTATTTTAGTCTAACATACATCTTGCATGCATAATATTTTTTTTATTATTATACTTCTATTTTGAAAACAATAGTAGAACCTTTTTGTAATTAGCTGGTACCAAAAAGTAAAATAAAATAAAATAATAAATACCTATCTATTGAATATTTGAATGTGAGGAAGCAAGTTTGCAATTTGCAACAAACCAATAATTATAACATTATATATATATATATATATATATATATATATATATATATATATATATATATATATATATATCATGCATCACGTGTTTTGATTTTTTTATACATCTTTTTACGTCCAATTTGGAAAGTGAAAGGTCCATTAATTCATTCACGTCTCCAAAATGAGATGCGGCGAAGATTCTCCAGAAATGAGATGTCTCAATCAATCATTGCATGTTGCCTTCATTGAAAGATTCTTCTTTTGTTGTTTACCTATGAATCATGTATTCCTTATTTTAATAATAATAATATGTTATATTTGGTTTTTATATTTTGTACATAAATAGCTGGTCTGTGTTGCATGTTTAATACACCTAATATTTCTGTCTATTTAGTATATCAAGAGACGTTTTTTTTACGGTCAATTATAATTTTTTTATTTATTTGTTATATGTATTATATTTTGTCTTATCTTATCTGATTTTTTTCTAAACGACAATTTCATAAAATTTTATTAATTAACAATGAAACTAACTTAAATAAATTTATCTCATAAATTTGATGAGTATAATTAGTCATTTTTAATAATTCAAATATAGTTACATAACTTTAATAAAAACGCAAAATTATCCACAAAATTCTGATTAGTCAGCCACATACCGTTATTTACAACACTATGTAGAATATTTTTCTATTATAAAATTTAGTCATTCATATAATAAATTTCTGATGTTTACATCACTTACAAACTTATATTTATATCTGTTGGTACAAGCAATCCATTTTGATCAGAAAAGTCCTCTACCTTTATTTGTGGTCATGAATGTATCCTTGTCGTATAAAATTAGCATACATGGTACCTTGTTTGCTGTCAGAGAATAAGCAAATAATATATATAACATATATAGTATACAACGGTATTAGGCAATGCAATTAAAGCAAACATTTCATAAAATTTACATAGAAACTTTGAGGAGAAATTAAATTGATTGTTAGGTTAATTGCTTGTGAAGTTCTGATTAAGTTCCAAGAAACTACTGGAGAGCTGTCAAGATTCTCTCTTAACTTCTTTCTTACACTAACAGTGGGACCCGCTAGACACATGCACCGCCCCTGGAGGAGAAAGGAAAATGAAGAAATGGAAGAATCCAGTTGCGTCCAGAGGAAAAACAAAGAGAAGACTTTTCATTTAGTTGCCCTTTTGAACTGTTAAACCATTTTCTTTTGCTGGCTAGACTTAGTCTACATGATTAAATGCATCAACCAAAATTTCATCATGTCCTGTTTTATCTTTAATTAAAACAAAAATGGTTCATTAATTAATAGGAAGAGAGTAAAGGAAGCTTGAGAAAATGAATTTAATACTTAAACTAAATTGTCTATTAATTGAGAATGTGTGTCATTAAAAAAAATAAGTGAGAAATAAAAATATATATACTCTCTCTTGTTTAATTTTGAGATAAAATATGATTAAACCTCCCAACTTTAATATTCATATAAAAATCTGAATTTCAAACTTGCAGCGCTCTCATGTAGAGAGCATTATTTTTGCCAATAAATTAAATGTTGGTTCTTGTTATTTATTTTCTTTTATTTTAAATATACATATTAGAGTATATAATGTTATGGAACAATATGATTGAATATTATTATCAAATGAAATAGAACTTTTAAAATATTATTAGCATTAATCTTTTTACTCTTTACGGTTCAAATTAATTAGCATACACCATGTCTATATAGTGCATATCTTATTCAAAAACCTGTTTGCCTCCTCTTCTTTATATACTCTCAAAGTCTTTCATTCTTTTTCTCACCTCAAAAGAAATTAAAGCGCTCAATAATTCCAAAACTAAGCGTGCAAATAGAAAGTTGTGATATCAATCGTTCGATCAAAATCCGATGGTTCGCGGTCTTTCTTCATCTCCCGTTTTCAAGACTCTCCTTTCTGATGGTATCTCTTTCCTTGCCAAAAGGTAATGCATTTTGCTCACATTTCAATCTCAAAATTTGCTCCTCAAAATAGAACAGATGCAAATTTTAGTAAAAGAATGATTCTTTTAAGGGCATTTGTGAAAATTTTCATTGGAAAATTCAATGTTGATTAGATAGTCGATGTTTTGATATGCAGGAGAGGATTTGCAGCGGCGGTAGAAACAGCGAGACGAAACCCCAAAACAGAGGAGATGGAGGCAGTGACTAAATCCGTGGCCAGAAAGCGGGTTGCGGATGCAGACCCGATTCCGTGGGTTCCTGATTCAGCCGGATACTACCGACCCGCTAACCAGGTTGTTGAGGTTGACGCTGCTGAGCTTCGAGCAACGCTGCTCAGACCAAGGACTTAGATTACATGTGAATTTATTAAGGGAGCAGCGGTTTTCGAATGGGCATCAGAAGTCCAGTCGGGATCATTTGATTCGCTTTTGAGATTCATGCAAAATTAAAATTATAAACCGTCCGTGAATCTAACATATAGTGTGAATCTCCATGTGGATCGAAATGTCGAGATTGAGCATCACATAGAATTTGGTTCGATGCCTATCAGACCCCCTTTGTTCCCTTGTTAAAAATGTTGAAATGTGAAAAAATTTCCGTGTGGTGAAAAATGGGTTGTAATTGTGAAATTGAAATTGAAATGAATATAAATTATTTTTGGTTATTTAATTTTTTTTTGGCCTTGTACCTAGTTGATTTGGTTTAAGTGGCCAAAGCATGAATAGATGTGGGATACACTGAGAGAAAAAGAAAACATCTTTATAAATAAAAACGAATATGGTGGCAATACAAATTTGAGAGAACAAATGAGAAAGAAATAAAGATCAACTAACCGAAAAGGCTTCAACCAAATTGAAGCACGTTGAATCTTTCAAATGCTGTTAACAACCTAATGACAAAACACAAAATGCTGTTAACAACATACTTAATAAGACCGACTCGACCATATATTCCTTCATATACAAATAAACTGAAATCCAATAATCTCCACCCTGACTCTGTCTCTGCAATAGCAAAAGGTTCACAGTAGAACAATTTGCAAATATTTGCAATTTCAGAAAAGGAGAAAGGAAAAGAACTCCAGTAACTCAGAAAAAGGAACTCACATTCAATTGATCTTGTCCCAGTATATATCATCATATAGGCAGATTACCTCATCTTAGTTCATGGTCTAATGTCCATTGCCACTTGCAGTTCCATCAGTACAACTACTTACTACTTGCACCATTACGGTTCCTGCCCGGTCAGAATTTTCCAATGTGAGGAGGAATGTGTATTCGATGGATATTGAATCAAATTCGGTATAATGTGGTAGTTTATGGCGTTTGATCTGTGTCGAGATTTGTGCATACATTAAAATTGTAAACTGCTAAACTGGACAGACATATCTTAATGTGGATTGAACAGCTCAGATTAGACAAGAAAGGATGTTAAAAGTTGGATGTATTTTTAGTGGTTATTTTTGGTTAATGATGGGATAACTTGGGTTATCTATATGACCAGAGTTGTTTTTATTTTGAACTTGGTATTTTTACCGCATTTTGCTTGTTTTATTTTAGTTCATGACTGATGCATGCTACAAAAACTGTTGATTATTTAAGAGCACAACAATTATTATTTTTCTTAATAAATATTTTAGATTTAGTAAACTGAGAAATAGAAACATTAATTAATGAAGCATTTGAATTTGATGGATAAAATATACAAATTAATTTTATTGTTTTGATAGACAAATATTTAATAAAAGAGAAATTATATTCATGAATCACAGCATGTTTGTCACGTCACATCAGGACGTGTCACATATTTTCTTCTCTAGAAGTAAGAGGTTGCTTCCTATCAAATTCCAAAGCACGCCGACTGGATCTCCATTTCCAAGACTTGTCTCTGCTGTCACCGACTGGTGGGTCCCACTAACCATTTTGCACTCTTCTGGTCGGCTGGGGCCACAGCAAGAAATGGACGGCTCCTGTTTCTTCTGAGGGAGGAAAAAACAGCAGGCTGGAAACCTCTTTTTGTTGACTCCTTCAGACTTGACTTGTTTACCATAGTGGTCTATATCACTAAATGCATGAACCAGACAGTTTTAATGCACAAGGGTCTGTCTATTAGAATCACGGTTCACATTTAAGTAACTGAACCAAGTCCATGGAGAGCAAATATTATTCAAATCCCTTCCTGCCGCTTTCCTCGCTCTCTCCCTCTCTGCTTCTCTTTAAATACCTCTCAAAACACCTTCTCTTCACCTCACAAAACATTCCAAAGCCTCACTCTCTTCTCTCAATTAGAGAGCAAGAGCAAGAGAAAAATCAACCTAAACAGATCTCCACCGTTGGTTCCTTCCTTTCAGATCCTATGGCTCGTGTTCTCTCGACTTCTCCTCTTTGCAAGGCTCTCCTTTCGCAAAGCAGGAGGGGATTTGCTGCGGCAGCTGAGGCTGTGAGACGAAGCACCAAAGCAGAGGACAAGGCAGCAGTGGCACAGCTCTTGGCAGGAAAGCGGGGTCCGGGTGCAGAACCCAATTCGTGGGTACCGGATCCAGTGACCGGATACTACAGACCCGCTAATGGAGCAGTGGAGGTTGATGCAGCTGAGCTTAGAGCTGTGCTGCTCAGACCAAAAAATTAAGTGTAATTTTGCAAAATTTGGGTACTAATTTAGAAAAGTTGAAGTTCTCTGTTATGCTTTGGAGTTTTGTATCGTTGGTTTTCTTACTTTTCAGCCCAAAATCCTGGATGAATATAATTTAAATTAAAACACTGATATTTGGTTTTGGTTATCTTTTGCTGTTCTTTTTTTCCTTTATGATAAAAAAAAAGAAATAAATAATTATACACTGTGGAATTACAATGAGGGCCTCATCAAAATGAAAATTAATACACAGTGGAATCTAAAAAAAGTTCTAATAAAAAACATGCTGAATTGCTGATGATAAGTAATTACTATTAATAATGTTAAACAAAATTTTATGGGCTGTAATAATGACATGGATTTTTGTTTAATTAACAATTTGACATAAATTTTAATAAAAAAACTGAAATAAAAAATAAATGACACAAAAATTTGTTTTTTCTTTAATATTTTTTCTTTTTACAAAATGAGTAGGATATTTGTTTGGAGACGTGTAAATTTGCATTTGTGGAAATTTTTTCCAACCACAAAATAACCATCATTTTCAAGTAATAATAATCAACTTTGCTTTTGAAATAAACATACCTTAATTCCTTTGATGTATCATACATCTTTGATGCATTGTACTTTTTTTTTTATATTATAAAATAATTTATTTTTGTGATCACTAACATAAAAAAAATAGTATCAATTCGAGGATGGCAAATACTGATCCATTGAAATGTGAGGAAGTAAAATTACAATTTGCAACAACAATTCTTTTGTTATTTTATTTTATCTTTGTTTTATGTCCAATTTGGAAAGCGACATGTCAATGCATGTCTCCAAAAATGAGATGCGGCGATGAAATGATTTATATAAAATATATTTGGCATTCCCAATCATTGATTGTTAGGTAATTATTCATTGAAAGATTCTTCTTATGTTTTGTTGGTGACATCATGACATGTATTCTTATATGCTTTCATCATTATAAAATTAATATGTTAGATTCGGTTGGTGTTTTGTGAATAAATACAAATAATTTTTTTTTTAAAGTTTGGTGCACTTAATATTTATTTGTGGTCTATTTTTCTATGCCAATTATAAATTTACTAATATCTTGTCTTTACTTTACTACGGTTTTAAAATTCAAAAAGAAAATACAATAAATAGAAACAAATTTGGTCAAACTTTTTCATCTTAACAAATTTTGTATTCTTATAATTCTTGTTTCTGTGCAAAGAAATGAGCTATTTTGTCTTTTTCTCTCCATTAAATAGAAATGTAATCAATATTTCAGTGAGAAAACTTGTTAATTATTTTCTTATTTTGTTGTTATCAATCACATAAAAAGCAAGAAATTTTATCAATTACTTGCTTTTATAACAACATTCATATGAAGAAATTACAAAGAAAAAATCAGTGTAACGAGCGTTTAAAGAACTAAAATCAAATTTCAACACAAGAAATAACAATACATTGCAATATAAAATTATATGTATAATTTTTTTCATCTTAATCATTTAAAATTCATTAAATTAAATCAAAGGTGTTAGCGAATCAGAAAACTTAATATAAGACAGAGATTTTATCTATTTTAGCTTTATTTGTCCATTTTGTGATGATGTGGTCATGAATTCTTGTCGCATGTAATTAATTAACGTGGTACATAGTTAGCTGTCAGAACAAGCAAATAATTAAACCATACATATACAATTGTGTTACGCAACTGAAATTAAAGCACATGCAAATAAAATATGGATTCAACAAAGGATAAGAGCAAAACAAAAATATATTATTTTTGTAAAATTGGGATAAAAAATATCCTCAATAAATTTTAAACTATGTAATTTCTTACTCATAAAATATTATCTTTGTTAGAAACAAATTTACTTTTGATTGAATAGAGTTCAATTGATCTCATTCATTTTTTTTTAATATTTATAGCTTATTACTAATATAATTTAAAAGAAAATATTATGAATAGTGTGTAATTGTAGTAGGAAAATTATATATGCTTGATATTTATTTACATTTTATTCCTATATTCTGAAAGTCAGACTCTGCTTGTGATCTTCATCACTAGATTAAAAATTAATTTTCATTATCTAATACTCACAAAAACTATTGATTCAGATTTTGAATCTCTGACCGTTGTAATCGCATACAAAAAATATTATTTTTGCCACACATTTTCTGTTCTAGCTGGATTAAAAAAATTAAAAAAATAAAATTATCCCAGGCAATTTTGTGTTGCTTTTTATCAAGTTCCGGGAGCAAGCTTCTTTCTCTGATTGGTGGGGCCCGCTAGCAGTGTGCATGGCCACTGCCTTGGCCAATGAAAAGAAATGGACGGCTCCTGTTGCGTGTGGAGAACAATAACAGAGACTCAGTCACCTCTTGACTTGTTATAACTTGCTTTAATATTACAGAGCACATATCTCATTAAATAATATAAAATACATGCACCTAGTCTACAGACCACATATCTTATTCAAAACCCTTCTTGCCTCATCTTTAAATGGCTCATAAAATTTAAAATACGGCCTCATAAAAATTTAAAAATTAATACAATAGTAGAGAATATCAGTATGAGTTTGCGGCTACAAGAAAGATGAAAAAAATTGCCAATTTATTTATTTTTGTGTCAATGTCTTTGGAAAAATGTTCATTGTTTATTCTGTTGAAGGATAAGGATCACTTTTATTAATTTAATAACTAAAAGTCAATGATGATAAGATAAAAATTAATGAATCTGCATATTGAATTGGGGGCCCTAGTATTTTTGAATTTTTTTATATTTTTTTTTTGAGATTATGGGATAAATAAAAATTTCGGGCCGGTTCTAATTGACATAAAAGTTATATATTGTAAAAAATCACGTAATAGTCCGAATTGTGAAAAAATAGTTTGAATTTTATAAAGAGACTATATTAGGCTGAATAGTAATAAATATTTGCAATGTTTTCTAGAACGAATAAGTAGGACCTTTCTATGGATGGAGACGTACGTGTGTGTAAATTTGTATAAGGAAATTTCCTGTCACAAAATTGCCATAAATTCCAAGTAATGGTGCAATTTGTTTCTAAAAAAATCTTAAATTATTTTAGTGTAACATACATCTTACATGCATAATTTTTTTTTATTATTATACTTCTATTTTGAAAACAATAGTAGAACCTTTTTGTAATTAGCTGGTACCAAAAAGTAAAATAAAATAAAATAATAAATACTTATCTATTGAATATTTGAATGTGAGGAAGCAAGTTTGCAATTTGCAACAAACCAATAATTATAACATTATATATATATAGTCGTCATGCATCACATGTTTTGATTTTTTTATACATCTTTTTGCGCCCAATTTAGAAAGTGAAAGGTCCATTAATTAATTCATTCACGTCTCCAATGAGATGCGGCGAAGATTCTCCAAAAATGAGATGTCTCAATCAATCATTGTATATTGCCTTCATTGAAAGATTCTTCTTTTGTTGTTTACCTATGAATAATATCTTCCTATTATAAAATTAATATGTCACATTTGTTTTTTATATTTTCCACGTAAATAACTGGTCTGTGTTGCATGTTTGATGAACTTAATATTTCTGTCTATTTAGTCATATCAAGGGGCGTCTTTTTTTTTTTTTTTTTTTTTGCATGTATGGTCATTAACTGTCAGAGAATAAACAAGTAATATAACATATACAACGGTGTCAAGCAATGCAATTAAAGCAAACATTTCATAAAATTCACATAGAAATTTTGAGGAGAAATTAAATTCATTGTTAGGTTAATTGCTTGTGAAGTTCTGATTAAGTTCCAAGAAGCTACTGGAGAGCTGTCAAGATTCTCTCTTAACTTCTTTCTTACACTAACAGTGGGACCCGCTAGAAAGGAAAATGAAGAAATGGACGAATCCAGTTGCGTCTGGAGGAAAAACAGAGAGAAGACTTTTGATTTAGTTGCCCTTTTGAACTGTTAAACCATTTTTTTTTGCTGGCTAGACTTAGTCTACATGATTAAATGCATCAACCAAAATTTCATCAGGTCCTTTTTTCTCTTTAATTAAAACAAATATGGTTCATTAATTAATAGGAAAAGAGTAATGGAAGCTTGAGAAAATGAATTTAATACTTAAACTAAATTGTTCTAAATGGTTCGTTTTTTCTATTAATTGAGAATATGTGTCATTAAAAAAAAGTGAGAAATAAAAATATATATACTCTCTCTTGTTTATTTTTGAGATAAAATATGATTAAACCTCCCAACTTTAATATTCATATAAAATCTCATCTGAATTTCAAACTTGCGGCACTCTCATGTAGAGAGCATTATTTTTGCCAAAAAAATTAAATGTTAGTTCTTTTTATATATTTTCTTTTATTTTAAATATACATATTAGAGTATATAATGCTATGGAACAATATGATTGAATATTATTATCAAATGAAATAGAACTTGTAGAATATTATTAGCATTAATCTTTTTACTCTTTACGGTTCAAATTAATTAGCATACACCATGTCTATATAGTGCATATCTTATTCAAAACCCTGTTTGCCTCCTCTTCTTTATATACTCCTCAAAGTCTTTCAATCTTTTTCTCACCTCAAAAGAAATTAAAGCGCTTAATAATTCCAAAACTAAGCGTGCAAATAGAAAGTTGTGATATCAATAGTTCGAGCAAGATCCAATCATGGTTCGTAAACTCGGCCGATTCCGAGTCAACTCAGAATCGGACCGGTCCGAGCCGAGTTATGCCCGAGTTCCTCGTCTGTGCGAGTTTTGGAGTAAAACTCGGATGAATAGTGTTTGACTCGGCCGAGTTTCCGAGTTTCGGGCCGAGTCAGGCCGAGTTCGGCCGAGTCCGGCCGAGTCAACCCGAGTCCGGCTGAGCCAAAGCAAAAGACAGGCAACCCAAATCAGAGAAAGAAAGAGAGATACCGGGACAGAGCCGATCACAGAGGAGATGGGTTGTCACCGCGCACAGAGGAGATGCGACAGGAGCAGACTCCGATCTGGTCTCCAGGAGCAACGAAAGAGGAGATGCGCACAGTGGAGAATCTCTTGGCTTCCTTCTCCAGGAGCAACGAAAGAGGAGCGCCAATAGAGCGCCGATCTGGTCTCCACTCTCCAGGAGCAACGAAAGAGAAGGAAAATAGAAGGGGGCGAAATGGAGAGGGAGGGAACGAAATGGAGAATAGAAGGGGGCAAAATGGAGAGGGAGGGGACAGAAAAATAGAAGGGGGCGAAATGGAGAGGGAGGGGACAGGAAATAAAAGGGTGGGGCTTTCTCAAGATTCGTGCAGAGAGAAAATAAGATTTAAATTTTTGTGTAGAGAGAAAATGAACGGTTGAGATTTGCGCTAGATTTAAATTTTGTATTAATATAATTTTATATAATTAGTGAATTAGTGAATAATTTTATATAATTAGTGAATTAGTGTCTTAACATAATTTTATATAATTAGTGAATTAGTGAATAAGATTTATATAATTAGTGAATTATTTAAGTGTAATATTTTGTCTTAACATAATTTTATTACAAATTATTTTTTTACCAATTATTTCCTACGTTTTGGGCATTTTTGCTACAAAACAGGCTTTCAGCCAAAAAAAACCGAGTTTCCGAGTCAACTCGCCCGATTCCGGCCGAGTCATCCGATTCCGATTCCACGGTCAAGAACCCGATTCCGATTCCGATTCCGATTCCGAGTTTCAGAACCATGGATCCAATGGCTCGCGCTCTCTCTTCCTCTCCTCTTTTCAAGACTCTCCTTTCTGATGGTATCTCTTTCCTTGCCAAAAGGTAATGCATTTTGCTCACATTTCAATCTCAAAATTTGCTCCTCAAAATAGAACAGATGCAAATTTTAGTAAAAGAATGATTCTTTTACGGGCAATTGTGAAAAATTTCAATTGAAAATTCAATATTGATTAGATAGTCGATGTTTTAATATGCAGGAGAGGATTTGCGACGGTGGTAGAAACAGCGAGACGAAGCCCCAAAACAGAGGAGATGGAGGCAGTGACTAAATCCGTGGCCAGAAAGCGGGTTGCAGATGAAGACCCGATTCCGTGGGTTCCTGATTCAGCCGGATACTACCGACCCGCTAACCGGGTTGCTGAGGTCGACGCTGCTGAGCTTCGAGCAATGCTGCTCAGACCAAGGACTTAGATTACATGTGAATTTATTAAGGGAGCAGCGGTTTTCGAATGGGTATCAGAAGTCCAGTCGGGATCATTTGATTCGCTTTTGAGATTCATGCAAAATTAAAATTATAAACCGTCCGTGAATCTAACATATAGTGTGAATCTACATGTGGATCGAAATGTCGAGATTGAGCATCACATAGAGTTTGGTCCGATATATGCCTATCAGACCCCGTTTGTTCCCTTGTTAAAAATGTTGAAATGTGAAAAAATTTCCGTGTGGTGAAAAATGGGTTGTGAATTGTGAAATTAAAATTGAAATGAATATAAATGATTTTTGGTTATTTAATTTCTTTTTTTTTTTTTGGCGTTGTACCTAGTTGATTTGGTTTAAGTGGCCAAAGCATGGATAGATGTGGGATACACTGACAGAAAAAGAAAACACCTTTATAAATAAAACGAATATGGTGGCAATACAAATTAGAGAGAACAAATGAGAAAGAAATAAAGATCAACTAACAGAAAAGGCTTCAACCAAATTGAAACACATTTGAATCTTTCAAATGCTGTTAACAACCTAATGAGTAATGACAAAGCACAAAATGCATGCTGTGAACAACATACTTAATAACACTGACTCGACCATATATTCCTTCATATACAAATAAACTGAAATAAAATAACCTCCACCCTGACTCTGTCTCTGCAATAGCAAAAGGTTCACAGTTGAACAATTAGCAAATATTTACAATTTCAGAAAAGGAGAAAGGAAAAGAACTGCAGTAACTCAGAAAAAGGAACTCACATTCAATTGATCTTGTCCCAGTTATCATCATATAGGCAGATCACCGCATCTTCGTTCACGGTCTAATGTCCATTGCCACTTGCAGTTACATCAGTACGACTGCTTACTGCTTGCACCATTACGGTTCCTGCCCGGTCAGGTATTGCACTGGTCAGAGTTCTCCAATGTGAGGAGCAGTGTGTATTCGATGGATATTGAATCAAATTTGGTATAATGTTGGAGTTTATGGCGTTTGATCTGTGTCGAGATTTGTGTGTACATTACAATTGTAAACTGCTAAACTGAACAGACATATCTTAATGTGGATTGAACAGCTCAGATTAGACAAGAAAGGATGTTAAAAGTTGGATGTATTTATAGTGGTTATTTTTGGTTAATGATGGGATAACTTGTGTTATCTATATGACCAGATTTGTTTTTATTATAAACTTGGGGTTTTTACCGGATTTTGCTTGTTTTATTTGATTTCATAACTGATGCATGCTACAAAATCTGTTGATTAATTAAGGGCAAAATAATTATTATTTTTCTTAATAAACTGAGAAATAGAAACATTAACGAAGCATTTGAATTTGATGGATAAAATATACAAATTAATTTTAATAGTTTTGATGGACAAATATTTAATAGAAAAGAAGATATATTCATGACCACGCACAACCTAATTTATATATGAACTAACAATAATAAAACCCAATGGATGAACCAATAAGATTCAACAGTTCGATCTCGGCCCAAACAAACCACTAACCAGGCCTGAGGCCCAGTCCAAGGATGGGCCATTTACAGATCTAGTGATAAACAACGGCCTAAACAATTGAAGTTATATATGAATTAAGAGGAAGGCTCAAAATGCTCCATTAATTTCGTATTCGAATCATGTCTCACAATTAGGGGTGTTCATCGGTTCGGTTCGGTTGGAACCGAACCGAAATAAGCAAACCAAAGTTATAATTCGGTTTTCAAAATAGAACCGAACCGAACCGATTTAGTATTGCAACCGAACCGAACCGAACCGATTTAGTATTGCAACCGAACCGAACCGAACCGAACCGAAGTTTTATTTCGGTTTATTCGGTTTGTTCGGTTCAAACCGAAATATATTAATTTTTTTATTTAAAGCAATTGTTTTGTAATAAACCGAAGTATATTAAAAAATAAACAGGGGTATTAAGAAATAAACCGGGATATTAAAAAATAAATCAAAGTATTTAAAGCAATTGATTAAGAAATAGACCGAGGAATTAAGAAATAAACCGAGGCGGTTCGGATCAAATACATAATATATAAAAGTTCGGTCGGTTCGGTTATTTCGGTTTTGAAAATTTCAAACCGAACCGAACCGAAGTTATAATTTGGTTTTAAAAATCAAACCGAACCGAACCATTAAACCGAAAAAACCGAACCGTTTGAACCGATCTAATTCGGTTCGGTCCAAAACCGATTAAACCGGACCCAATGAACACCCCTACTCACAATTGAAGTTATATATAAAAATATTGAGTATAAATGGTTAAAATCATGTACAATTTATATTTTAAAAAAAATACCAATCAAAATCTAGATTTGAATTCAAATTAAACACTACATTTACCAAAATATCAAAATACTAAACTAAATTTTCAAAAAATATGAATTTAAACACAATATACACCAACAACAGTACATTTACCAATATAAACAACATATTTACATTACACAAATTATTACATAAACAATATTCTAAATAAAAAATATGAAAATACAATAAAAAATTCTAGATCTTAAACTTTATATATTTACATGAACAATGTCTAAAAAAAAGGATGATAACAAAAATACAAAATAAAAAATAGAAAAAAATTAAACTTAATCAGAGACTTCAAATTACTTTTTCCTTCTTTTGTCTATATCCACCAGTCAAATCTCCTACTGTCAATACCCTACCATTTGACTTCACACTCATATGCCTATTCCAGTCCCAAGCGCCCTAGTACTCAGGACTTAACAGAAACCATACATTCATTCAACCGTATTTATTATGACTTTGTTTCTTTATCTGTCCTATTATAGAAGTAAGACATTAATTTCTTTGTGAAAGTATATGCGGGTGTCTGTCTCGCACCCTCTCACACACACAATCCTTTGGTTTTGATTCAAGAGGAACAGATACAGAGTTAAACCTTGCCAATGACACTATTCACTTTAACCATCATCATCTTTATCATGGGAAGTCCTCTCTGTAAAGCCGGCGACACCCTCCTGTCAGGTCAGACTCTTTCAGGAAACCAAACCTTAGTTTCCAAAAATGGTATCTATGAACTTGGCTTTTTCGATTATTTCGACTCTTATATCTTCTACCTGGGGATTCGGCTTGTAAACTTTTCTGATAATATATTGTGGGTTGCCAATGTAGACAATCCTATTTATGATCGTCTCACATGTGAATTGAATATTTATTCTACTGGCAATTTAGTACTGACCCAATCTCAGAAACTAATCTGGTCAACATATCAGACAAGATTAAATGAAACAACCTCTGCCATTTTAGTTCTGCTTGATACCGGCAATCTTGTACTAAAAGTAGAGGATCACATTTCTAGAATAGTATGGCGGAGTTTTGATCACCCAACTGATACTTGGTTCCAGGGAGCACCACTTGGATTCAATGCGGCCACAGGAACAAATATGTACCTCACAAAAACGAAATTGTGGGTGGGCACCATGAATTATAATTTAGGTTCTATTATGTCTAGCTTGGAGTTAGATCCAAGTAGAGCTAGGGGGTTTATTAGCAGACAATTACCAAGTAATGCTACATATCATGGTATATTTCCGCAATTAATTGATATAGTGGATGATGGCAATGGTTTAGTCACATTTAATGTTCCCAACAAAAATCATACATTCATACAATTAGATAACCATGGGTTCGTTAGCATGTACTGGGCTAAGGATCCTTCCAATTTTAATATTATTTGGTTTAGTCCTGATACTCTATGCGACTTTGATTCATATTGTGGTCAATCTAGCTTCTGCTCAGTTAACATGAACCCAACATGTTCTTGTCCTGATTATTTCCATCCTACAAATCCAGAAACATGGTGGGGATATGGAAACTATGGTTATGGTTGTTCAAGAGATATATCACTCAATTGTCAAATTAAGAGAAGGTCCAGTTTTGATGATGCATTCCTCCCAATAGAAAACATAGATAAGTATCCTGACAATCCTCAATTACTTGTGCTAAAAGATGAAAATGAGTGTGCTGCAGCATGTCTTAGTAATTGCTCTTGTACCGCCTATTCTTATCAGAATAACTGTAGCCTATGGTTTGAAGAACTAAAAAATACTATCCTAAGAGATGACAACAGGAATAGATATAAAATAAACATTCGTCTTCAAATTCCAGCCCCAAAACATAGTCATCGAGCACATCGATTTATCATTATGTTAGCCATAGGGGTTGCAGCCTTATTGGTTGTCGGGTTATTGGTTTCCTGGAAGCGCAAAGCAATTTGTCTTATCTTCAACCAAAAGGCCTTATTGGTTGTTGGGTTATTGGTTTCCTGGAAGCGCAAAGCAATTTGTCTTATCTTCAACCAAAAGGATATTACTGGGGACCAACTGGTAGCATTTTCATATGCACAAACAAAAAGTATCACCAAGAATTTTTTTCACAAGCTTGGAGAAGGAGGCTTTGGTAGTGTTTTCAAGGGATCATTACCAAATTCAACTGTTGTGGCAGTTAAGAGAATGAAAAATGCTTGCTTCCAAGAGAAGCAGTTCAGAACGGAGGTGCAAACGATAGGAATAATTCAGCACATAAACCTTGTCAAACTTCTTGGGTTTTGTTCCGAAGGCACTAAATGGTTGTTGGTATATGAGTACATGCCGAATGGTTCTTTAGATTCTCATCTATTTTCAAATCAATGTATTGCTTTAACCTGGAACACCCGTTACGAAATATTGGTTGGAATTGCAAGAGGTTTAACTTATTTGCATGAGGAATGTGGAGACTACATAATTCATTGTGACATTAAACCTGAGAATATACTTCTCGATGCCAACTTTTGTCCTAAAATTGCCGATTTTGGTATGGCAAAACTACTGGGCAGAGATTTTAGCAGAGCATTGACAACATTTAGAGGAACAATTGGTTATCTTGGACCCGAATGGATTTGTGGGCAACCGATTACAAAAAAAGCCGATGTCTATAGCTTTGGCATGATGCTTTTCGAAATCATATCTGGGAAGAGAAACACAGAGAAATTCCAAAATCCAGAATGCACTTACTTCCCTCTTTATGCTGCTATGAAAATTAGACAAGGAGAGATTGGGTGCCTGTTAGATGATAGGTTGCAAGGAAATGTCGACATGGGGCAGTTAATCATAGCTTGTAGAGTTGCTTGTTGGTGCATTCAAGAGATGGAAACAGATAGACCATCGATGCGAGAAGTTGTTCAAATGTTGGAGGGTGTTGTTAAAGTTTTGATGCCTCCGATTCCGAGTTTTCTCCAAAGGCTTGTGGATCTTGAGAATGATTCCATGTACTCTGTTGTTGGTTAAGTTCTACACCAGAAGTTGGTGCCAGTTTAATTTTCATTATTCTGTTAAGTTTGTTTCTATTTCATTTTAGTTGTTGTAATTTCCTATTTCCGGTTTATGTCGCTGCATTAAGTTATGATGTACTTCTAATTATGAAGAACCTCGTTATTCTATTGTTGAATTTCTAGTTGGATGTTAAATTATTGTTCATTGTTTGACAATTGACATATTGTATATCGTTTATCATTTTAACTAGTAGTACTTGCTGCATGTGTCAAGTTTTTTTTTTTCTTAATTAAATAGAATTAAATGTTTGGTATGTACTTGCTTGGCTGTAATTTAGTTAATGTTTTGTTAGCTGGTTCATCATGATCTATTTAGCAGGCGCCCATTGTTCTGAACATGATCGGACCGGATACAGATTGGATAGTACATACCAAACATTGAAAAGAAGCAAAATGTATTTTTATCTAGAGAAATTTAGATATGCCCATTATAACTTGTACTCAATTAGGTTTTTGTCCATTCAAAATTGAAAATTAGTTATTTCCCCATCTAAATATAACTATTTTATTAATATATCCATTCTTGATTTTTTTACATTAAAAATTCAAATTAACATTAGCTTTTTATTTCTTAATTTTTAATTTAAACAGTTCTTCATCATAAACTCATTCAACTGTGAAGTCAATTTTAAGATGACTTGGACCAAGTCAACTTCATAAACACTTTTCAATGTTGTTGGAAAATTTAATGCGATGGTAGTTTCCAGATGTTGACAGGAGAAGACTTTGACCAAGTCAATTGTCTATATTATTAAGTACGCTGTTACTACTACAAAAATATTGAGTGTACATGAACCTTACGGTCATGAAAAACCTTGAATTTAAATAATTGAAAGCAGCATTTAGCTTCAGATTTAAAAAAATACAATATCAACTTGTAAACTATTCTACTTGAATAAGAAAAAAAATATAATTCTTTTGTGAAAATTAGAATTTTGTAGTTCGCTCAATTATGTTTCTAATTTGATATATTTTAAAATCAATTACGTACTAAATAAATGCTCGTGTCTAATTGTCTTGTCAATGACTTACTCCACAATCAAACATGACTTTGAGCAATGTTTTTCAAATTACTTTTACCTTCTTTTTTCTCTATTCATTCAAATGTGACGGCGGCAATCATCTATAAATCATAAATGTCAAAGTATTATAGATGTGAAGCATCTCTCTGTGTAGAGAAAGAGTGGCCTTCTCTTATTGTAGGAGAAAGTGTGTCGCACCCTTCTTATACACATCAAACCCTTTGGTTAAATACATATATAATACTTTCCCCTCCTTTTTTACTTTGAGAGAAAAGATAATGCTTTATCCCTTTATGTATAGTTTTGATCAAAGAAGAACTCAGAGAGACAAAAAACCTCGGCCGATGACAATTTTCATTTTAGCCATCATCATCTTCATCATGGGGAGTCATCTCTGTAAAGCCGGTGACACCCTCCTGCCAGGTCAGACTCTTTCTGGAAACCAAACTTTAGTTTCCAAGAATGGTATCTATGAACTTGGCCTTTCTCCTGAACTTAATGGCGGGCCTTATGATCAATACCTGGGGATATGGTTTGTAAACTTTTGTAATTATGTGTTGTGGGTTGCCAATAGAGACAATCCTCTTCAAGATCCTCTTAAGTCTGAACTGAAAATTTCCTCTACTGGCAATTTAGTACTGACCCAATCTCAAAAACTGATCTGGTCAACAAATCTGACAAGATCGGATGAAACAACATCTACCACTGCGGTTCTCCTTGATACCGGAAATCTTGTACTAAAAGAAGATGGTAGTATTTCTAAAATAGTATGGCAGAGTTTTGATCACCCAACTGATACATGGTTCCAGGGAGCACCACTGGGATTTAATGCGGCCACAAGAACAAATATTTTACTCACACATACTTGGGTCCCAGGAGAACCGGCTTTGTGGCCGGACACCATGAAGTATCCTTTAGGTTCTATTGTGTCCAGCTTAGAGTTAGATCCAAGTAGAGCTAGGGGGTTTATTATCAGACAATTATCAAGTAATGCTACATATCATGGTATATTTCCGCAATTAATTGATATAGTGGATGATGGCAATGGCTTAGTAAGATTTAATGTTCCGAACAAAAATCATACATTCATACAATTATATCCCTTCGGGTTTGTTAGAATGTATTGGGTTGATGAAATTCCTCACAAATTTAATCTTCTTTGGTTTAGTCCTGATACTCTGTGTGACTTTGATTCATATTGTGGTCCATTTAGCTTCTGCTCAGGAACATGTTCTTGTCCTGATTATTTCCATCCAACAAATCCAGAAGCATGGGGATACGGAAACTACGGTGACGGTTGTTCAAGAGATGTATCACTCAATTGTCATACTAATAGAAAGTCCAGTTTTGATGATGTATTCCTCAAAATAGAAAACATAGTTAAGTATCCTGATAATCCCAAATTTCTTGTGCTAAAAGATGAAAACGACTGTGCAGCAGCATGTCTTAGTAATTGCTCTTGTACTGCTTATTCTTATGTGAATAACTGCAGCTTATGGTTTGAAGAACTTAAACAGAGGAGATGGAGGCACTGACTAAGTCCGTGGCTGGAAAGCGGGTTGTGGATGCAGACCCGATTCTGTGGGTTCCTGATTCAGCCGGATACTACCGACCCGCTAACCAGGTTGTTGAGGCCGATGCTGCTGAGCTTAGAGCGACGCTGCTCAGACCAAGGACTTAGATTACATGTGAATTTATTAAGGGAGCAGCGGTTTTCGAATGGGTATCAGAAGTCCAGTCGGGATCATTTGATTCGCTTTGGAGATTCATGCAAAATTAAAATTATAAACCGTCCGTGAATCTATCATATAGTGTGAATCTCCATGTGGATCGAAATGTCGAGATAGAGCATCAGATAGAATTTGGTTCGATGACTATCAGTCGACCCCCTTTGTTCCCTTGTTAAAAATGTTGAAATGTGAAAAAATTTCTGTGTGGTGAAAAATGGGTTGTGAATTGTGAAATTAAAATTGAAATGAATATAAATGATTTTTGGTTATTTAATTTTTTTTTTTTTTTTTTTTTTTTGCGTTGTACATAGTTGATTTGGTTTTAGTTGCTAAAGCATGGATAGATGTGGGATACAGTCTAAAGAAACTGATTTGGATGCTGATATATATTTTTTTTCGAGAGCACTCGTGATCTATATAAAGATGAAATATATAGGATTTCTGACTCATAATATAAAAATGATGAAGAAAAAATAATAAATGAGAAAGAAATACATTTGAGTCTTTCAAATGCTGTCAAAACAGGCCGATGACAATTCAATGACAAAATCAATTACCGAAAGCTTCGACTGCCAGCCCACCAGGCCTATAAATAATTATGGCCCGTTTCTCTACTAGCACATATGCACTTGCGGTACCTTTTGTATCCCCAAAGTACCGGACCGACTAGAATAATCTAGGGGTGCAAACTGCAAACAGGTCGGATAATATATCCGAATTTGTATCCGGAAATTAGATATATCTGTATGCGGATACGGATACAAATATGATATTAAATTTTAATTATCCGTATCTAAATAGTAGATATGTATTATATAGTTTAATATATATTATGAAAAAATTTATGTTATTTACTATTATAAAAAGCGAATATCTGTATCCAAAAAATAAAAGTAGATACGAATATAATTTTACCACTGTCTGATTCGTATCCAATCCGTTTGCACCCCTCGAATAATCACAGTCCGTACAAAATTAATTTAATGATTAAAACCGACAACTCATATCTTATTCTACCCTGTCAGGTAATGCACTGGTCAGGGTTCTCCAATGTGGGAATTAAGGACCGGAGGAGTGTGTACAAATTTAATGATATTGGGTCAAATTAGGCCGAAAACATAAATAACAGTAATCCGCAATTATATTGCCATATGCACAATATAACTACTTATAACAAAATATTTAAACTAATTTATTGATAAATTATAAAAACTACACTACAATTCCTTATTTGCATTAGTCTCAATTTTACCAATGCGTAAATTTTTATATTTAGTTTCTAAATCCCCCCCCCCCCCCCCCCCCCTCACATTGGATACGGATCGGATAGTGGTAAAACCATATATGTATAAATTTTTTTTCGGATACGGAGATACATAAATATTTTCATAATACATATTAAACAATATGGTATATATCTACTATTCAGATTTAGATAATTAAAATTCAAAATCATATCCGTGCCACTATCTGCTGATTCTCGGATCTCAAATATCCGTATCTAATTTTTGCATACGGATCCGGATTCGATCGGATAATATCTGACCTGTTTACACCCCTAAGTGTTATATTTCACCTATATTTACCTTGACTTCTAATCACAGTTTGGAGACAGGTTAAAAAAAAATGATATAAACCTTCATAAATCTTCTTTTAGATGTCTTCTAAACCCATATCTCATCTCTATTCCATTAGCTTTTTTAATTTTTAATTTAAACAGTTCTTCATAAACTCAGTGAACTGTGAAGTCAATTTTAAGAAGACTTTGACCAAGTAAACTTCATAAACACTTTTCAATGTTGTTTGAAAATTTAATGCGATGGTGACAGGAGAAGACTTATGACAAAATAATGAAACATATGTATTTTGTGCATGTAAAATTCATCATTTCCAGATGTTGACAGGAGAAGACTTTGACCAAGTCATCTATTTTTAAAATGACTTTTCCTTATTTTTTCTCTATCCACCAGTTTAGGACATAACAGGAACCAGGCATTAATTCAACCGAAATTTATTTGTTTTTCAATTTACTTTGTTTCTTAATTTGTCTTATTATAGAAATGAGACATCTCTTTAACTAGGATAAAGTGTGTGTGTGTCTCTCACCCTCTCATACACACACAATCCTTTGGTTTTGATTAAAGAGGAACAGATACAGAGGAAAAGCATGCCGATCATGACAGATTTCATTTTACCCGCCATCATAGCCATAGCCTTACTGGTTCTTGGTTTATTGGTTTCCATAGGGGTTGCAGCCTTATTGGTTGTTGGGTTATTGTATTTTTGGAAGCGCATAGCAATTTGCCTTATCTTCAACCTAAAGGACATACCTGGGGACCAACTGGTAGCATTTTCATATGCAGAAACAAAAAGTATCACCAAGAATTTCTGTCACAAGCTTGGAGAAGGTGGCTTTGGTAGTGTTTTCAAGGGATCATTACCAAATTCAACTGTTGTGGCTATTAAGAGAATGAAAAATGCTTGCTTTGAAGAGAAGCAGTTCAGAACGGAGGTGCAAACGATAGGAATAATTCAGCACATAAACCTTGTCAAACTTCTTGGATTTTGTTCCGAAGGCACTAAACGGTTGTTGGTGTATGAGTACATGCCAAATGGTTCTTTAGATTCTCATCTCTTTTCAAATCAATGTGATGGTTTAAACTGGAACACCCGTTACCAAATAATAGTTGGAATTGCAAGAGGTTTAACTTATTTGCATGAGGAATGTAGGGACTGCATTATTCATTGTGACATTAAACCTGGGAATATACTTCTCGATGCCAACTTTTGTCCTAAAGTTGCTGATTTTGGTATGGCAAAACTACTGGGTAGAGATTTTAGCAGAGCGTTGACAGCAATGAGAGGAACAATTGGCTATCTTGGACCCGAATGGATTTCTGGGCAACCGATTACAAAAAAAGCTGATGTCTATAGTTTCGGCATGATGCTTTTTGAAATCATATCAGGGAAGAGAAACACAGAGAAATTCCAAAATCCAGAATGCACTTACTTCCCTCTTTATGCTGCTATGAAAACTAGACAAGGAGAGATTGTGTGCCTGTTAGATGATAGGTTGCAAGGAAATGCCGACATGGGGCAGCTAACCATAGCTTGTAAGGTTGCTTGTTGGTGCATTCAAGAGATGGAAACAGATAGACCATCGATGAGAGAAGTTGTTCAAATGTTGGAGGGTGTTGTTGAAGTTTTGATGCCTCCGATTCCGAGTTTTCTCCAAAGGCTTGTGGATCTTGAGAATGATTCCATGTACTCTGTTGTTGGTTAAGTTCTACACCAGAAGTTGGTGCCAGTTTAATTTTCATTATTCTGTTAAGTTTGTTTCTATTTTATTTTTGTTGTTGTTGTAATTTCCTATTTCCAGTTTATGTAGCTGCATTAGATTATGAAGTACTTCTACTTATTAAGAAACCTCGTTATTCTATTGTTGAATCCGAGTTGGATGTTAAATTATTGTTGACTGTTAGGCATATTGTATATCCTTTCTTATTTTAACTAGTACTACTTGCTGCATGTACTTGCTTGGCAGTATAAGTCTCAATATAAATGGGGTAATTAAGATATATTTAGTTTTCTGTTTCATAATTTAGATATTTCATCATTCATAATTGGAAATTAGTTATTTCCCTTGTAAATATAACTATTTTATACCCATTCTTGATTTTTTTTCACTAAAAAAATTGAAACTAATATTAATAAAATACCTAATTGACAATTTTACCCTTTACTTTAAACTGTACTGTATTCTGAATCAATTCCAGGCTACCTTCCTTCAGTACGTGAAAATTTGAGAAATTAAAAATTCAGAAGTTGAAAGTACATAAAGTCGAAATTTCGCACGTACTTATGTTCAATACGTGTTATTCTCTTTTTGTTGTCATTCTGGTATCTGTATTTTTTTTGCACGGACATACACATTTTTCATTTCTCAAGTTTCTGAACTTTTGCATATTTCCATTTGGTGTTATTACGGTACTGAACTTCCATATCATCTCATTTTAAATCAATGACTATAGCAGTACAAATCAATTTTCATGTTTTCCTAATTTTATGATCTACTGAAATGAGTTAATCATAAAACTGAACAGTTTTTCCATATTACCAGAATACCAGAAAACTTAAATGAGGGTCGCACGTGTGACAGAGATAAAGATCAAATTTCTGCATATCGAAGGATGGGAGCCTGGAAATGATTGAGAGTAACAGTATAGATTAAAATAAGGAGCAAAGTTGTTAATTAGATATTTTATTAATATTAATATGATTTTTTTGGTAAAAAAAATAAAGGATCGGTACATTAATAAAATAGTAATGTTTAGATGGGGAAATATGTAATTGAACAGGTTATTATGATAGGCATATATCTAAATTTCTCTTTTATCTATTTGTGAATTGTCTCTTTTATTTTCTCCGAAATTTCCCAAATTATATATTCATCACTAATGGCATTTTACACATAGTCTAACACTTATCAAAAGTGAATAAGATTTTTAATTGTAATTATCGTCTTTAAACCTCAGCAAACTACAAATATTTTGGCAAATTATATGAAATTAATTTGTTGGTATGTTTCCTTCCAAAAGTTTCTTGAATTTAATCTTAGTTAAATTTATTTAAAAGCATTATTAAAAATTGTTCATTATTAAGTACATGCTGTTTTATTAATCCTTAAACCCGTTGTAAGTTATCAGAAATAAAATCTATTCCAAAAACAGTGTATCAGAGACTCTGGATTTACAAGAATTATATGGGTGTGAAGAAAAAAAAAAAATACTTGCATTGTTTATAATGTGAACGCAGGTTAACAACCCCACTT
The DNA here is from genome assembly GCA_964058825.1 of Carex arenaria. Taxonomy (NCBI): domain Eukaryota; kingdom Viridiplantae; phylum Streptophyta; class Magnoliopsida; order Poales; family Cyperaceae; genus Carex; species Carex arenaria. The sequence goes on along the minus strand of CAXKVW010000049.1, from coordinate 982,468 downwards.
GCTTTTTTAATAGCAGCAGTCGTTTTCCTTGTTGAAACTTTTTATAGACTTTTTGAAGAATTTATTTGTTCAATTATTCAAAGTTGAATCTAAATCATTAGATTGTGTCCAAATTAATACATATGAATTAGATAAGTTTTAAATTAATCGTACTCAGATATTTAAAATAGTACATGTTGTTTTCATTAGTAGAAAGATCAGTACTAACTACTAACTTCACCAATAGAAAAGAATCTAATGTTAAAATTGATACTAATCCCACTTATCATAACCCAGTTTATTTTGTTTTCTCTATTAAAAAATATAAAAAGTTTTTACGAAAATAGATAGTTCTGTATCCTATTACATCTAATTTAAGATATTATATCTATTTTAGTAAAAATATATATTTTAATATAGAAAATTGAAAAAAAATAAACAGAGTTAGTATCAGTGAGATTAATACTAACTCTAACATTTGATTTTTTAGACCGGTGTATATCCTACCGATATTTATACCAATGAAAAATCACATATACTCTTTCTATTTCTCTCTTCTTTTTTTGTTATTTTATCTGTCCAAAGTTTTTGGGACAAAACCCAGTTCCTTTCTGGCTATAGAGCCGTGAGCTCATGTTTCTGACCTTTTTTTTTCCTCAGGGACTGTTGCTGCTCTCAAGTCAAATCTGACTCACTTGTATATAATTGTTCTCCTCCAGTATTACAAAACTTGATGCATCCAGTAATTGGGTGATGGCCTGAGGTCAACATTAAATATTGAAAACAAAATGGATTGCAATAATTGTTTTAAAACTGGAGATGATTTGGGTCATGCTAACTAACGATGATAATATGATGTCACTGCTTCCCTAATCAATTACTAAAAGCATCATTCTCTAACACTGTAAATATCAAAGCAACTCCTCTCTGTACTTGAAAACACAACACTTGTTCAAGAGGAAAAGCAGAGCAAGCGCAGATGGCCACTTCTAGAGTGAAATTGGGATCTCAGGGATTTGAGGTACTAATTATTTTGACAGTTTTTGGTAATTTCTTTTTTAAAAACGCTTTCATGCAGAGTTTTACAGAAATAATTATGGCTACTTTTTCAGGTATCAAAGCTGGGTTTTGGATGCATGGGTCTCTCATATGCTTACAACTCTCCAGTGTCTGATGATGTTGGCATATCGATAATAAAACATGCATTTGACAGCGGCATCACCTTCTTTGACACCTCTGATGTGTATGGACCTCATACCAATGAAATTTTGGTTGGCAAGGTTAGTTCTAGACTTCCATCTTATTTTGTTTTCATTCAGGGGATTTAGATTTAGAATTTGTAACCGTAGACTTAGTACAGTGCCATTAGCCCTCGTCTCTCTATACTGGAGTGTACCGGGGACCTTAATTTAATAAGAAAATTAAAATAATGTTGCTTTCATATTTGATTTTGGCAAATTCAACAGAAAAAGTAAGTTTGGTCAATTATATCCTAAATTTACTGAAAGGAGGAATTGAAAATCACACATCCATTTGAAGTGACCAACCAAAAGATTTCTTATTTTCCTAACTTACAAAGGCCTTCACTTATCAGGCTATTAAGCACTTGCCAAGGGAAAAGGTGCAAGTGGCTACTAAATTTGGGAATTCAAGAAATGCTGCTGGAAATCTAGAGATATGCGGCAAGCCAGATTATGCCCGTGCGTGTTGTGAGGCAAGCCTTAAAAGACTTGGAGTAGAGTACATTGATCTCTACTACCAGCACCGGATTGATACAACCATTCCAATCGAGGAAACTGTAATTAAGTTCTTATCCTATTAATTCTTTATTACTACTAATTCAATTGATTAGGTAAACAAATAGGAGGCCACATATTCTAGAGATTTGTTTACTTAAAGTAATACCAATCAGTAAACAGTAGCCTTATGAGATTGGGTTTTTGTTCTATATAGATTGGAGAACTAAAGAAGCTAGTTGAAGAGGGGAAGGTGAAGTATATAGGATTGTCGGAGGCAAGTCCTGATACAATTAGGCGTGCACATGCGGTGCATCCAATCACTGCTTTGCAGATGGAATGGTCCCTCTGGTCTCGTGATATTGAGTCAGAAATTGTGCCACTTTGCAGGTGATACCTTTTTCTTCTCTTTTTTCTTATATGGTTTCAGTTGAATGTTCTTTCATATGCATCTGCATATAAAAAAAAAAAAAAAAAAACCTCATTGACACACACATATATGAGTATTGTTAAGGACTTAAGGTTACTTATTAGTTGCATTTTGGTTGTACAGAGAACTTGGCATAGGAATAGTAGCCTACAGCCCGCTTGGTCGTGGATTTTTCGGTGGAAGGGGAGTAGTTGAAGAATTAAAAGACGGCTCATATTGGGTAAATTTTAAACCATATTGCTTATTGCCTTATTCTGACAAATTCACCTTCAGCTCGTATACCAGTTTAAATATGTAGTAATGATTTTGCTAATCTTAATTTCATATTGAGATAACCAACAGCTATACTACAAGCACTAATTCAAGAGTTAAATTAGTAATACAAAATCAAATTTTTAAGCACCATTTTATTGTCTTTTATATTAAAACTTAATTTAAATTTATAAATTACCCATTTTACCCTAATTTAAATTTATAAATTACCCATTTTACCCTTTTTTAAAAGGCATAAAAAATTGTAGTTTGTTTAAGAAAAATGTAGGCCTCTTTACTGGAAAATTAGTAATTATTTTTCTTTACTGGAAAATAGACAAATCACCCAAGGTTTGTGGGGGAGAATTTGGAAAAGAACAAACAGTTGTTTTTTCGTCTTGAGAGCCTAGCGAAGAAGCACAAATGCACAACTGCTCAACTTGCTCTGGCATGGGTTCTTCACCAAGGGGATGATGTGGTTCCCATTCCAGGTTTGCTTCATTTATTTTCTATCACATTCCTTCTCAAATGGTTGTAAAAAAATATGTGCTTGTTATTATTAACTTCTTCATGTAAGGTTAATTGAAATTGTATATAAATTAATGAAAGAAAAGTAATCATTAATAACCAGCCAATTGTTATATATAATATCCAAAACAATACATAAAAGTGGGTTACCACTCATAACAATAGAAAAACAATGACCAAACTAATAATACTGACAACTGAAAAGTAATTTTTTTTTTGTGGGTTATATCAGGAACCACCAAAATTAAGAACTTGGAGAGCAACATAGACGCACTGAAAGTGAAACTCTCAGATGAAGACATCAAAGAGTTAACTGAACTGGTAAATGCAGATGAAGTAGCTGGTAGTAGATCAGTCAGTGGAAATGAGCGTGCAAACTGGAAATATGCAAATACACCACCTCTCAATCTGTGAGAAAAATATTATATATATGATATGGCTTGAGAGATAAAAACTGAACATTTTTAACGATTTACTGTTTTCATTTACTTTTCTTTTTAATAAATGGGTAGGCGAGCAGCTATATATAATGATTTATTATATTGCAGTTACTTTCATTTTTTATTTGTTTTGTTTGTAATATCTCCTCCAGTTACTTCAATTTATCATAAACTTGACAGTAAACTCCAAAAAGGAAGGCAAAAAATGAAATGACCCGCCACAACTTAAATAATCACATAAAACCTTATAAAGAAGAAGCAACAAATGATCTCTCCAAGGTAGCTGTTAATGTCTTTATCAAGGCTAAGTGGATGATCACAACTCCAATAAATAAAGTCGCAAATTGGGCCCTATATATCATTTTTCAATGTTCAGTGAATTTGATTGATGTGGTCTAGTGTTCACACAGGCGTTTGGAAATGTTAAGCCTTACATAAATATCAAGATGTGATAAAAAAACTGCTTAAATGTTAATTTTTTTTATTGTTCTCTTGCTATAATACAAAAAAATATAAAAATATCACAAGCTGATTTGCTTTTGCGTGGCCGTTGGATCGAAAGGGGCTGTATTTTTATGGACCTTGGGTTTGTCACCAGGCCCATTATTCTTACAGGTTACGATAACTTAAGAAAATTGCTAATAGGCCCATTATTCTTACAGGCTACCTGGATTTATGGCCCATATAGATCTTGAAATTTTGGGTCTTTGAAAGAATACGGTGCTCTCTACAATTGATCCGGCGACGAAATTAAAATTGTCAATAAATATTTCCGATCCAATATTTGATACAATACATTGAGCAAAGTTAGCGTGTACTATTCTCACCAAGAGAACTTGGTAAGTATAACACTAAAATCTAATAAATTGATTTAAAATAACAAATCTAAGCTGCTGAAACAGATCAATTTCACAAGTGATATGTGTACATGCAAAATTTTAATTTTTTTAATTCATTTAGTATAAAGTCAATGGTCAATGAATAATGAAAAATAAATGTATTAAAATAATTTGTAGAACTTCATTTTTTTTTACCTTTTGAAATTGTAGTAAATATATTCAAAGTTTTCAAAATTTTGTAGTACATACATTACTTGTAAAGTAGATCGGTTTCAACAAATTAGATTCGTCGTTTGGAACCAAACCAAATTAATAGATTAAGAACTTATGCTCGTCAAGGCTTGATGAGCATATCACACACTAGCTTTTTCTATATTAAAATCATTGTTTTTTAGAAGATTCTTGACCATAAAAAAAAAGTGATTTTGTACCTATCTAAAAAAATAACAATTCTTTTTCAAAAAACAAAAAAACAATTCTTGACCATAAAAAAAAAAGTGATTTTTCCATATTAAAATCATTGTTGCTTCCTCGTTCTTGGATGTTTGCTTTATTCTCATTCTTCACATGCCCTTGAGGAAAGAGGCTGAGACATTACCTACATGGCACATCGTTGATGTCAGATCACTCTTTCCTAGCTTTGTTTTCTCTTCTCCAATAGGTACATTACAGTCTTTTGTTGTCATTAGCTTAAATATATAGTAGTTAATCCACAGTTCAGTTACCTCATAATCATACATGCGGCTTATGCCCGTATTTTATCAAAATACATTTTTACTCATTGTAAATATATTTTTTTATCAACAGAATTGTTAGTAGGCATTTAAAGTCACTAATCTTCAAAATAAGAAATTTGTTGTTTGTTCAGCTCATACAGATACAGTCAGTCTATTGTACTTCAAAACTACAGGAGTAGCTCTGAATTAATATTAAAAGAAAAAAATACTGATTCATTTTTCCTATATGCTTGGCCTGAAAGAGACTTTAACAGACTGACAATCACTCACTGGCATGGCCCATGCTCGCCCTGATTTACAAATTACAATCTATCTGATGTCCAAATCCTGAAATAGGATCAAGACTGTGTTAATACGATCCACCACCATATCACCTCAGCAAAAAAAAACAAACAATTGGGAAATCACTCTCTGTTTCATTGCATGCACAATCTGGTATTCCCTATGGGACTGGAAATTATAGAAATTATGTCGTTACAATTTGCATGGGAACCCCGAGGAAGGATTTTGATTGTGGAAATTGGACACCGATTCTGATCTCTCTTGTATCCAATGTAAACCATGCAAAACTTGCTACAACCAAACAGACACCACTTTTTGACCCAAACCTGCCAAGCACTTTCTCGAGTGTTACATGTTCATCCACTGATTGTACTAAGCTTGACATAAGGTCCTGCTCTAGGTAGGAAATAGGAATGACACATTGCTGAAATTCATGTTCCGGGACTTTTTTTTTAAACTATACTGTGCTTATAGATAGTGGCTGAGCCAATGTATACCAGGGGTAGGCAGTTGCCTACTCACTATTTAAAATTTTTAACAGGAACAGGTTAAAGTTTTTTCTTTGCCTACTCCAGGTATTAGTTTTGCCTACCCCTGTTTATTTCTTTGGAAGCTGCATCTCGTGCCCTTCCTCTAAATCACACACTAGTCAGCAGATTACGCAGAGGGGATTCTAAATGCCAAGTATGTGGCGAAGGAGAAGAGGACACTACACATTTAATGTTCCACTGTTCTTTCTCTTGTACTTGTTGGTTTTTTATTTGCGGACTCAGATCAGACACCATGGGAGTTGATTCGATACAAGATTTGATTGATTTAGGTGATACAACTACAAATTGAGAGTGGACTCAACGTGCAAATATCCTATGGGCATTATGGAGGTGTCGGAATGAGTGAATGTATGCGGGAATTGAGCCTACACTCGAAAGGTTCATGAAATTGCTTAATGAGGTAAATATGAAAACTAAGGTGGGTATGTCATATAATATGGTACAATTCAAAAGCAATTCCCATTCAGATGCTTCAGTAGATAGATGCTACACTTATTCATGTTATGTGGATGGGTCATGGGTAGACCAATGGAGTGGAGAAATAGGCTACATAATTTTTAAGAGAGACTTGCTGTTAGAGTATCGGTCTGTTGGAGTGAGAGCTTGTTGCCCAGCTCAAGCAGAAGCAATTGCTTTGGTACAAGCTATGGAAAAGGTTGCCTCCATGATTATAAACTCATGTATATTCTATACAGATTGTCAAGTGCTAGCAACTTCCCGTACTTCGTTAAGGCCTCCTATGGAAGCAAATTGGAAAGCATTCAAGGAATTTTACAAGGAATGGGAGCTTTTCAAGATTTACAAGGATTTTGATTGTACTTTTATTCATAGAGTGAAAAATATGATAGCAGATAGTTTAGCAAAATTAGGAAGAGGAAATGGGTGGGACTACTCAGGTTTTACTTTTCCTTTATTTTTGCAAACTTCTTTTATGGATTCTGAGTAATTGTAATTGGGAGGGAGGAGTTATAAGTTGAAATTTTGCCTACGGGCTTGATGTAAGAAAAAAAAAACAGTGTAAAGTTTTACTTTGTCATTTTAATAAGTGTTACATACAGCTATGCATGGTATTGTGCGTCCCAGTATGAATATATAATAATAAAATCCTAAAAAGCTTGTCTGTACTAGTTACAATTTTAAAATTTTGAGACTTCTGTTTTTACAAGGAATGCTTGTTTAAATTAATTTCAATGCTTGTTAAAATAATATCCATGAAATTATGTCTTGATCCTGAACCCAAATATGAACTCAATTTTTGCCTACCCCTGACAAAAAACCTGGCTATGCCACTGCAGTTATAGATAGGTAAAAAAAAAATTAAGGAATCGCACAATAGTATAATAGACAACTGGTTCTTGTGTTTAGAACAAAAATTAGTACACTAACCAAATCGTGTGCACAAGAACTGATTCTGCATGAGCTCCACATAATATTTTTTTGAAAAAATATGAAAAGAAAATCAAAAGGTATGGATTGTCTCAGATATTGATTTGGATTTTAACAGCTTCATTTTCCAAAGTCTGGACACCGGGTCCTGGATCATTGCGCTCTGGATGGACCCTAACATTTTAACAATAATAGACAAGAATTAAAATTAGCTAATTAATTATAGATGAAACTATATATATATAGCTTTTCATCTAATTATAAACCATGCACTAACCAGCTTTTTGTTTAGTACTAATATATTTGTCATATGGAAGTTTGCAAGAGAGAGAGAGAGAGGGAGAGAGGAAACCTTACCTCAGTTTTGAAGGAAAACATTCTTTCAACATACACCATATGCTGAGAACCGGAATAACAACGCAGGGTGTAAGGAATATCTTTTGCCATATGGTACAAAACTTGTAAGTTGGCACAAGAATAAAATAGATAATCACGTTGTAGAAGAAGAACACCCACATCGAAAAAAAAATTCACTTTGCTGTTTTCGAATAGCAAGACTTGTGATGAACAAAGGCGGTAGAACCGAGGAAACATATATAAAAATCAAATGAAACAAATCAAATCTATTTTTCAAATTTTCAAGTATAGTTTTATCGAGAAAAGGAACAGATGCCAAAGCTAAAAAATATGAAAACCAGCCAGAAAATATTCCGAGATATTGCGCAAACTTATCATCATATGGCGATTGGACAAATGGAAGAATCTCCACCCTGAGAAGTACAAGTAATATTAGTGTTGGAATTATTATCCTTTTCTTATTTAAAATAATGTTTGTTCAGCTCATTAGCATCTTAAAAGATTAATTATCTAATTATGATATATACTAGATTCCCAATGAGTTTGAGATGCAATTTTTGTTCAATCTTCTAACCAAATAAATTATTTTACAAGAATTGTTTTTCTTTCTTCAAACAATTGCTTCTGTTTTTTCACATCACCATCATCCGATTTTAAATCCATGGAAGGGTTATTCCCCAAAACCCTCCAAACTCATGTAACCAATTGCTCTTAATAAAATAGGGTCTATAATTGTTTCTTACTACACAAAAAAAAGGAGAGTTACCTTTGTTCAAAGTTGGAGTTGTCAGCCTTTTCTTTTTCATTTTCCATTAGGTACAGGAAAATGCTTTGGAGGATGCAAGAAATTGTAGGAAAATAAACTAATGATTTGGACAGGAGAAAGTGTATTTATTTGTGACCCAACTTCCCAAATTTATTCAACGAGTTAATTTTAGCGAATGACTACAGCACATCTAGTTAAGTAAAATTAATTTATTTAGACGATAACAATTTAAAATTAGACATTCAACATCAAGTTAACAAACTTCGATATTTCAAAACAACTATTGCAAATATATAGTTGATGGTATTACACATATCTTCAATCTTATATATTCTCATAAAAGCTGTCTTTTTAAGGGAGTTAGTATTAATTTCATAATTTTTTTGTAGTAAAATTAAAAACATTTCCTTATTTGAAAAGGAAGAGAGAGCTCAACATGTATTAAAAATAAGACCGCATTGGATTTTTGACTTTTTTTATATGGAAAAGGAAGAGAGAGCTCAACATGTATTAACTTTCTAGCTGAATACGAATCTTCTAATCAAATAATTTGTCTTCTTTAGATTCAGTGTTTTTTCAATATTTTTTTACTATTTTTTAAGATGGGTAAAAAAAAAGTTTTTCAGGATAATATTTACCTCCTAAAACCAATAATTTTGCAACTATATTAAAAATAGTAAAAAAATTCAAAAAAAAAATTATGTCCAAACACATTTTAATGTAGAAATCATGTTGACAGGTTTAGATCATCTATCTAATCTTTGAAATCAAATATAAAGATATGGAGTATGATTGGAGCATGAAAGCAATGAGACATTAACCTGAAAGGAGTCAGGTGCGCCTCTCACAAGGTGGTGGAAGCTTAAAAACCCAATCAAGGTTAAAGTTGCTTGCTGGATTCTTATAACTGATAGGCTACTGACGAGGGAAACCCTCACCTATAAAGATGAGTGGAGAATGCATGTGTGATGTCACAAGCTATAGGTGCACAGATTATGTCGGTATGTGCTCATTAATGAGGACATGTCACAAGCTCATGGTTTGTTTGCTCGGGACACTATAACACTACATAGGACTGACACATTGCCGATCTTCATGTTCGGATGTGGAATCAGTAATGCGGGGACTTTTGGCATGATAGACGGGTTGATTGATTTAGGCCAGAATATCACTAATTTCAGAAGCGTCTTCTAAGTACGGTGCTATGTTTTCGTATTGCCTTCCTTCAAGATCTAGTTATACTGGATATCTTTTGTTGAGAATAAAAATAGTTAAAGGACTAAAGTAGAAAAGGACAAATTTGTAAATAATAAAATAGTAGGTAACTCTTAATTACTAATAGGAAGTTACCGTTGGTACCAACGGTACAATAAGGTTACAAGATATAAATATCATTGAGGAGAGAGATTGTAAGATAAGATTCTCATAACAGCAAAGAATAAGAAAAATAAGAATACAAAATTTTCATAAATTTCTGTCTTACAGAATTTACATGGTATCAGAGCTGAAGTTTCTGTGACTGGAAAAAAATCCCAAAACCAAATATCAGAAAAACTGGTATAATAACCCAAAACACAAGTGCGTAGTGCCACCAAAATCAAACCAAAACCTGATCTATACAATCAAAGACCAGGAACCAACAAAGAATACCCAGGAATACAAACCATCCGGTTTTTTCTCATACCTATCCCCAAGAGAAAAAACAAATACCAGCAATCAAAATCCAAGAAAAGATTGTCTCAGAAAAAACCAAAAAAATACAGATCTGTTCGAAATCCTAACCTGAGGATGGAGACAAGAGGGACCTCCAGCACTGTTCGATGCACCAATTGCAAAATAGAGGGCCACACGTATAACAGCTGTTGGTTTCTTCATGTTCACCTCCGACCGAAATGGTGGAAAGAGAAGGGCGGAGTGGATCGGCTGAATAATCCTAAGGGGGAGAGAAGGGATTTCGCCATCTCTGGTGCGGCGCGAGCGCTTCAACTAAACGAAGAGATGAGTTGTGTTGAACCGGGTCCACCAATTTCTCCAAATAATGGGTCCGCCAAAATTGAGTCCGCTGGTTTTGGAGCTACTGCTTCAAACAGAGCTGCTGCCGAAACAAATTTAGAAATCTCCAAATTAATCTCTTCCCTCAACGGGCTTTTAAACAGGCCGAAATCAGGTTCTTTTAATTTACAAAGTTTATTAGAAGCCCAAGATAATAAATTTAATATAGGTCCAAATCAAATGAAATATGTAATACCAAATAAAAGGGCGAATGAAAACCCAAACAGATCTGAAACCGAAAAAGGTGAAATAAAACCAGAAAAATGTACTTATTTAGGAAATCTAAATCAAGAGTACTCCAAAAATAATTCGGTTTGAATTTTAGATTCCGGTGCAACCGATCACATGACCGGAAATAAAAACATATTGCATAATTATCAAAAAACCAAAGGTCAAGAATTTGTATATGTTGCAAATGGTGAAAAAATAGAAATTTGTGGCTATGGCTCAATTATCGTTTTTTTAAAAGAAATTAAAAAATGTTTTACATGTAAAAAATTGCACCGCTAATTTATTATCTATAGGAAAACTTTCAAAAGAAATAAATTGTGAGATTATATTTTCTTCTAAAGATGTATTTTTTCAAGATACAACATCTAAGATAATGATCGGTGAAGGTCTCTTTCAAAATGGACTATATTTTTTGAATAGCCAAAAATTTAATTTCAATACACAAATACCATGGGAAGCTTATGGCATGAAAGAATTGGACATCCCTCCGATAAAATTTTAAAATGTATTTTTGATTTTTCAAACCTAGATTGTAGTAATTGTGAAGTATGTAAATTTGCAAAGCACACGAGACCTCCTTTTGTTACCTCAAATTCTAAAAGTACCAAAATATTTGAACTTGTTCATTCCGATGTTTGGGGACCCGCTCCGATAGACTCCTACAATGGTTTTAAATATTTTCTTACATTCATAGATGATTTTTCACGATTAACATGTTTATATATTTTAAAAAATAAAAGTGAAGTCTTTTCTCACTTTAAAGATTTCTCAAACTTAGTTGAAAATCAATATAACACGAAAATTAAAATTCTTAGGACCGATAATGGAACAGAATTTGTAAATCAAAATTTCTCAAGTTTTTTGAAACAAAAAGGAATTATACATCAAACTACTTGTGTTTATACTCCACAACAAAATTGAGTTTCCGAAAGAAAAAATCGTCACTTACTTGAAGTGACAAAAGCAATTATGTTTCAAAATAATGTTCCAAAAAATTATTGGTCGGATGCCGTTCTCACCGCAACTTATTTAATAAATAGGTTGCCAAGTGTAGTCCTAAAAAATAAAAGCCCATTAGAAATTATTTATCAAAGGAAAATAAATATTAACCATCTAAGAATTTTTGGATGCACATGCTTTGTACATCAAAATAAACGAGACAAATTAGATTATACTTCTATTAAAACTATCTTTTTAGGATACTCATCTCAAAAAAAGGGTTACAAATGTTATGATCCTATAAATCATAAGTTATATATTTCTAGAGATGTTACATTTTTTGAGAACGAACCATATTTTAAAACCACCAAAGATATGGTTAATACTCAAATTAGCTCAAATGATTTTGTCATGCCTATGTCTACTAATCAAATTATTGAGCAAAGCATTGTAGAAAATGAAGAAAGAGAAAATAATGGAGACAATCATAATACTCCTCAAAGCGGAGCCGGGGAGGAAGAAGAGGGTGAAAATATTGAAGAAGAAGTGGTGCTAGATGAAAATGTTGGAGATGATGAAAATATTGAAAAAGAAGTGGTGCTAAGGCGCTCAACTCGTCCAACACAACCATCCACAAAGTTACGAGATTACGTAACCTATAAGGTTCAATATCCAATCGAAAATTTTATCTCCTATAAAAACATTTCAAAAGAACACCATGCATTTCTTAGTTCAATTTCAAAAATGGAAGAACCAAGAAATTTTGAGGAAGCTATAAGCCAACCGGTGTGGTGCAAGGCTATGGAAGAAGAACTCCAAGCCTTAGAAAAAAATAATACATGGACCATTGAACCATTACCAAAAAATAAAAAATCCGTTGGATGCAAATGGGTTTATAAAATAAAATATCAATGTGATGGCTCCATAGAAAGGTATAAGGCCCGGCTAGTTGCCAAAGGGTATATCCAAACATACGGTATTGATTACTAAGAGACCTTTGCTCCGGTAGCAAAGATGAATATCATAAGAATTTTACTTTCAATAGCGGTAAATAATAGTTGGAATTTATATCAAATAGATGTAAAAAATGCATTTCTTCAAGGAACACTTGAGGAAGAGGTTTATATGACTCTACCACCGGGTCATGTAAAACAAGAAAATACTAACATTATTTGTAGGTTAAAAAAATCAATTTATGGACTCAAACAATCTTCAAGGACATGGTATGGAAAACTTTCTCAATATTTATTTTTTCTCGGTTTTAAAGTAAGCCAATCCGATACATCTCTATTCTCAAAACATGAAAATAATAATACTACTGTTGTCCTTGTATATGTTGATGATATAATTTATAACCGGAAACAATCTTGAAAAAATTAGCAATATTAAAAGACATTTAAAAGAAAATTTTGAAATAAAGGACCTTGGTAGACTTAAATATTTTTTAGGAATTAAAATAGCTCATTCTCCCAAAGGACTATTTATTTCACAAAGAAAATATACCATTGACCTTTTAAAAGAAACGGAAAAATTAGGATCCAAACCGGCCTCAACACCCATAGATAGTAATTGTAAATTAAATTCCGAAGATGGAGAACCGTTGGAAAATATCAATCAATTCCAACGGCTTGTAGGTAAATTAATTTACCTAACGGTAACTAGGCCGGATATATCATTTGCGGTAAGCCAAATAAGCAAATTTATGCATTTACCAAAAAAACCTCATTTGGATGCAATTAATAGAATTTTGAGATACTTAAAGAAATCACCCGGAAAGGGTATATTGATGAAAAATAATAAATCTAATGAAGTATGTGGCTATTCCGATGCAGACTGGGCCGGGAGCTTTGATAGAAAATCAACAACCGGCTATTGCACGTTTGTAGGAGGAAATTTAGTCACATGAAAAAGCAAGAAACAAAATGTTGTGGCACGATCGAGTGCGGAAGCGGAATATCATGCCATGGCATCCACCGCAAGTGAACTCACATGGATCAAACAATTACTCGAAGAGTTAAATTTCAAATTTGATAAACCAATGAAGATGTTTTGCGACAACAATGCGGCAAGACATATTATTTCGAATGCGGTGTTTCACAAAAGAACAAAGCATATCGAAGTCGATTGTCATTTTATAAGAGAGAAGGTGCAAGCAAATGAAATTGAAACTCCTTACGTGAAGAGTCAAGACCAACTAGCAGACATCTTCACCAAGGGTCTCATTCCAAAAGTATTTGAAGAAATAATAAGCAAGCTAGGATTAACCGATATTTATAATCCTAGCTTGAGGGGGAGTGTTGAAAATAAAAATAGTTAAAAGACTAAAGTAGAAAAGGACAAATTTGTAAATAATAAAATAGTAGGTAACTCTTAATTACTAATAGGAAGTTACCGTTGGTACCAACGGTACAATAAGGTTAGAAGATATAAATATCATTGAGGGAGAGATTGTAAGATAAGATTCTCATAACAGCAAAGAATAAGAAAAATAAGAATACAAAAGTTTCATAAATTTCTATCTTACAAAATTTACATCTTTCAATAGGTAAAAACACGGTGTCTAACGTTAATTTCACATCTGGTACCGTTTTAGGTTCTGGCACGGAGATAACCAGACTAAACCCTACAGGCAAACGCCAGCACCACCACATCTTCCCCCACTTGACACATGCTACGATTTCACCAAACATCAGAGAGTTCAAATACCAACAATTTCTTTTGTCTTCTTCGAAGGCACTACTCTTTATGTTAATTTCATTGGCTTATTGTTTGTGTCAAAGCTGTCTTAGGTATGTCTTAGGTATGTCCTAGGAATCATATGCAATACACAGATGAAGACATTCCAGATCGGCCAACCCATGATAAAAATCCTGAGTGACCGAAATGACCTCCTTCTGGAGCTATAATAAATATTCTTGAATTGATACATCTTTCTTAATTTACAAACTCTTTTACAGACATTCCTTTATTTATAAAAATCATAAAACTTGGAATAAACGGTCTGTAAATACATAAAATGTAATAGAAAACCTCTCAAATGAAACACGTAACACAACATTTAAAAAAAGGAAATACCACAAGAACCTGTCACTAAATAGAACTCTATAAGCACAAAAAAAGGATCAACTTTATTCTTGTAAAACAAGAATAAAGATATATGAAAATGTATTATTTTACTTACATGTTATCTGAATGAGCTCCACATAATAATTTCTTGAAAAAAAAAAAATCAAAAGAAAATGAAAAGTTATGGATGGTCTCAGATATTGATTTGGATTTTAACTTCCTTTTACAAAGTCTGGACACTGGCTCCTGGATCGTTGCATTCTGGATGGACCCTAAAATTTCAACAAATAATAGACAAGAGGTAAAATTAGCTAATTAATTATAGATGCTAGCTTTTCATTTAATTATAAACGATGCACTAGCCAGCTTTTTGTTTAGTACTAATATATTTGTGATGATGGAAGCTTGAAAGAGAGAGGGAGAGGAAACCTTACGTCTGTTTTCGAGAAAAACATTCTTTCAACATGCACCAAAAGATTAGAACTTGAACAACAATGACGAGTGAAAGGAATATTATTTGCCATATGCTATAAAACATGTAAGTTGGTACAAGAATAAAATAGATAATCACGTTGCAGAAGAAGAAGACCCACATCGAATAAAATAATTTACTTTGCTGCTTTCGAATTTCAATATTTGTGAGGAGCAAAGCCATTAGAACCAAGACAACATATAAAAAAATCAGCCCCAAGAAATCATATATATTTTTCAAGTTATCGAGTATAGTTTTATCCAAAAATGGAACAAATGCCAAAGCTAAGAAATAAAAAATCCAGCCAGAAAACATTCCGAAAATTTGGGTAAACTTGTCATCATTTGTCGCTTCGTCATATGGAGGAATCTCCACCCTGAGATGTACAAGAAATATTAGTGTTGGAATTATTGTAATTTTCTTATTTAAAAAAAATCTATGTTCAGCTCATTAGTATTTTTAAACATTATTATCTAATTATGATACTAGATTGCTAATGAGTTTGACATGCAATTTTTGCTCAATCATCTAACCAAATAAATTATTTTTCAAGAGTTTCCTTTTCTTTCTTCAAATAATTGCTTCTATTTTTTCACATCACCATCATCCAATTGTAACTCCATGGAAGTATTACTCCTCAAAACCCTCCAAACTCAAATAACAAATTGCTCTTAATAAAATAGGAACATGTCTCTTGTTTCTTACTAAAAAAAAAGAGTTACCTTTGTTCAAATTTGGAGTTGACAGCCTTTTCTTTTTCATTTTCCATTATGTACAGGAAAATGCTTTGGAGGATGCAATGCAAGAAGTTGAAAAACAAAAACTAATGATTTGGACATGGAGGAAGTGAATTTATTTGTGACCCAAACTTCCCAAATTTATTCAACCTGTTAATTTTAGCGAATGATATTCTACAGAATGTCTAATTAAGTAAAATTAATTTATTTCTACGATAACAAATTAAAATTAGACATTCGACATTAATTAACAACTTTAATATTTCAAAACAATTGTTGCAAATATATACTTGATGTTATTAATTGCACATAACTTCAATCTTATTATCATAAAAGTGTCTTTTTTAAGAGAGTTAAAATTCATAAAAATTTTGTAGTAAAATTAAAATGAGAAGCTAATCATTTTTTAGCATTTCCTAATTTGAAACGGAAGAAAAATGGCAAAATAATAAGACCGCATTGGGATTTTGTCGTTTTTTAGATGAAAAAAACGAAACAATTTTTTTTCTCTCTCCTCCAAATTTAGGTAACAATGCTTTCATACACCTATTTTTATTATTCCTCACCAATTGTTTTTATCCGCTCCAAATTTAATATATCTAATTAGGCTAATTTCGTTGCTAGAATATCTCCATTCTTATGTTAAGCACGTAGATGTCCTGATCCGCCAACCACTATAATTAAAAGATGAAATTTTAGGGTGAATATCAATCCTCCTCCAGTTAAATAATTTGTCTTCTTTAGATTCAATATTTTTTTTATGTTTTTACAAGTAGAAATCTATATTTATTTAGATACGTACTCACCAGTCACCACACGTACTGTGGACACGATATAATTAGAATCAAAATTAAATTACCTTAGATTAGCGGCGCTGCTATAGGAGAGTTATTGATATCTTATTTTATTTTGTTCTATCCTTCACAAATAAGGAATAGCACAACGATATAATTGACAACGCTGAAACATTAATTCAATTGATGATTGATATGAATTTGATTTCTGAAAGACAAAAAAAAAATTGATTACAGTATTACATTAGAATCCAAGGCGTAACACCTTAATTAGTTAACCAATTCGCATCCCTAATTAACATTAGTTGTCTTATAATTAATATTTAAAATGAAGTTTATTGTTTTGCTACAAGTAATATAACTTATTTAGTCCACATAACACCTTAATTAGTTCCCATCAAATTGAACATAAATTTTCATTATAATGGAATAAGTGGACAATTAAATACTGTTATCATGGGTGCATCCATTCCACCACTTTCTTCGCGGGTTCAAATATTAATATTCGTGGTGAATCCTTCTTGCAGCGGCTTCTTTTTAATATTAATTAATTACATGCAGCCAATCAATAAACTTCATTTTAAATATTATTCCAGCTTAGGACGTTAGGATTTTAAAACTTATATTAACTTCATTTCAGCGGCTTCTTTTCAATAAAAACTTCATTTCAAAACTTATGTTAGAATTTTCAGTTGTAATCCTAATTTGTATACACACGGTGGTAAAGATTTTTGAATATATGACCGTTTGCTTGTGCTCTTTCAAAACCCGTCTGGACCGTTTGCTTGAATATATGACCCTGGTACCAAAAATTGTTCACCAATTGCCTTAACTCTTTCAGTTCAAGCTTGGGACATCAACAAATGTATATAGACACAACTTGTACCAGGAGTAAAACATAGATATTCTCCCTATTACATTCATTAAAGATTAAAAAACCAAATGCATGGATGAACCAATAAGGTTCTTATTGTAAAGTAAAGATATAGCATTGCTAAATCAAAACATAGATATTCTCCCTATATATATAGGCACTTAGATATAAATCAAAACGAAATATTAGCCCCACTTAGGCTTATCACCATCTGCTTTCAGAGCTAGAGCTGGAGCTAGCAGCGGTCGCATCCTACCCAGAGAGTACACTTGAGGATGAGAGTATCATCTTTCAGATAGTTTGAGGACTCGAGTACCGACCTCTTGATGAAGTTGTTGTGGCCCCAACTGGCCTTGCCATGCCATGGGGAAAAAGTGATCTGATCAGAGGAAACAGGGGTTGTGATCGACCATTTGGAGGTGGTCCAATCCCACAGACGGATGGAAAACATCGCGCGGACATCTTTGGATGTGAGCAATTTGACAAAAACCAATACATAGTCAGAGACCGACTCACTGATGCCTTGCGGATAGAATTCTATCAGCCACTCGAAGCCTCCCACTTTGAAGCACTCCGACCTAATGCCCTTCTTGTTGCCGACACTTTTGGCGATCGAGTAGACTGTTATTTCAAAAGTCTTCGACCCAGTAGCAAACATCTCAGGCTCCGACCACATTGCAAAACTTACTTGATGAGAACGGTATAGAGTAATTATACTGATCTTTGAGCACTTTTTGTGGGATGAAAACATGAACTTTCTGCTGGTTCTTGAATTTATAGATAGATGGGTCATCAGTTGCTGCCTCATAATTAATTACACAATATAAATAACATAATCTTGGATGTTGAGCGATATTTATTGTGAAATCAAGATCTTTTAATGAAGAAATATAGAGAATATATGACCGTTTGCTTGCCCTATTTCTTATTGGAACTTGAGTAGCATTTAATTAGAAATTGATGCAACCTTTGGACTCCTTTCACCTCTACACACACGTTCACAACCACACTGTGACTTTCCTGTATTCTTTGAAACGATCCAGTTTGACCAGAGAATTGATTAATGCCTCGAAGGCCATCACTAACATGTCTCGAGGGAATAATGATATATATAAAAAGAATTTAATGTAATTCTTAGGTGTTGTCTTTTAGAAATTAAAAGTGGCAAGTCATTTAATTAGCTTAATAGGACGGAGACGGAGTATCATTTTATACTTCAATTAGTTAAATTATTATTAAAATATCTTAATAGGACGGTATTTTAGAAAAGTTCAACGTGAGGAGTGCCGCAAACTGTTATATTCTTTACATGTGTGAGTTTGAACTCAATTAAAACTTAAAATAATGAAATCAATATATTCCAACAATAATTATAAATTGTAATTTTGATTTAATTACATCATGCACAAATATTGACATGCGGAGGATCTTATAATTTTCTAAATATATATTGTGTAGGATTTGGAGTGTGGTGTAGATTGGTGAAACCGGTCATTTAAGAGTGATGTGCTGACATTATATATTTTTGGATTCATTTTGTACGAAGTCAAGAGGTCAAAAAATGAGGATTTATAAATTAATTTTAATGCATTATTTTTACATTTTCTGCTGCTTTGAAATGTATTAATTTCTAGCATCATGCATGCACTCAACACTATACAAGGCTTAGACGAAATGGGTATGCAACATATAATTCTAAGCTTAAGTCTCTCAAAATTTAATGATTGAGATATATGAAAGTAATTTTAGTATTATGGATAAATTTCTTGGAAAAAAATCACAATATTGGCTTCGTTTATAGGACCTAGAGCGGGGACCCCATGATCAAAATCCTACATGACAGAAATGACCTGCTCCTTGAATTCATTCCAATAAATCTTCTTGAATTCATTAGCAAAACCATCCGGACCTGATGCCTCAGAGTTATCCAGTTGTGCCACTGTGTATGCTCTGTGTGTGAAGAATTAGACATACTTGTTGAAAATCGATCAAGATCGATCAAAGGCATAGATCAGATTGATTCTCATATTAACTGAAGAAGAAGAAGAAGAAGAAGAAGAAGAAAAAGGCATTCTGACATCTCTGATGATCATTGGCCACCGACAAGCATACCAATCGACTACCTATATTTTCGAAGGCTACACCAACGGTTCCCGGGGCTCGGCCATACATGGACGGAGGAAGAAATACTGCATCAGTCATCAAGCTCACACGACATTTGATGAGGTCAACACACATCTTTGTGCAATATCACAAATCACGAATTGCTCGGATTCTATTAAAAGGAGAAGTTGCAAATAAACCCGAAGGAATTCAAGCTCGAGCTATAATAAATATTCTTGTATTGATACATCTTTCTTAATTTACTTACTCTTTTACGAACATCCCTTTATTCATAAAAATAAAAATACTTAGAATAAACGGTCTGTACATACACAAAATGTAATAGAAAACCTCTCAAATGAAACACATAACAAAACATTGAAAAAAGGAAATAACACAAAAACCTGTAACTAAATATAACTCTATAATCACAAAAAATGAACAACTTTATTCTTGATAAACTTTATAAGCAGAAGAATAAAGATATGTGAAAATGTATTATTTTACATGCTATCTGCATGAGCTCCAGATAATAATTTCTTGAAAAAAAATCAAAAGTTATGGATGGTCTCAGATATTGATTTGGATTTTAACAGCATCCTTTTCTAAAGTCTGGACACTGGGTCCTGGATCATTGCATTCTGGATGGACCCTAAAATTTTAACAAATAATAGACAAGATGTAAAATTAGCTAATTAATTATAGATGAAACACTAGCTAGTTTTTCATCTAATTATAAACGATGCACTAGCCAGCTTTTTGTTTAGTACTAATATATTTGTCATGACAGAAGTTTGAAAGAGAGAGAAAAGAGAGAGAGAGAGAGGAAACCATACCTCAGTTTTGGAGGAAAACATTCTTTCAACATACACCATACGATGAGAACTGCCATAACATAGAAGGGTACATGGAAAATAGTTTGCCATATGCTGCAATACTTGTAAGTTGGTACAAGAATAAAATAGATAATCAGGTTGCAGAAGAGGAACACCCACATCGAAAAAAACAATTTACTTTGGTGCTTTCGAAGAACCATACTTGTGATGAGCAAAAGGCATTAAAACCAAGCCAACATACATAAAAATCAACTCCAACAAATCATATATGTTTTTCAAGTTATCAAGTATAATTTTATCAAGAACAGGAACAAATGACAAAGCATAGAAATACGAAAGACAGCCATAAAGAATTCCAAATTTTTGTGCAAACTTATCATCATTTGGCGATTCGACATATGGAGGAATCTCCACCCTGAGAGGTACAAGTAATATTAGTGTTAAAACTATTATCCCTTTCTTACTTCAAAAATGTTTGTTCAGCTCATTAGCATTTTAAAAGATTAATTATCTAATTATGATACTAGATTCCTAATGAGTTTGACATGCAATTTTTGCTCAATCATCTAACCAAATAAATTATTTTTCAAGAGTTTATTTTCATTATTCAAACAATTGCTTCTGTTTTTTTCACATCATCATCATCCAATTGTAAATCCATAGATGGGTTACTCCTCAGAACCCTCTAAACTCATGAAAGAAATTGCGGTTCATAAAATAGGAGCTCTTGTTTCTTACTAAAAAAAAGAGTTACCTTTGTTCAAATTTGGAGTTGACAGCCTGTTTTTTTTTCATTTTCCATTAGGGACAGGAAAATGCTTTGGAGGATGCAAGAAGTTGAAAAAAAAAATCCTAATGATTTGGACATGGAGAAAGTGAATTTATTTGTGACCCAAACTTCCCAAATTTATTCAACCTGTTAATTTTAGCAAATGATATTCTACAGAACGTTTAGTTATGTAAAATTAATTTATTTCTTCGATAACAAATTAAAATTAGACATTCGACATCAATTAACAACTTTAATATTTCAAAACAAATGTTACAAATATATACTTGATGTTATTAATTACACATAACTTCAATCTCTTATTATCATAAAAAATTTCTTTTTAAGTGAGTTAAAATTTCATAAACTTTTTGTAGTAAAATTAAAATGAGAAGCTATTCAAATTTTAGCATTTCTTAATTTAAAAAGGAATAAAAAGGTCAAAATATATTAACAAATAAGACCGCATTGTAATTTTGTCTATTTTTAGATGAAAAAAACGATACAATTTTTTTCTCTCTCGTCCAAATTTAGGTAACAATGCTTTAATATACCTATTTTTAATTTTCCTCGCCAATTGTTTTTCTCCGCTCCAAATTTAATATATCTAATTAGGCTAATTTTGTCGCTAGAATATCTCCATTCTACTTATATTAAGCACGTAGATGTCCTAATCCACCAACCACTATAATTAAAAGATGAAATTTTAGGGTGAATATCAATCCTCCAGTTAAATAATTTGTCTTCTTTAGATTCAATTTTTTTTTTTTATGTTTTTACAGATAAAAACCTAAATTTATTTAGATACGTACTCACCACATGTACTGTGCACACAATATGGTTAGAATCAAAATTAAATTTACCTTAGATTAGTGGTGCTGCTATAGAAAGTTAATTTTTATTTTCCTATCCTTCACAAATAAGGAATAACAAATGAAAAATATGTTAGTGAAGCAATACCATTCATTTTTCTCATTAAAAAAATTAAGCATCGTTAGTGAAAATATGTTTATATGTATATACAATACCTTTTTTTTTTGAAAAATAATAAGAGTCAAAACTGTTATTAACCGTAATTGGTTACATTCTATGTTAGAATTTTGAGTTGTAATCCCAATTTGTATATAAACGGCGGTAAAGATTTTATCATATATGACCGTTTGTTTGCTCTCTTTGTTATTGGAACTTGAATAGCACCTAATAATTAGGAATTGATGCAACCTTTAGACTCCTGTCACCTTGTGAAACATACACACCCTGTGATTGTCCTGTGATCTTAAAAACGATGCAGTTGATCATATCAACAAGCAATAGAATGAGTGCCTTGAAGTTAAAAGTAATTAATGTAATTCTTAGGTGTTGTCTTCTAGTTTTAGGAATTAGAAGTTCGTATAAGTTTAATTAACGTGAAGAGTGAAAGAAACATCGGTTAAACGATTAAACACAATGAAAAATACAAATACTATATATTTATACAAAACCATGCATATGCAAGTTAGTTTGAAATTGATTGGCTCCTACAATATTCGTAACAAGACTGATCGGGCAGCCCGAATCAAAACTTAAAATTTGAGTTATTTTAGGGTATCAAAACTCGCAGATGTTTCGTATATTTTATAAATCACAAGAAGTGGCTGTGAAGAAGTCTAGAATACTTGGTCGTAGTATCGAGAAAATACAAGGAGAAGCATCTGGGCTTCATTCGGTTTTAGGCTTCACTGATATAACACTCTGGATCAAAGCTAGGATGAGCCACTGTTTTCAAAAGAATACATTTTGAGCTGCAAACTTGAATGGAAAAACCCTATATGAGGGAATTAGAAATGGCAGAAACCAAAATTCTTTGGTTGAGTCATGGTATTCGGAATTATAGACCATCAAGGCAAAAACATGGAAATTATAACCTAATCAGCTTAATTAACATCACCCCCAGACCTTTATTTCAAAATGCCCGATTGTGTCTATTGGGGTGGAATGTGTATCCCCTAAGTCACTGCACGTATGTGAGGAAATTTTAGTTGAGCGATTTTTTTTTCTGGTTCGCCTTAGATGCACGGTGGATTTTGAGATTTGTGCCAGATTAAAACTAACAGTTTGATTCCATTCTACCAGGTGATGTACCTAATTGGATCTGAATTCTTTGAGGTGAGGCTCTCAAATTGGTACCTCACACATTTACCCTTTGGTTTTCTTTGACAATAAGAACTTAAAATAATTTTTTTACAAATCAGCTAGATTGGCACAATCTTGTTGGAGTGGTGGGAGTTGCAAAACTCTCCTTTCAAGGCTCAAACAATAAAAGTTCTTGATCACTCTTCATGGTAGTATAATAACTTCTTGATAAAATTCGTGAATAAATTTCATCTGATTTTGATCGAATAGTCTATTATTTCTCCTTTTGTGAATTAAATTTAGAAATAATTAGCCTTCCATCAAATAATTTTAAATTTTTAACAGAAGAGTTTTAATGACTTTGTGATAAATTACAATTGAAATTTTAAATTAACAAAAATGTAATCCTCGTTTTATCCAAATAACTGAGAACATATCTACAATTTTGAATTATTAATTTGAATAATTCTTCAGGTACAACTAAAATTGATTATACCACAAAGTTATAATGTACTTATGCTTAACTTTTATATATATTTTTGCTTTTTATGAAGATGCCTATAATACTTTTATTAACAGAAATCTGATATTAATAAAAATAATAAAAAGTAGCAAATCACATTGTTTAGGTACAGCTAAAGCGTAAATAAATGAACATACATACCAATTTTCAATGGATAGTAGGTGATGAATTGCAATTGAAACATCAATATAAGAACAACAGTTTTTGAGGATAATAATAAAAAGCCATGCATAATTTTAATTTGGAATCCTTGCTAGCTGCGTCAAGATGACAAATCAATTAACAGGGAACATTTGGGATGATCATCCAGCGTTGAACAGGGCTATTGACCCACTTCTTGACTACAATTTTGTCGCCGTCAGAGAAATTATTATCAATATCGGAACTGATGGCAGTCAGATTAAGGGAAGTTGTATCTGCAATCCTGATGGCACGGAAACCTGACGACCACATCTCGGTCCACTTCACCGAATCGTCGAGGCGGTTCGTGTTGTAAGGAACTAAGCTTACCTGATGTATTCATTAAACAGGGGTTTAATGTATGTATCATATAGCTATGAGTTCTCGTCTATCATGCCAGATAGTTAAGTTTCTTTAACATAAATAATTACTTATCTTGTGGCTTGGGGACCAATCATTATATATGGTACCATTTCTGGTTATCTGCCAATTTGAAAAAGATATTTTGTGTGACTGCATTCGTGCTGTTACATCAAAATCCATGCAGCCGATTTGATATCCATGTGGCCCACATAATTATGTGAAAAGACAGTTTTCTGAATTGCAAATCTCAGAGTCAGTCCATCAATGATTTGATATTTTTCTAAATTGTTATACACATTGATGGACCACATCTAAATAAATATACTGGATATCTTATACCTGCTTTGATCACTTTAATTGATAACCATAATTGGCAGTAACCAATCCATAATTATATTATATACTTACTCCACATTGGCATTAAGCTATCCAAGATTTTGTAGAGCAAATTCTTATAAATCACTTAGCAATATACAAAATAGTACCAGAATACGGTGAAAGAATGATACCAAAAGTGTTTGTCAAAAGGAGAATTGAATTCATTTGTATTTAAATCGTGGTGCACTGCCAATTGCTCATGTTTTTATTATTACCCAAAGTATGGTGCACTGCCAACTGCTCATTTGTATTTAAATCAAAAGTTAAACTCAATGCCCATATCTCGAGGATACTTCGTCATTTGTTTAATTCAGTTCATTTAGTCCAGTTCAGATCGCACATCTGCAGCAAGCTGCTGATGGGTACTAAACAAGAATAGAAAATGACTTGACAAATTAACATAGTTGTTGGATGGAGAAATAATTTTCCTCTTCTTAATTATGCAATAATCTAGTTAATGAGTTTTATTTGAAAAATAAGCAGCCAATTAGAACCATTGACTTTTTGAAAATCTTCGTAGAAGCTGCGAAGTCATGAGGGGGAATCGAACTCTCGACTTTTGGGTAACCAACAATTCTAAGACTTTTCTCCTAGCCAACTGTGCTACCTCCCCTTTCTCTAGAACCATTGACTTAATTTGTCACATCTAGCCCCATAAATAGGGCAGCATATTTAAAAGGACAATGTTAATATCAAACACTAATGTTTAAAGTAATATTTTTCCAATGAGATGAAAAGCAATGTTAAATGTAATATAACCGTAATACATACAAATTCATAACAAGTGTGAGATTTAATATAGCCATAAGAATAACCATGTTCTATACTGAACACCATCATTTTTTTTATGATTGCCGCAAATTGAGATATATTGATAAAAAAAAAATTTTAATACAAATTTGTAAGCACAGAGTTCTCCCACGCTAAATAATTGATAAATCAAGGAATAGAGCAAGAATAGGGCTAATCTCAAGATCAAAAAGAGTAGTTAATTCAACATTTTATTGGGTTAGTAGAATAGTTAGAAATTTCATAAAAGACATACAAAGTATAGTTCATATTTGTCACTTCAAATACACACAAATGAAAAATAGTAGCTCAGAATAGTACTAATCCGGATTAGTGACTATTTTTCACCCATTCAAATTAACCCTAAATTAACATATCACAAAACGTTTCTTAGTTTGAATATTATTTTGTAAAACCCAACAGATGCGAAGTCCAATTTAAAAGGAGACATCGGCAGGATGTTCTTCTTCTTATTTTTTTCCCCAGGGTACGTACTTTTGTACGTCTGAAATCGTTTTCTTCTTAAAATGAAAAAAACAAAACTGCTGATACATATACTTGACGGGCCTTTATCGAACTTTTACTAATCTAACGGCTCAAATCTTAATTTATAATCTTTCCATGTAAGTGAAAGGCGTTGAGAAAAAGTTTTTAACAAAAAAACAAAAGCCGCCATCCCACTATATATCGCCTAATTAATATTTAATTAATTATTTGTATTATTTAACTAAATAATATGAACAATATCTTATTATCTACAAAAAATTGTTTAAAAATATAGGTGCAATGTACACACTCCGTTGATCAATTGGTGTAAATTAAATTTTATTATAATGCAGGATGTCGGATAGTGTCTCCCTAATTAATATAGCACATCGGCGGCGGGTTAGCTGATATCTCCACACCAACTGTGCCCCTTCCTCCTCTCCTCTTTCCTTTTCCAAGATGTTGTAGAGCAAGTTATTATAAATCAATTAACGATATCCAAAATAGTACCAGAATATGGTGACAGAATGATACCAAAAGTGTTTGTTAAAAAGAGTAATAAACAGTATTTTATGACTTGAATTCATTTGTATTTAAATCGTGGTGCACTGCCAACTGCTCATTTGTATATTATTACCAAAAGCGTGGAGCACTGCCAACTGCTCACTTGTTAATTATTACCAAGAGCATGGTGCGCTGCCTAGTGCTCATTTGTATATTATTACCAAAAGCGTGGTGCACTGCCAACTGCTCATTTGTATTTAAATCAAAAGTTACACTCAATGCCCATATTTCGAGCATACTTGATTTGTTTAATTTAGTTGATTTAGTCCAGTTCAGATCTCACATCTGCAGCAAACTGCTTATGGGTACAAAACAAAAATAGAAAATGACTTGACAAACTTATGTAGTTGTTGGATGGAGAAATAATCTTCATCACTGTTTATATATATGAGAAAAAGTTTTAACAAAAAACATGAGCCGTCCATCCCACTATATATCGCCTAATTAATAGTTAATTATTTGTATTATTTAACTATATAATATGAACAATATCATATTATCTATAATACGATACAATACATAGTCATTCGGACATGCTTGTATTCTTTCGATCTTCAAACCCACTGGACATATTAACTTCTTCGCCTGATAAATTGTACATGGTAACTCGTTGTTATCCGGGAGCATTTCTCGTAAAAGATGTAATAAGGACGTGAAACTCTTATCGCTCCAACCATGATCTGCTTTTAAGTTCAATAATTTCAACACAGCTGACAGCTTGGTAAATTTGGTACACCCAGGATACAACGGCTTTTTGGATTCATCCTTCAAATACTGAAATTTATCATAATTTTTATCACTAATTTCATCTCTCACATCACGCAACAGGTCATCTAGATTGTCATCGTACTCGTGTTTTACACTTTCATCAGTATTCACTGTCATATCATCATCATCGCTACATTCGAGTTCAACATTATCAAAAATTTTGAGATTCTCATAATCATCATTATCATCGTTGCAATCAAGTTCATAATTATCAAAAAATTCTACATTCTCATCATTCTCTTCACAATTTTTATTGGTACCACTACATTCCCCAATTTTCTTGCCATGTATGAACCAACAGATATGGTTACAATCCCTACAAGGACACAAAATGTTGGCATTCCATTTAGTCCAGTATGATAAAGAAATATGGTTATTTATTTTCTTTATTATGTTCTTAAGCATTCCATTTCGTCTTTCAACCATATCATTCATAATGAATAAAGCCACATGATGTACTGTAATCCGATATTACTGTACATTCGGAATTTAACAAAATAATACATAGATGTTGTTTACTTGAACTATCATATCTATTGTAGTATGCAAACGCTACAGTCAAACCTGACGCTTCAAATCCTGATGATTTTGAAAAAAATCTAAAAATTATGTTTTTTTTTTATAAATGAGATAAATATAGTCATATTTAAAATATTCGTTTATTAACATAATAAAATAATGTACATTTTTAACATCCGTATAAAATAATCCACAAATATCTGAATTTTATTAGTTCTAAGACATCCTGAGACGTGTTGGCTATAAATCTCCTCTAATTAGTTCGTTTTATCTTAATATAATCAACATAAATATCAAAATATGTGTTATCTAAATACTCGAGAATTTCATTCTGACACAAATCTTTATCTCCATCGGGAGATATAATCAAAATACGTGTGCCATAATGCAACTAAAATTCTCATTATTTTACTTTTATTAAAATTTCAAGTAGTTATCATAAAATTATATCTCATAGTATGGGTGTCCTCGGGCAGGCCTGGGTGGTTTGGAGAATTTTTGAGGGATTTTTGGGAGGTCAACAGCTGTGTACAATGGGGTTCTAATCCAGTTGCATGTGACGACTTGCACTGTGAATTCAAAGGCTCCGACATTGAGGGCAACCTCCTCAGGGACATTCTCGAGTCTATCCATTGCCACTGCGACCTTCCAGGCTAAAATGTCTGCTGGGTCCGGTGATGGAATGGTGCCAAGATACGTACCGAATAGACCCATTGTCTTGGCAACTAGCTGCTCCCTATGGAATTGAGGTAGAAGGCCAATTAGTTCAAGAAGAACCTTGTACTCAGGCAGCACTAATCTTCCTCCGTCCATCAGGGACCAAGGCTGGAATGAGAAGCCTTTCTCCCACAATTCAGGTGTAGTGGCTTGTATGAAGGTTTCCGAGCCATCCCTCAGGTAAGATGATGAGGAACTGAGTTTTGGACACGATCCCGATGGAGATCTCCTCTACTTGCACTTCTCCAGTTCTGAGTGCGAAATTGATGACATCCTTGAGCGAGAACTCCAACTCAATACCATGTGTATCAAAAACCACCCCCCTACTGAGCCGGTCGAGTTCTGCAGTCCTCTCTGCGTCAGTGTCGGCATAGTAACATAACCTTTTGGGGTCTGGATGTGGGCATAGTCGGCCCTGCCAATGGGAAAGGCTTCTGGACTAAGTCGTCAAATGACCTGAGTTGGCTTGGTTCTTCCAGCCTAGTATGGCATGGTAGCAGGGTTGAGTACCCCTCCTTTACAGCGGCTGCCAACATGTCCATCTAACCAGCACTTTCCACACTTCATCTGGTTGCGACAGGGGACAGCAGTGTGGCCGGTTCTGCAGCACCGGAAGCAACGGCCCTGCCATTCCGTGTAGGTAGAGGAAGGGGGAACCGTAGCGGAGTTGGGCTGTGAGGAGAGATGTAGAAAGTAGCTGAGGATGGTGGAGGGGAGGAGGGGGGGAATTGGTGGCCATAGGTGCATCTCGGGTGGGGGCTCGAGGGAGGCTTGGAGGCTTGAGAGAGGAGTTGGTTACTGTAGAGAGGATGCTGGAGTAAGTTGGGGAAGATTTATAGGGGTTGTAAGGTTTACATTTGGGTGGGTTAGGGCTAGGGTTAGAGCAGGGGGGAGTATGCGGCCGGCGTCTGGTGACGATTTGCCACCCGTCCTGGGGAGCTCCTTGCTCCGTAGCTTGTTGCTCAGTCATCTCTAGACCTCCCTCCGGATCGTATCTCATACGTTGGGGTTTTTTCTTTTTTAGTTTTACTTGGAGATTTTAATCAGACACATTCCTATCAGGGATCAGGCTCAACGCAAAATATACTAAAGAAAAAATTTAAAAGGAAGATTGGGATGACAAGTTTATCACGCATTCAGATTTTTGTCCAGGGCCCGGCCTGCCTTAGTTTCGGCCCAACCAGCCCCAGTCCGGCCCGTTTCGACAGAGTCAATGAGGTCATATTAGAGGAACCGGCAACGGTCCGATTGACATCCGACCAAATTCGTATGTACTATTGGATTGGCATTTGGCAATAAGATTTGTATGGACAATATATATACATATCTTGATGTGCATCCCAACAGGAAATTAGAATAATTCTTCGTTACTCTGGTTCCCGTAAATGCAATTGGTGATCTATATACTCAAGTCCTATTTATAAGTGATATAATAATGTTGTTTATCAAGTATATATAATATATATATTTTTTTAAATATCTAAACGCATTTTTTAATTGTGCATATATTTTAGATGTTACTTTTCTAAAAAAAAATAATCTTAATTTTATGAAAGAGTACAGAGTTTGAACTTTAAAATAAATACCGGGTCTGCTGTGCCATAATGCGGGACACTTCTATAATAATTCGTTATGAACAATCTTAATAAATAAATTTGTTTTAATTAGTACGAAGAGCTTTAAACAATATATTGATGTGGAGAAACTATGGACATTGATTTTTCAACTTATTATTTCATATAATAAAACAAAAATTGATAATTGATAATTTTTTGGGTGTGTAGAGAAAATAATATTGATCCCGTCGAACTAGAGCAAAATCTCACGGTATCACCCTTATATTTACATTCACCGTATGAATTTTAAAACCCGCTTGGTTATTTAAGCTGCATACTTCTCTCCAAAAAATATATAAGGTCTGGCTTCTTTGCTGAGACTTAATGCTGAGATAGAGGTGTCTTAAGACTAGAGCAGCTGAGCAGGGATAAAGATTTGGAACAAAAAGAGTCTGAATGAGAAGATATTAATCCTTGCAAGTTAATCAATATTCCGAAGGATTAAGAAACTAAAATATCTCTAGAAAGTTTAAGAAAACTTAAGCAGACTTAATCTCTCTTGTGGAACATGCAGCTAGCACCTGTGAACTGAGAGCAGTTTGGGTCCGATGCCCATCGGACTCAAACTGAGTTCGATGGGTTCCATAGCCGTCCAATCCTCTTTAATATTCATGCACATGGTTTATAAAGCGGATCGGAAAGTTATGGAACTCATGAACTTTTGATCTCTGGGTCAAAGAGGCAGGATTGGCCACTGTCTTCAAGCCTATATATTTATATTTTTCCAAATAATACATTTTGAGCTGCAAATTTGAATGAACTAAAACCCTATATATATAAAAAAAAAAAATGGCAAAAATATAAGTTCCTAGAAGATGGTCGAAATACAAGAATTTCGTTAATCTTTTATAACGAATCAGCAAGAGCCTAGAAGATGGAACAATCTTGTTGTAGTGGTGGGCAGTTGCAAAACCCTCTTTGCAGGAACCCATAATTTTTTCTATTTTAAAATTTAGGCCTTGGAAATGTTACATGGCACAATTTAAGGCCCAAACGTACAGTAGTTCTTGATCACTGAGATGGATTCGGGAATCAGTGTCATATGACACTAACTGCAAAACTGATTGGATATATTTGAAAGGACAAATCCAATCCGTTCAAACTAATTTATTGTACGAGTAATTTATTTTTATGTAAAATTTATATTTTTTTCGAGTTATTTTAATATCAAATCAAGCAATCAAAAATGTTGATACTGCTTAAAAACTCCTACATTTGACCACTGGACTTAATACTAAATAAATTCAAAAATTTATAAATTTTGCATGGAAATACACAACTAATGAAGTAGATCGGTTTGAACGGTTTGGATTCGTCTTTTGAAGCCGATTCAGTAGGTTTTGGAGTTGGTATTATAAAGGCTGAAATGACACTGATGTCATACTAGCCAGACTCTTTTGTAAATGAAGCTATATATAATAGACGAGCTAAAGTGTTCTTGGTCGAGTATAATAACTTCTTGAATTAATTTATCTGATTTTGATCGGATAATTTATTATTTTCTGCTATGTGAATTAAATTAACAAAATTAGCCTTCCATCAAATAATGTAAAGTTTTTTACGGTGGAGTTAGTAAATTATGATAAATTGCCATTAAAATTTCAAACTGAGTCAAATTTGATACTCGTTCTATTCAAATAATTGAAAGAACACTATAATTTTATTTTATTTTTTAATTTGAATAATATATTACATATATAGGTACCATAAAATTAGATGTACGTAAAAATTAATTGTACTGTGCTCAACTTTTTTATATATGATATTGTTTGTGAGGTTGTCTACAATATTTTTATTGAAAGAAATCTGATATAAATAAAAATAAAAAAAGTAGTAAATCACATCATTTAGTTACAGTTAAAGCCTAAATAATTGTACATATATACCAATTTTCAGTGGATAATACGTAGGGGGTGTAAATGGATACGGATTATCCGACAGATATCCACTCCAAATCCGCATATAATAAAAAATTTGGATACTCGCAGATACAGATCAGGATATTTAATGCACATAGAAAAGTAACCCGAATACAGATTCGGTTAATTCCATGTGATATAAATGATACGGATATCCGTATATATCTGAATTCGAGATTGTCTATTCTAATCAATAACCATAGCGCATTCTCTCTCCTCTGTGTCCTCTCCGCAAATTCAATGACTTCTGTTTCTTCGTCAGTCCATCACCCATTAATTCATAAACGAAGCGTTCTGCTATGGACCAAAAATTGTAGCAAATTTTTTGTCGGTATCTATTACAACCGTAACTTTTTAAAGGACAAAATTGATACAATTCTTTTGTATTAATTCTCTATCACAGCAGAATTTGTCTTCATAAATTTAATTTATTGGTTACGTACGAAATACAAATTCCTTTTAATTTTTTTTTTCTAATACAAACTACATATTTTATATTTAATTATTTTTATTTTTGAATTTTGTTAATTAGCTAGTATTTGTATCTTAAATTCAATTATCCGACAATTATTCATTTTGTATCCGTATCCGTACTCGTATTCGTAGATTACCTTTCCGTATCCATATCCGTTTAAGTTGGATTTGATTTTAAATTTTGACATTCATTTACTATCCGTATCCATATTCATATCCGTTAATTAAAATGCGGATATGGATGTGGTATTAGCATTAAAATGCGTATATGGATATATATGGATATGGATATGGTATTAGCATTAAATTAAGATATTCATATCCGTATCCATATTCATATTCGTTAATTAAAATGCAGATATGGATATGATATTAGCATTATGTGCTCTGAATTTGCTCCGTTCACACCACTAATAATACGTGATTTATTGCAATTGAAACATTCATATATAAGAACAACAATTTGCAAGATCACTTTATTAATTATGAAATCACACCAGAGCACAAGTTTAAGATCATAAATAACCAGAGAAAATAATTAAAAGATATGATGATAACCATTTAAAATGGCATGCATAAGATTTGGAAAACTAGAGCTACCTCAAGATTAAATTAAGAGGGAACATTGGAATTGTAAGGAACAATATTCCAGTGCTGGAATGGGGTATTGACCCACTTCTTGACGACGATCTTGGCACCGTCCCAGAAATTAGTATCATTATCGGAACTGACAGCGGTCAGATTGAGGGAAGTAGTGTCTGCAATCCTGATGACACGGAAACCTGTCGACCACACCTCAGCCCACTTCACCGAATTGTCGAGGCGGTTTTTGTTGTAAGGAATTAAGCTGACCTGATGCATTCATGTAGAAATTAAGGAGGGTTTGATGTATTAATCTTAGAAATAATTAAGTTTGGTTAAAATAATTAATTACTTGCCTCTTGATTTTCTCCAGCAGGGTTCTTAAGGGCTTCTCCTGTCACTCTGTTGACCAGTGCTAAAACAGGAAAACCCCATTCATCTTTGACCTTATCACCATAAGTCATGTCCTTGATCCAGTGCTACATGCATTGCAGTTTTAATGAAAATTAATTAAAAAGTGAGTTACTTAGCTCATATTAATCAATAAAAACCAGTTAATAGGGATTACCCATCAAAAGAATTAGGAAAAGAAAATTTTAATTAATCAATTGAGTAACTACCTGATAGTAATTGTTGGAGTTGGCAGGTGCCAGCACTACAGCACCATTGCTTAAGGTGAGATCACCCAAAAGGAAAATAATAAATCGATTGATTAAGTACCTGATAGTGATCATTAGAATTAGCAGGTGCCAGCACAACAGTATCGTTGCGTACTGTGAGGCTGAGTTCATTGTTGGCCTTACAGTAAATCCTGACCGTTGGTTGTCTCGGTAGATTTGTGTATATGTTTCTGGGAATGTTCGGTGGTGCGTAGCTGACTGTGTGGAAGCCGTTATCAATAGAAATGTTGGCTCCACTTGGGTTACCAGCAGTCTTATCACTGTCTGGTGTTACCAAGAGAGTAGACTTGATTTGGAGCGTATCGTTTTTCATATAGTTCAAGCCCTCAAGGTCTGACCTCTTAATGAATTTGGAGGTGCCCCTCCTGCCCGATGG
Organism: Carex arenaria; assembly: GCA_964058825.1. Lineage (NCBI taxonomy): Eukaryota > Viridiplantae > Streptophyta > Magnoliopsida > Poales > Cyperaceae > Carex > Carex arenaria. The sequence continues at coordinate 948,266 of CAXKVW010000049.1, read as the reverse complement.
TGCGATGGTGAACAGACTCTTGGATTTGCTTGTGTTCGACCATTTGGAATCTTTCCAGTCCCACAGACTGAAGGAAACCATCGCCTGGGAATCATTCGTTTTGTTCAGCACTTTGACATAAACTGATACGTAGTCAGAGACTGACAAGTCAGAGCCTAGCGGATAGAATTGTATTACCCAGTCGTAGCCTCCCACTGTGAACCTCTCTGACAGGATGCAGTTGCCAGTGCCCAATTGGACGACCATCGAGTAGTCTGTTATTTCAAAAGTTTTTGACCCGGTGAAAAACTCCAGGGTCATTGCGATTGATGGATGTTAGAGAAGAACTTAAAGTACTGATGACAGGGATTAATATGTAGAGTTGTTAGTTATAGTGATCTTTGAGCAGTTGTTGTGGGATGAATCCATTAATTGCAGATAGTTCTTGCATTTATAGATCGATGGATCATCAGTTTCCGCCTCAGAATTAATTAATTATCTAATATAAATAAACTAACAAAACAGTAGTCATAAAAAATAAAAAAATATGAGTTATATAATGTGGTTCTACTTAATTAACAATCACTTATATTGTAATAACAAGAGTATTAAATAGTTGAGTGACTTGATCTCCAACTTTACTAAAAGAAAAAAAAAAAATTAGCAGCCTCCTACCTAGAGTAGATATCACATGGACCGAACCAACGATAACGAATAACTAATTAATTTAACCAAACTTGCGAAACACATTAATTGACATAAACCTTGTGTAACCTTGAAAAAAAAAAAAAATCATATCATAACGAGCAACGGCTGTAGAAATTTAATTTTCCAAATTCATCTTATATAAAATATTTTTTTTTTGAAAAATTCTTAAAAATAGACAAACCAAAATTTATAATTGATTATTTCAACTTCTTGGTGTTATAAATCTATTGACTCATAAAAAAAATAAGAGAAAATTTCTATACCCAAAATTTTGTACCCACTTTATCCATTCTGCCATCTAACCCAATTTCTAACGAATTCTCAACCGTACACTTCCATCCATTTATAAACATTCCAATCTGATTTTTCTCCATTTTGAAAATAAAATCATAATCTCTCTTCCCTTTAATAAAACCACATCTCTCTCTCTCTCCACAGCCTCGATCAGTCGATCGATTAAGAATCCATGGTGATGATGCTCCAATCCTCCTCCGCCTCAGTACAAGGACTCCTCCTTTATCGTGCCACTTTTTTCTCCTTCTCTGCTGTTTGATCCTTGTCGTTGGTTCCTTTCATTGTCCGATCCCGGCCCAGCCACTGCTTAGACCACAGAGATAGGAAGAGACGATCTGAGAGAGGTGATCTGAATGAGAGAGATGAGAGAGGCGATCAAGAATATAAACTGTTTTGTTAGTATTCACCTTGTGGTTTTACAATATTCATCTTGTGGCAATCTGGAGGAGAGAGATGAGAGAAATGCGATCTGGAGTATTAATCTTGTTGTTTTACAATATTCATCGGAGCTTACCACTTTCCTCTCCTCTACATCACATCTCTAGCACTATTACGACGCCCAATCAGATCAGGTTCACTGTTTCTTCTAGTTGTCTCTGTTGGGAAATGGTCTAGGCTAGCAGGTACAATTTCAAAAGTTTATTAGCGACCCAGATGCGATCTTACCGTATACATTCAATCAATCACACGTAGTTTATTGACATGTCACACACATGATCAAGAAAAGTGTTTGGAGTCATACCTCTCCAACTAGTAGAGCATGAAACGGTTGCCTGCACCTTAGTCTCCCTTGTCACAAATTCCAATCCAGGAATTCACAAGCTTCACACACCAAGGTGTTGATTGAGAATGAGAAGAGATCAATGCTAGTTGTTCGGATCCTCTCACCCTTGCAAATCTCAGCTAGCTCACTACTTCAAACTATTTGAATAGGTCTCTCATAGCTATCAACACGATCTATAATCTTCCTCAACAATTCGAATCTCGACTTTAGAAAAGGATATCACAATGAGATCAAAATTAAGATCCAAGATCTAGATTAATTTTAAAGGAGGAATATGATAGAAAGAGATCAATCCCCTTCGAACGAGGAGCAAGAGAGGTGGCGGCCCAGCAGTGTGCCCAACCGGTAGTGGAGGAGGAACCCGAGGCAGCTCGTCCAAGGGGAGTCTTGCCATGGCGTGGCTGCACGGGACTTGGCGGTGCGGGGTGCAGGTCAACTCGAGAGCGGCCTCCAAAGCCAATCGACCTCTAGGTTCAAAGCGACGGCAGGTGGAGGTGATGGCACAACAAGGAGTAGAGGGGCGGCGGCCTCGGCTGGGGGTCGGCTCACCCTTGTTTGCTCCTTTGCTTCTTGATCAAGGAAGGAGATGGAGGGAAAAAATATAAGAGGGAGAGAGATCTAGATCTACTTTTGAATCTTATGAAATGAAATTGGCATGACAAAGTTGGAGGGATTACCCTCTTAAATAGACTTTCACAATTTCCATTATTCCCTCACACAAATAACAAACGAGATGACATCATGTCAGGAAATAATAGTAATTCCTCATTTTAATGGTCCAATGGACAATTGGTCAAATATTTGTCCAATGGAAGCTTATTCTAGAAACTTCATCCCTCCTCATTTTGTTGACTAAGTCAACAGATCCAAATCTGGTCAAACTATTTGACCATGTTTGACCATGGTCAAACGAACTTCAAATGGCTATATCTCATGAAATAAAATCACCCAAATTAAAAAGATTAATAAAAATTAATATATGTTTAATCAAATCAAACATATATCCTTACATAGTCAAATCAACCTTTGCACAACCGGGTGCCAAACTGATTTGACTAGTCCTCATATCTCTTGTAGTGTTTCCAATATCTAAGCATGGTGGATATCTTAACTAGGGACTTGTAGGTGTGACCTACTTGGATCCGTATAAGTTAGCTATGGAAAAATTATTCTTTCATTCATCAAGGTTAGCGTCTAGCAACGAACTTTCAAGAATGTGGTCATGAAGCGCAAGACATTGGACATCAAAAGAGCATCTCAAGATTAAGAATATTAAATATGTAATATTGGTAAAATAAGCTTGAGAATGAATTAAGTAAGGTCTATTGTTGCAATGGTTCAAAGTCCCTATCGATATGTGATGGTATAATTCGGTTGGGACCATCACCTGACGGTAGACTTTCCAGAGAGTACCGTGATGGCTACCTTCATAATGGTACGTCTACTGTTGGGGTTAACGGCATCCAAACCTGGTGTAAGTTGACCAACCGTTATAATGGTATATGGGACTGTGATAACAGTAGGGCCAAATTACTTCATTTTTATCAATTCTCTATAAGTAGAAGCTTGATCTAGGTTTGGATCATGATCTCTAGCCGCCCCAAACCTCAATTATTCAAATTCTCAGATCTAGAAAAAGCCGTTATAGCTTGTGCACCCCAACATCAATATACACAATCAATCTCAATCTTATTAAATCAATACAACAACTTTTAGAGTGATCCTGCATGATCAATCTTTTTAATTCGAGCCTTAGTTGCGCACCTTGTTTATTCGCGAAACTGCTGTGCTCGCTGAGCCTATTCCGTGCTTGGGCTGTGTGATTCTCAAAATGTTGTAAGGGCTCACCGGTTTCACCTTGTACTTTCTTTCTCATTGGGTTTAGAAAGGCGCGCCATCTTGAAGGTCGCGAGCCCCAGAGACGTAGGTATTAGTGCCGAACTCCGTAAGCAACTCTTATGTCAAGTATCTCTAAACTCTACTCTTTACTTCATTATTACATATTTTAGTTTAGGACTAAGTCATCCTAGTTTCTGTCGAGGTTAACTGTAAGACACGTTAGGGACTAATGCCTAAGTGCTTTTGGGACCAACACCATGACCTATCATGATTCAGCTAAAAATAGTACTCTAAAAATAGCGTTCCTTCTAGAATACTTCGCCAAAAATATCGTGGCAGGTCTAGAGGTGGGACCTTCTAGAAGACTTCAATCTACGACTGAAATCTGCTGATGAACAGTTCAAAAAAACAGTCCACAAATTGAGTCCACAGATTGTGAGGCTTCTAGGATATGTCGCATGCGGCATAGGTGTAACCCTCATGCCTTCCTGCCTTGGTGTATTTTCATAGAATTTTACTATTTTGAATGTTGGGCTGTGAATGTAAGTTATTGCATACGCCAGGTAATGTCTTGATTTGATGAACAATTTAGAGAAAAAGATAGAAAAAGAGACCACCACCAAAGTATCCTAAACCTAAAATTTAGAAGATTTCAAAATCAAAATGTATGCATTACTTCCTCATAAAAGTATATTAAGGAATCAGCATGTGTGCATTATTTTGTTAATCTGTTTATTACTGTTTTTCCTCTTTCCTTTTGCATTGGTTGAGTCACAAGTCACAACAGCGCTTTGATGGTTTAACTGGAGCTTGCTTATATTATTGATTGGAAACATGTCCAATAAAAATATTTTTGATGAAACATGTGGTTCCATATATGCATGAATCTTGTTAAGATGGTTATTTAGAGCTTAACTCTACTGCCTACCAATGAGTAATTAAGAGCATCTGTATCTCTGAAACTCTCAGAATTTCTAAATAACTGTTAACTGAATTTTAGAAATTTCAGACTCTTTGAATTTCTAAATTTCTACATCCCTGAAATTAAAATTAGAGTTTCTTAATTGCCACATTAGTATTTAATTAAAACAATATTAAAAATTGAGCGAATGAGAATTGATTATTTTGCCATGTCAGAGTTTTGAAACAGTTTCATATTTAGAAACTATTAAACAAAATTGCTAAATATGAAATCCATCTACATTCCTGAAACTGGTTTAAAAACTGCCAAGTCAGCTTTGAAATTCAAGAATGCAGATGCTCTAATAATCATTTAATCAGACGGTTATTTAGCGCATAACTCTAATGGCAATGACTTCTTTGAGCCACAGGAGGAGTCGATGTCCGTGCTGGCTGAGGATGGAACATGCCAATCATATGTGTACTATGCAGAAGCAATGGTGAATCGGTTGCTCACTTATTTGCAGAATGTAATTTTTCTCTAAAAAAATGAAGTGTTCAACAATTTTAATTGCAATTCAGATAGACAGACATATGGACCAGTGTTCAACAATTTTAAATTCATGGGCACGACAAACGATGTGAACTCCTCAGTCTTTGTGGAAGCAACCAAGATGGAGGGAATCATTCTATTTTGTGCAATGAATTCGGTTTATCACTTGATGTCTAAAGAAACCAAGTTGGAGGGAATCATTCTATTTTGTGCAATGAATGCAGTTTATCACTTGATATCTAAAATAAAATAAACATTCACCTTCTTTAAATTCCGATTATCTAAACTATACCTACTACGAACACTCGTATAAACATTCCGTTCATTTCATTTCAAAAGTTTTGTAGAGCAATATGTCTTTCCCTTACCAAAAGTGCCCGTTCCTCCTCTCCTCTTTCCTTTTCCAAGATTTTGTAGAGCAAATTCTTATAAATCATTTAGCGATATACAAAATAGTACCAGAATACGGTGAAAGAATGATACCAAAAGTGTTTGTCAAAAAGAGTAATAAAATATATTTTATTACTTGAATTCATTTGTATTTAAATCGTGGTGCACTGCCAACAGCCAACTGGTCATTTATTTATTATTACCAAAAGCATGGTGCACTGCCAACCGCTTATTTGTATATTATTACCAAAAGCGTGGTGCACTGGCAACTATTCATTTGGATTTAAATCAAAAGTTAAACTCAATGCCCATATCTCGAGGATACTTCGTCATTTGTTTAATTCATTTCATTTAGTCCGGTTCGGATCGCACATCTGCAGCAAGCTGCTGATGGGCACTAAACAAGAATAGAAAATGACTTGACAAATTAACATAGTTGTTGGATAGAGAAATAATTTTCCTCTTCTTAATTATGCAATAATCTAGTTAATGAGTTTTATTTGAAAAATGCGCAGCCAATTAGAATTCCATTGACTTAATTTGTCACATCTAGCCCCATAAATAGGGCAGCGCATTTAAAAAGAAAATGTAAATATCAAACACCAATGTTTAAAGTAATATTTTTCTAATGAGATGAAAAGCAATGTTTAATGTAATATAACCGTAATACATATATACAAATTCATAACAAGTGTGAGATTTAATCTAGCCATCTTATGGGTGAATAACCATGTTCTATACTGAACCATAATTTTTTTTTATGATTGCCGCAAATTCAGATATATTGATTAAAAAAAATTTAAATACAAATTTGTAAGCACAAAGTTCTCCCATGCTAACTAATTGATAAATCAACGAATAGAGCAATAACAGAGCTAATTTCAAGATCGAGAATAGTAGTTAATTCAACATTTTGTTGGATTAGTAAAATAGTTAGAAATTTCATATATAAAAGGCAAATAAAGAATAGTTCATATTTGCCAATTCAAATACACTCAAAAGAAAAATAGTAGCTCGGAATAGTACTAATCCGAATTAGTGACTATTCTTCACCCATTCAAATGCACCCTAAATTAACATAGCACAAAACGTTTCTTGGTTTGATTATTATTTTGTAAAACCCAACAGATGCGAAGTTCAAGTTAAAAGGAGACATCGGCAGGATCTTCTTCGTCTTTTTTCCCAGGGGTACGTACTTTTGTACGTCTGAAATCGTTTTCTTCTTAAAATGAAAAAAACAAAACTGCTGATACATATACTTGACGGGCATTTATCGAACTTTTACTAATCTAATGGCTCAGCTTGATTACATTTTTTCTCCCACGGAATCTTAATTTATAACCTTTCCATGTAGTGAATGGTAAATACAAAAGTGAAAAGCGTTGAGAAAAAAGTTTTTAACAAAAAAACATAAGCCGTCCATCCCACTATCTGTCGCCTAATTAATAGTTAATCAATTATTTGTATTATTTAACTAAATAATATGAACAATATCTTATTATCTACAAAAAAAAATGTTTAAAAATATAGGTGCAATGTACACACTCCGTTGATCAATTGGTGTACATTAAATTTTATTATAATGCAGGATGTCGGATAGTGTCTCCCCAATTAATATAGCACATGGGCGGCGGGTTCGCTGATGTCTCCACACCAACTGTGCGTCTGTGCCCCTTCCTCCTCTCCTCTTTCCTTTTCCAAGATTTTGTAGAGCAAATTATTATAAATCATTTAATGATATACAAAATAGTACTAGAATACGGTGAGAGAATGATACCAAAAGTGTTGGATTTTTTTGTAAACCATAAATAGAAAATTTAATTTTAGGAAAACAATATGATTGCTTCTGAATTTAGAAAAATCATAAAAATAAAAACCGAGATGTAATCTCGGTCTCGAAAAAAAAAATTTCCAGACCCAAAATGCAACTCGTCTCTAATTTTTTTCAATTTTTTTTTTCACTCCAAGCCACATCTAATTCCATATAATCCTGTGACCTTGTGTGCTACACAAGACCGAAATTGAAATTCGGTCCATGCAGGAACTGAAATACAAATTTGGTCTTGGTTATTTTTGTTTTTGTTTTGAGGGATTGGTTATAAAAAAAAAAAAATCATTCAGCGGTTTCTTCCTGCTTAAAAAAACTCCAAATTCCGAGTGTAATCAAACCTGATCTGGATCGAGATGTCAATAAAAAAATGATGAACGATTTTATAAGATTACGATAATTTGTATGAATGTTTGTACTAATGTTTGTACCCAATTTCTAATCAAAACCGAATTTAAATTTCGGTCTCTACTCAAGACCCAATCCAAATTTCGGTCTCAATCATTAGGATTGGATTTTTTGTGGCCAGGGTTGGGAAAATAAAAAATTGGCTGGAGACCGAGATACATTTTGGGTCTGGGAAAAAAAAAAATTCTAGACCGAGATTCCTTCTCGGTTTTTATAATTTTTCTAAATTCAGAAGCAATCATATTGGTTTCCTAAAATTAATTTTTCTATTTATGGTTTATAAAAAAATTCCAAAAGTGTTTGTCAAAAAGAGTAATAAACAGTATTTTATGACTTGAATTCATTTGTATTAAATCGTGGTGCACTGCCAACTGCTCATTTGTATATTATTACCAAAAGCGTGGAGCACTGCCAACTGCTCACTTGTTTACTATTACCAAGAGCATGTTGCACTGCCTAGCGCTCATTTGTATATTATTACCAAAAGCATGGTGCACTGCCTGGTGCTTATTTGTATATTATTACCAAAAGCGTGGCGCACTGGCAACTGCTCATTTTTATTTAAATCAAAAGTTACACTCAATGCCCATATCTGGAGGAATACTTCATTTGTTTAATTCAGTTGATTTAGTCCAGTTCAGATCGCACATCTGCAGCAAACTGCTCATGGGTACTAAACAAAAATAGAAAATGACTTAACAAACATATATAGTTGTTGGATGGAGAAATAATCTTCAGCACTGTTTATATATGAGAAAAAAGTTTTTAACAAAAAACATGAGCCGTCCATCCCACTATATATCGCCTAATTAATAGTTAATTATTTGTATTATTTAACTAAATAATATGAACAGTATCTTATTATCTATAATAAAAAAATGTTTAAAATTATAGGTGCAATGTACACACTCCGTCGATCTTGAAGAGCAGTTGGATTTCATAAGCAATTATTTTGATAGAAATTTAAATATTAATTTGACAGAAAATAGATTTGTTATATATTTTTTATAAAAAAATTGTAATGATTGTACAATTAATTCGGTTTAGATAAATGATGATCGAATTAATCATTCTATGCACTCTTTATCATACCTTTACACGACTGGCAACACACATAAATAATTCATAAAGGAGATAACCAAACAATTGTTACGATCCATCTAGGATTTCAAAATCCCAACCCAAAATAGCACGGAGGATGGAAAGGTCACAATTGTGGAAATAGCACGGAACTTCAGTTAATGGCTAATTTCAAAAACCAAACATATGAAAAATGTTCTCACACAATCAATAAAATTAATTTATTATTATCTATCTATATTTGTTAGTGGTTGTATTATTTTCTTACGAAATATTAAAATTAGTCTTAAAACCTAAGTAAAACATTTCCTAATTATTATTTTCAAGAGATGATCAAATTAAATAATGTATTTTTTTTATGATTACTGAAAGATTGCTCATACATATAATATTGTTGGTATCCTCACAAGTGGCACCACGCCATTGACTTGTTTTACTGATAACCTAGACCGACGTGCTATCGCCGGTTAAATATGCGTGCATAATTGATTATTAAAATTATATTGATATAAAACTAATTGATTGTTGAATATGCGCCTCTCAAAATCAAATTATATTTATATAAAACTAATTTAATTTGTAATTCAAAAAGGTGAACTGAAGAGAGGTGGTTCTGAGAGTCGACTTCATTTTTAAGATTCATGTCAATAAATAACGAATTACTAGAATTTAAATTTACACGGTGAGGTATCTCTGAACTACAAAAAGACTGAGTGCAATAAGACATTATAACGGCTTCATTGGCAAAGCATGCAAAAAAGCTGAGGGTGAATATATACACACACACACACACACACACACATATACATATACACACATATATACATACACACACACACACACACACACACACATATATATTATTGTGGTATCGCACGAGGTAAAATAACAATTTCTGCCGATATCTACTAAAATTATTTCGATGTCTATTTAAACTATAGGGGGGAATTTCATGTATACCCCTCAAAAACTTCAAAATTACATATTTCCCCCTCTAAATTTTAAAATTACATATTTCCCCCTCTAAACTTAAAAAACTCACATATTTACCCATTTTATTATATTTTATATTAAAACACATTCTAAATTCATAAAATACCCATTTTACCCTTTATTAAAAATCATAAAACATCCATCTGACTCAAATTTGAATCTAAAAAGTTCCTCTAATGTCCGAATTGCATTAAGATCTGTGTGTGCTACGTCAACATGAATCTTGAAGCGAGCACGCACGAATATTGAAGCAACGTGCACAGATATTGATGCAATGCATGCATATCAAAACCGCTTTAAGATACGTGCGCACTACATCAGCACGAATCTTAAAGCGAACACGAACATATCTTATTGCGATGCGAACAAACCGGACGGTAGAGGAACCCTTCAAATTTAAATTTCAATTCGATGGGGCGTTTTATAGTTTTATGAAAGGGTAAAATGGGTATTTTATTAATTTAGAATGTGTTTTAATATAAAATATAATAAAATGGGTAAATATGTAAATTTTTGAAGTTTAGAGGGGGAAATATGTAATTTTAAAATTTAGAGGGGGAAATACGTAATTTTGAAGATTTTGAGGGGTATACATGAAATTCCCCCTAAACTATAGTGGATCCGCTTTGAGATTCATGCATGTGAGGTTAAAACGGATTATACAAAATTTTATTTTACCAGAACACAGGAGCTATTTCATGGGTTGGAAGCTGCACCATTTATCTTAACAGTGACATGGTGTTTAAAACATCAAAAGGGAGGATGGGCCACCGCTTTCAAGGCTAAATAATTTTAAAATAATACATATCAAGAAATGGCCCAAAATGCAAGGCCGAGTGATACGGGAGAGGAGGCTGTCCGATGTCCATCGGACTGAGTTGGGTTCGATGGCCATTTTATACCGTCTGATCCATTTCAATATCTGTGTGCACGGATATTAAAGCAAACAGCACGGATATTAAAGGTATACGCACAGATATTGAAGTGGATAGGACGGTAGAAAATGGCCATCGAACCCAACTCAGTCCGATGGGCATCGGACAGCCCCCTCTCCCGAGTGATACATATTCACTGGTATATTGGAAATATCCCAAATGTAAGAATTTGGTTAAATCTTTTCACAAATAAGCAAGAGCCTACAAGATGGCAAATGTTGTTGGAATGGTGGTGGGCAGTTGCCAGAATCCATGTCCTCTGAGATAACAAAATATTTCTGCTTAGATCATCACAGCCGTCCAATTGGAATCCGGACCAATCCGGTCTGAGGTCGATCGCACGGGCCTCTTTAATAGTCATGCAGATTCTGATTTGATGGTCCAGATCCAAATTAAACAGAAATATCTTGTTACCTTAGGTGATCCGAATTCCAGTTGAAAACCCTCCTTGCAAGAACCCAAATTTTGTTTTCTATTTTATAATATGGGCCTCGGAAATGTTCCTATGCACAATTTAAGGCCCAAAGAAGAGCTCCTGCTTACTCTCCTCTTCATTTTGTAAATGAAGCTACAATAAACGAGATAAAGTGTTATTTGTTGAGTATAATAGCTTCTTGGATTTAATTATCTAATTTTGATTGGATAATCTATTATTTCTGCTTTGTGAATTACATTGAGAAAAAAATAATTGATCTGATTTTGATCGGATAAAGTGTTGTCTGTTGAGTATAATAACTTCTTGAAAAGCTTCTTGCATTAATTTATCTGATTTTTATGGACAATAAGTATTTCTGCTTCTTGAATTAGTTTTAACTGTAAAGTTTTAATAACTTAATTTTGATAAATTATCACTAAATTTTCATAAATTGACTCCAATTTGATACTCGTTCTATCTAAATAATTTTTTTTTTTGAAAGTGAAATAATAGAGTCAAGCTCCCAGATTACTATTAATGATTACACCAAGAGTATAATAAAGGGTTATTTACAAAAATAATATTTACAGAAATTGTAAAAAGTGCGAAAAGGAAAGGAAATTAAAGAAAACAAAAACAAGAAAACATAAAAAACAGAAAATTAATTCTCAAGCTGTATGGTTCTACTTCTCAGGAAATCATAGTCTAACATCTTGCATTATCTCCCTTAATATTTGTAGTTCCGGTTTTTGTTTATCTTGAAAGATTCATCTACATTGCTCCTTCCATATGTTAAACACTATCTAAATAATTAAGAATACATATATAGGTATCATAAAAAAATGAATGCACCATAAAGTTAGATGTATGGACTTTGAAAACTGAGATATAGAATGTGATAGATTGCTAAATCGTCCGTTCCGGCGCAGAACTGGCTGAAGCCGATCCGATTTCAGTCCGAGTTATCCGGTAAGTATTGATTCCAGTCAAATTTCAGCCATTTCAGTCAAATTTCGCCCATTTCAGTGAAATTCTGGCCAAAACATCCAGTTTCAGTGGACTTAGGCGAAATGTAGTAAGAACTCAGAAAGCAATTTTTTTTTTGTCTCCAACGGGATTCGAACCCAAACTGTCCCTCTAACCAAGAGCCAACACTACCACTAGATCATTGCATGTTTTATTACTTGAAAGCATACTTAGAGGTATATATCTTATATTTGAGTCAGAAACAGTTTTTTTTTTTCCAGCAGCGGGAAAGCAAATTTCTTTTGTCTCCAGTGGGATTCGAACCCAAGCCGCCCCTCTAACCAAGAGAGTGTTTTTAGTTGTAATGCTTGTATTATATTGTATTAGTGGATTATTTAATTGTAATCATTTGTCTAAACTTCACAATTTCTTTTTATCAATTTTCCTATTTTTCTAGTATAAAACGAGCTTCTGGCAAAAAAGTCCGAGTTTCCGATCCGATTCAGCTGATTTTGACCGATTCATCTAATTCGGATCCCCCGGCCAAAAGTCCGATTCCGATTTTTCCTTCTATGAAATGTGGACCATATTGGAACACTAAATAATGATGCATTTGAAACCTCCATTTTATATATGATATCGTTTGTGAGGATGCCGACAATATTTTTATTGAAAAAAATCTAATATAAAGAAAAAAACATGAAAACGTAGCAAATCACATAATTTAATTAAATTTAAAGCCTAAATAAATGTACATATATACCAATTTTCAATGGATAATACGTGATTAATTGCAATGGAAACATCAATATACACATGAACTAATATTTTTGCAGGCACACACTTTATTTTATTTTTTTGATAAAAGGTAGGTAGCCTGTTTCATTAAAGAAACATAGAGTCTGATACATGTCAAAAAGGGAGGGGAATGTCCTCCAGGATGTAAACAAAAGCAACAGAGCATAGTAATGAGCTAACTACTGGTTTTCCTATCCATACAGGAGCTAAATATATTACAATAACTGAAGATTGCATAGAACTAAAACAACTTTTATCCTATAGACTAGAATCAGAGGAGGCCTCATCATCGCCTCTGGGTTGATAAACCACCATCTGTAGCTCCGATTCTGGCAGTGACACATCTGGACTCCACACCTGCAGGGGAATCATCTGAGTGTCTTCTGGCATCCAGTCTGCAAGGATAGGCACACACTTTATTATGAAATCATGTACGCGCCAGCACAAGTTTAAGAGCATACATATATAGCTTGAGAAAATAATTAATAGATGACACAGTAATAACAAAAAGGCATGCATGGATTTTGGAAACCTAGCTATCTGCCTTAATTAAGATTACAAGTTAATTAACCAAGGAACACATTTGGAACGATCATCCAGCGCTGAATTGGGTTATCAGCCCACTTCCTGACAACTATCTTGGCGCCGTCGGAGAATTTGTCATCATCAGTGGAAGCGACAGCGGTCAGATTGAGGGAAGTCGTGCCTGCAATCCTGATGGCACGGAATCCTGTCGACCACACTTCTGTCCACTTCACCGAATCGTCGAGCCGGCTCGTGTTGTAAGGAACTAAGCTGACCTGATGTTTTCATGTTGAAAATAAACCGGGGTTTTATGTATTTATCTTAGCTATAAGTTCTTCGACTATTATTCCAAAAGTTTTATGAACATAAATCATTACTTACCTCTCTATTTTCTCCAGCCGGGTTCTTAAGGGCTTCTGCTGTCACTCTGTTTACCAGTGCAAAAGCAGGGAAACCAGTTACATCTTTTACCGTTTCACCATAAGTCATGTCCTTGATCCAGTGCTACATGCATTGCATTTGAAATGAATAATAATAAAACCAGTTAATTAAACAGCTCATTCTAATTTATCAAAACCAGTTATCAGAGATCACCCATAGAAAGCAAAAAAAAGGAAAATAATAATTTTATTAATCAATTGATTAACTACCTGGTAGTGATCATTCGGGTCTGCGGGTGCCAGTACAACGGTACCATTTCGTGCCGTGACACTGAGTTCGTCGTTGGCTTGGCAGTAAATTCGGACTGTTGGTTGTCTTGGAAGCTTGGTGTTGTTGGGACCACTGGTCGGAGCGTAGTAGGCCGTGTGGAAGCCATTATCGAAAGAACTATCGGCCCCACTCAGGTTCCCTTGATTGTTGGTACCAGCAGGCTTATCAACGTCTGGTTTCAGTGGTAGTGCTGGAGCTGGCGGTCGAGGCGTTACGTTCAGAACACACTTGATTCTTATCGTTTCGTCTTTCATAACTTTCGTGAGATTGCTGGGTAAAAGGGTAATGAAATTGTCGCAGCTCCAACGGGTGCGGGCCTTGGTACCCGATGAGGAGAAAGTGATCGGTTCAGACAGAAAGTTACCACCCAACCATGTGGAGCTGTTCCAGAACCAAAACCAGAAGGTAAACGTCGCTTGGAATTCTTCCGTTGGGTTTAGCACCTTGACTGCAACCGATCCTGTGTCCTTAATGACCAACTCGTTGATGCCAAGCGGGTAGAATTCTATCACCCAGTCGTAGCCTCCAACTGTGAAGCGCTCTGACTGGATGCAGTTAAACTTGCCGATCTGTTTGGTGCTTTTGAAGTGTGTTACATCGAAAATTTTCGATCCAGTGGCGAATATCAGGGGTCCCGGGGCCATTGTGATAATGGTTGTTAATTAGAACAAAAGTTAATCGATGAGAAGGATATATATAGAATTCTTATGGATGTATGAGCTAGCAGTTGTTGTGAGATGGGTCCATTAATTAGCAGATGTTCATGCATTTATAGATAGATGGATCATGATCAGTTGCCGCCTCAGAATTAATTACACAAATTATATAAACTAACAAAATAGTAGCTATAAAAAATAAAAAAATAGAATAATTGGGTTGAACCTGTGTGGAAACAAGTCCCTTACCATGGACGAAGAAAGATGGCGAATAAATAATTAATTGAAACAAACATGCATATGCGTCTAAAATAAAAAATCGTCGGTGGCTTCAAATAAAAAAATTCATATAAATAAATATTTATTTTCATAGCGATCGAGTAAATAGGCCGTAAAATTTTAATTTTATAAATTCATTTTATAATAAAACACAGATCGATCGTTCCTTGCTTTAGATCTGAATCTCGATTTTGATACCTGTTACAAATAATTCGTGTCCGTACTCTTAACTTTTCTAACTTTAACCGCTACAAAGTATTTATTCGTACTCTATCATTACCAGTTATAATTGTCGGATAACATAATAGTAGTGGGTAAATAACAGATAATGGTAATATAATAATTATTTTTATTATTTATTAAATAAGATATTAAAGCACATTTATTTTACAAATATATATACATGTTTTAAAGGTCTAAACTTTATTGGGATTTGCTGAAATTTATTTACGTGTTTTAATGGTTAATTATTTGTAACACAACTATCAAGCGTAGTTGGAGAATGGATATTCATTGCTAATTACTCAATATATATATAGGGAAATT
This sequence comes from Carex arenaria, assembly GCA_964058825.1. Classification (NCBI taxonomy): domain Eukaryota; kingdom Viridiplantae; phylum Streptophyta; class Magnoliopsida; order Poales; family Cyperaceae; genus Carex; species Carex arenaria. Next base: position 932,679 of record CAXKVW010000049.1, on the reverse strand, counting down.
TTACAAAGTGACATTCTCTTTCAAAAAATAGAACAAAATACCTTCCTTCCAAAATTCTTAACAAAATGCTCTTGTGGACTCCATTAGTTCCTTCTATTTCCCTCCCTCTCACTCCTCCCAATTTACTCTTATTTATTCTTTGCTTAAGTAAAATATACAATTGTGATCTCTCATTTATATTTTGATTAATCTTTATTTTTTATGTATATAAATTATTTAGAACAAAAAAAATTAAGTGTGAAATTATTTTTGCTAAATTAGAAAGTATAATATTAGTGTATATATAGAGTATTTTCAACATATTGTTCTTTTTGAAAGATTATTATAAGAAATGCTATTAACTTATTCTATAAACTATTTTTAACTAACATATAATACTTTTAACTTATTTACCACATCATATGTTAAAAATAATTTAGTGAGATATTTATGCTTCAATAAAAAATATTATAATTATATATAACATATCTTAAGAAATAAATAATGTCATAAGTTTTGAATCCGTTACAATGCAAGCAATACGACTCACCATTGAATATATTATGGTGAAAAATTAAAAATTAAACTTGGCTGAATCTACTAAATAATGTCATAAGTTTTGTTCTATATTTTGAAAAAGAAGGGCACTTTGTAAAATTTTCCATATATATATATATATATATATATATATATATATATATATATATATATATATATATCTAATTATCCTATTAGATAACGGAGTATACGGAATAAGTTTTATCCTAACTCTTACACGTTTAGATAACGGGAATTTTTTTTTTCTCGTACCCGATAAGTTTACGATTTTTTTTACCCATACTCATCTTATCGAATACGAATCAGATTAATGGATAAAAGGGTGCCATTGACATCCGATCTGAACGGTGGAGAGTTTGAGATGGGAAATATCAGGAAATTGCAGTGAAATCCTTGTATAAAATGCTAAACTATAAGGGAAAATTACCAAAGTATCCTTTATTGTGGTGGAAGGTCCCAATACCTTTGAAAATCATAATTAATATGTGCCTCACCAACCAAAAAAAGATATTGATTAAAGATAAATTAGTTCAAAAGGGTTGGCATGTACTAAATGTCAATTTTGTGATCATATAGAAACAATTGGCCATTTATTTGTTCAATGTGCTTTTGCAAAACAGGTGTGGTTTTGGATGGGAGCATGCCAAGACATCAGCCCTAACTGGAGCAAAATTCATGAGATTATTCATTTTTCTTGTCAATTACTAAATAATTCAAAAAATGCTTTCCTTTTAATAGTTAGTGCCGTAGTTTGGACAATATAAAAACATCGAAATGACATTTGTTTTAATGCAGCACCAATTAAAACACCGCGACAAATTATTTTTGTCATCTTGTCTTTGGTTAAATATTGGACAGGGCATGTGAAGCCTCAGATTCTAGAGGAGACCGCAATATGGCTGCCACCTAACACACAAATGCGATTCCCATCAGCACTTGGCACCTTGACGGCGAGATCCAAATGGTGGAGGATGAAGCAGACACTACCCTTTCTATTGTCCAGAGTCTGTAGCAGCAGCTACACTTTTAGTTTTTGCTTATTACAGATTAGCCCTTGTGTGTGGCTTAGAATATGTAGCCCTTGTTTGTGGCTTAGTTTTAGTTTTAAGAACTTTCATTACTTAATTAGTTTCATTTCTGGTGGCCATTATATGGCACTGGTTTTTTCATAGGTAGGGTATATCATTTTGTGGTGTAAGATAAACCCTGTTGTCCCTATGGTGTAAGTTAAATTTGTTTCTGCAATGAAACGGGCTTCGGCCTTTTTTAAAAAATAAAAAAATAAAAAATGGTAAATACAAAAATGAAAAGCGTTGAGAAAAAAGCTTTTAACAAAAAAACATAAGCCGTCCATCATACTATATAGCGCCTAATTAATAGTTAATTATTTGTATTATTTAGCTAAATAATATGAACAATATCTTATTATGTACAAAAAAATGTTTAAAAATATAGGTGCAATGTACACACTCCGTTGATCAATTGGAGTACATTAAATTTTATTATGATGCAGGATGTGGGATAGTGTCTCCCTAATTAATATAGCACATGGGCGGCGGGTTCGCTGATGTCTCCACACCAACTGTGCACCTTCCTCCTCTCCTCTTTCATTTTCCAATATTTTGTAGAGCAAATTATTATAAATCATTTGACGATATACAATATAGTACCAGAATACGGTGAGAGAATGATACCAAAAGTGTTTGTCAAAAAGAGTAATAAACAGTATTTTATGACTTGAATTCATTTGTATTTAAATCGTGGTGCACTGCCTAGTGCTCATTTGTATATTATTACCAAAAGCGTGGTGCACTGCCAACTACTCATTTGTATTTAAATCAAAAGTTACACTCAATGCCCATATCTCGAGGATACTTCGTCATTTGTTTAATTCAGTTGATTTAGTCCAGTTCAGATCGCACATCTGCGCGCGCGGCAAACTGTTCATGGGTACTAAACAAAAATAGAAAATGACTTAACAAACATATATATATATATATAGAGTAGAACTAGGGTGCTCCTAAGTTCACAAAACCTCTTATGAACTTGACTCTAAAATATATTGAATCGACTTTAAACAATAAATTGAAACTGTTGAAATCCTTCTACCTAATGATTGATGCGTCTACATGTGAAAATTTTAAAGTTTCGAATTAATTTAATATAGAGTCAAGTGGTCAAAAGTTTAAGGTTTATAAATTAACTTTAATACATTCATTTTTTGGATTCCTTTGACCACTTAACTCTACATTAAATTAATTCGAAACTTTAAAATTTTCACATGTAGACACATCAATCATTAGGTAGAATGATTTCAACAGTTTGGATTCATCGTTTAATGTCGATTCGATATATTTTACAGTCAAGTTCACAAGAGGTTAGGTGAACTTAGGAGCACTCTAGTTCTACTCATATATATATATATATATATATATATATATATGAGTAGAACTAGGGTGCTCCTAGGAGTACCAGTCCTTTCGTACACTTAGCTCTAAAACCTATCAGATTAATTTTGAACGACGAATCCAAACCGTTGAAATCCTTCTACATTACGAGTGATGCATCTACATATGAAAATTTTAAAGTTCCAGATTAATTTAGTATAAAATCAAGTGGTCAAAAAGCTTTTTATATGTATATATATAGTTATAGTTATAGTTATTGGAATGGAGAAATAATCTTCATCACTGTTTATATATGAGAATTTTTTTTTAACAAAAAACATGAGCCGTCCATCCCACTATATATCGCCTAATTAATAGTTAATTATTTGTATTATTTAACTAAATAATATGAACAATATCTTATTATCTATAATAAAAAAAGTTTAAAAATATAGGTGCAATGTACACACTCCGTTCAACTGAATTTAGTCTTAAAAATATAGGGCCATTGAGAATGAGAATGGGCACGAGAATTGAACTAAAAATTACTGTTCACGTGGGGAAAAAAAATTCAATTCAACTGAATTTTTTTTTTCCCGCGGAAACAGTGGAGTGGCCGAATAGGACCTTATTATTATCTATCTATATTTGTTAGTGGTTGTATTCTTTTCTTACGAAATATTAAAATCAGTCTTAAAACCTAAGTAAAACATTTCCTAATTATTATTTTCAAGAGATGATCAAATTAAATAATGTAATTTCTTTTATGATTACTGAAAGATTGCTCATATAATATTGTTGGTATCCTCGCAAGTGGCACTACGCCATTGACATGGTTCGACAATCAAGGTTTTGGTTGTAATAGCAATAAGTTGATTGCAGTAAAATAATTTTTGAAACAGAGAATATTTGTTGCCAATAGATACAAAAAATACTGTATTATTAATGAATTTGCAACTAAATTTGCCATTGCCATCCATTGAAATATAGTTGCCTTTACAACTATATAATTTGATTGTCAGAACCCGTGAAAATAAGTTATTGCAATCAAATGGCTAGTTTTTTATCATGCATTTTAACACAATCAAAATATAATGGTAATTATAACATATAGTATATTGTAATGATTTCATTGACAAAACACAGAAACAGCTGTGGAAGCTTCCCCATTTGTCTTAATAGTTACATGTGGTGTTTAAAACATTGTGGGCTTTAATCTCTGGGTCACAAGCCAGGATGGGTGACAGTTTTCAAGAAACTAAAGATTTTATCTAATAAAGTAATAATACATTTTGAGCTGTAAACTTGAATGAAACTAAGACCCTATATCAAGAATTGGCCCAAATATAAGTTCTGGTAATATGTATTCACTAGTATACTGGAACTAGGAAAAATTTAGCATTTAAAAAAAAAAAAATCACATATAATCACTAGATGCAAACAAAATAATTATACCTCAAAAAAAAGGATGGTCTCCACGGTGCAATAATAGGCGTCTGGCTAATTTGGGCCGCCATTTTTACAGCAATGACAAGCTTGTAAAATGGGCCGTTACAAAGTAAAATGGGCTGCGATTTTTTGGTGTGGCGATTTATTTTTTATATGAGCGTCAAAGATGCCCAACTCTAATACTGTACAAGGCCTAGATGAAAATAAACTTTATATGTTACAAGATTAATTGGCTATGCTATATATATTTCTCAGGTTGATTGTGCCCATCTTGTTAGATACATAGGTAATGAATGATTGCAATTGAAACAGTAACACAATAGCAAGATATATATATATTTTTTTCATATTTCAGTAATCAACTGCATGACCACTTTCCATGAAATTAGATCTGCACAAGTTTAGGAACATACAGCTAAAATAATAACAAAAGATGGTAACAGTAATGATAAAAAGGCATGGATAAACTTTGAAAACCTTGCTAGCTGCCTCAAGATTACCAATTAATTAATATTTAATAGGGAACATTGGAATTGTAATTAGGACCAATTTTCCAGTGCTGGATTGAGGTGTCCACCCAACACTTGACGACGATCTTGGCGCCATCATTAATTGAATATTCCAGCATCTTTGGCAATGGCAGTCATATTCAGAGTTGGCGTGCTTGTATTCCTAATGGCATGGAAACCTGTTGATCACCTCTGTCGACATCACCGAGTTGTCGAGGTGGTTCTGGTCATAGGAAACTAAGCTGATCTAATGTATTCATGTAGAAATTAGTTATGAGTTTTTCTGGCATTAATAGGGATGATGATGGAGATGTTGACTGGGATATGTTACTACTGATACTTAGTGTTATAAGGTTCTTTTGTATGTTTTGTGTAGGTCTTTTGTTTAGAACAGTTCTATTTTGTTGATACAGGGTTTTTTTTTGTTGGATAAGTTGTTTACTTGTTTAGGTATATTTGTTGATATTTTGGTTGTTTATATTTGTAACTGACATTATGGCTGAGTTTTATGTACCTGCTTCAGGTACTTAAACTTAGTCCTCCTGATTTCTATTGAAATTGGTAGATCTTGAATCCTCGACTTTTGAAAAAGATTCATGTCAGTAAATAACGAATTGTTAGAATTTAACTATACACGGTGAGGCGCCTGTGAACTCCAAAAGACCGAGTGCAACACATTATAACGGCTTCATTGGCAAAGCATGGAAGATGCTGACGGTGAGTATTCTTATAGTATTACAGGAGATTGAATAATTTTTTGTTGAAAAAAATTATTTTGAATTCTATTTTAATTATAGAGGCTCCGCTTTGAAATTCTTGCATGTGAGGTTAAACCTGATTATACAGTTCTCGTTCTACATGGTAGCGACACTGTACTAGATCTGAACCCAGCAGCTAATGGGGTTGGAAGTGGCACCATTTATCGTAACATTGACATGTTGTTTAAAACATTGTGGGCTTTGAGCAAAGGCAGGATGTGCCACCGTTTTCAAGGCTAAATATAAACTTTTAACTTGAATGAGATAGCATCTGCGAGGGATACTGTCGGTATACCCTCGTGGATACTCCCGTCACTAATAGAAAAAACACTTTTTGGTCGGTATACCTTAGCAGATAGTTCACTTTTACCCTCGCGGATACTGTCTCATTCTTGTATTTAACCCTATCCTATAAATATCAAGACATGGCCCAAAATACAAGTTGTACTGATACATATTCACTGGTTTATTGGAAATGCCCGAAATATAAGAATTTGGTTAAATCTTTTCACAAATCAGCAAGAGCCTAGAAGATGGCACAATGTTGTTGGAGTGGTGGGTAGTTGCAAAACCAATATCTTTTCCATCTCATAATTTGGGCCTTGGTCCTTGGTAATGTTTACATGGCTGATGGCACAGTTTCAGGCCGAAATTGGTTGGGTATAATACCAGAAAAGTTTCTTGAATTAATTTATCAGATTTTGGTCGGATAATATATTATTTCTACTATGTGAATTAAATTGAGAAAATTAGCCTTCTATCAAATAATGTAAAAATTTAGCGGAGTTTTAATAATTATGATAAATTGCCATTCAAATTTCAAATTGATTCAAATTTGATACTCCTATTTAAATAATTGAAAACACATCTATAATTTTATTTTATATTCTTTTTTGAATAATGTTTTACATATAAAGGTACCACCAAAATTGAATGTTCCACAAAGTAATAGATATACTTACACCCAACTTTTTATGTATGATATTTTTTTTGAAGACGCCTAAAAATATATTTTTTTAACTAAAATCTGATGCTAATAAAAATATTAAAAAGTAGGAAATCTAAACATTTAATTACAGCTAAAGCGTAAATAAATGAACATTCACACCAATTTTCAATGGATAATACGTGATTAACTGCAATTGAAACATCATTAGGAGAACAACATTTTTACAGTAACACTTAATTACAAACTCACACCAGCACAAGTTTAAGAGCATACATAGCTAGAGAAACTAATAAAAAGATGATAACAATGATAAAAAACCATGCATAAGTTTAAGTTGGAATCCTTGCTAGCTGCCTCATGATAATAAATTAATTAACAGGGAACATTTGGGAGGATCATCCAGCGCTGAACAGGGCTATTGACCCACTTTTTAACGACAATTTTTTCGCCATCAGAGAAATTAGTATCAATATCGGAACTGATTGCAGTCAGATTGAGGGAAGTCGTGTCTGCAATCCTGATGGCACGGAAACCAGCCGACCACATCTCAGTCCACTTCACCGAATCATTGAGGCAGTTCGTGTTGTAAGGAACTAAGCTGACCTGATGTATTCATTAAACAGGGGTTTAATGTATGTATCATATAGATACAAGTTCTTCGACTATAATGCTAAATAATTTTGTTTGTTTATCACAAATAATAAGTTTTAGTTACCTCTTCATTTTCACCAGCAGGGTTCTCAAGAGCTTCTCCTGTGACTCTGTTGACCAGTGCAAAAACAGGTATACCCCTTGCATCTTTTACCTTATCACCATAACTCATGTCCTTGATCCAGTGCTGTCCATGCATTGCATTTTAATGAAATATAATAAGAAGTATTAATAATTAGGTCATATATACTAATCAATCAAAACCAGTTATCAAAATCACCCATATAAAAAATGGAAAGGAATAATTTATTGATCAATTGATTATGTACCTGATAGTAATCACTGGAGTCAGCAGGTGCCAACAAAACAGTACCGTTACGTACAGTAACACTGAGATCCTTGTTGGCCTCACAGTAAATCCTGACAGTTGGTTGTCTTGGCAGCTTTGTGTATGTGCTGCTTGGAGTGTTCGGCGGAGCATAGCTGGCCGTGTGGAAACCATTATCAATAGAAATGTTGGCCCCACTTGGGTTAACAGCAGGCTTATGTTCCGTTTGTTTGACTGGACCATCTCCAAATGGTCGACCGCAAACCTCAATTCCGCACAGTTCAAGACCACCCCAAATACTTTAAGAGGTCAGTCGTCGAGTCCTCAAACTATCTGAAAGACGATATGCTCCGAATCAAGTGTACTCTCTTGGTAATACCAGACACTGATAAGCCTGCTGGTAACCCGAGTGGGGCCAACATTTCAATTGATAACGGCTTCCACACAGCCACCTATGCTCTGCCGAATACTCCCATCAACACATACACCAAGCTGCCGAGACAACCAACGGTCAGGATTTACTGTGACTCTGTGAGGCCAACCAGGATCTCAGTATCACTGTACGCAACGGAACTGTTGTGTTGGCACCTGCTGACTCTAATGATTACTATCAGGTAGTCAATCAATTGATTAATAAATTAATCCTTACCTTTTTGACATGGGTGATCTCTGATAGTTGGTTTTGATTGATTAATACATATGAGCTAACTATTAAATTTTTTTATTTTTCATTAAAAATGCAATGCATGGACAGCACTGGATCAAGGACATGAGTTATGGTGATAAGGTAAAAGATGTAAGGGGTATACCTGTTTTTGCACTGGTGAACAGAGTTACAGGAGAAGCTCTTCAGAAAAAAGCACAGATCTATGTGTATTTTAAAAAAGCACATAGAAAAGCACAAAACTGAATATATATTTTTCTTTTAAAAAAAAAACACAGATCTATGTGTCTTCTCTTCTTCTTCCACCATCAAAGAATAGAGAAGACAAATCCATTAGGAAATTTGAAGATGATTTCTTAAGGGCCATATCTTACTGTTTTGGAAGACCTAATCCACTACCATACGACATAAAGGCGATACTAAAACTAATCAATATCAGTTAAATACATAACAGATACAAACACAGTGACAATCTTATTGTCTGTTAGTATAAAGCCGATACATATAGTCCAGGTACTATTTGTATCGGTTATTTACTAAGAACCGATACTAATACCTAACTTTTTGTATCTATTTTTAGTGAATAACCGTTTGTATTAGCTGTTATACAAATAACCGGTACAAAATGTCAGGTATTACTGTCGGCTATACATTTAACCGATACATAATATTTTTAGTATTGTTTATTTGAAGATAACCCATATATATTGTTTTTAGTATCGCCTTATTGAAAAGGCCGCTACTAATAGGGCGATGCTGATGTGGGTTTTTCCACTAGTGCCCACCATCCCCACCACATATTCGTCGAATACTGATCCAGACCGTAGATTTTCTGCAAATTGCGGGTGAAATTGTACCTTTTAGTGCAGTTCTATTCATTTAAAAAAAAAATCAAGATTTGATCTTTTAGAATTTCTAAATTAAAAAATCGCCACCCTTAACCTTTTTGTCATTTTATTTTCACTGAATTTTGAAATTATAATACTTTTTCATTAGTTACTACTACATATCAAGGCAGAGAGACAAATTTGATCACAATATAATTTTAATCACTGTATAGTTAAATATTAAATTCGGAGCAATATGGTAGTATAAATATCAATTATATATGCAGATATTGACGTTTAACCTGGCATTCATAATCGAAGTATTTACTAGTAGGCGTATGAGCCAACATATGACATATTGACGACATTTAATGTCAAACAAGTTTTGTGCCTCTTCGGATGCGACGAGTGCTCAAAGATCATTATACACAAGTTTTGTGTCTATAATATATAATTTCATATTTTAAATGTATCATTTTACAAAATACTATTTCCTTGTTTTATGTTTTGATTCCAGTTTGTTTTCACATTGAATCTATTTTTGCTTCGCGACTTTAAAATGAGTTTTAAAAGAGGTTATTCATGGGTGTAATGTAGACGTGTAATAATAACAATTTCCACGGAGCCGTCGGAGTAATATAATATTGCGTGCTAAAAGTGTCTTTAGTTTCCAGGTGTTATGGATGGGCATTTCCTTGCATGCACAAAGTACCATTAGCTCTCTGATTACCAATGATTTTACATTTCAGTCTCATAATGTAATTGAAGTTTTCTGGTTGCGCATAAGTATGTGGTTGTTTGTTCAAAGCATGATGTGACAGACTATCAAATCACGTATTGACAAGAAAGATTTAAATAATGAAAATAAGGTCTATATATATGATCATTGGTGGTACGTATACCAGAACTTAATAATTGATTGTCCAAATGATACCAATACTCCATATATAGAAAATAATTAATTAATTAATTGGAGCAAACAGGCGTCTAACCTCAAAAGTCGTCGGTGGCTTCAAATAATAAAATTCATATTGATAGGCCATGTATCTGTTAGTGTTGTGATTTAAAAATTAATTACAGGATCATTATATTTTAAATTTTGTTTATGTAATTGAACAATAGGGCCATGTATCTGGCAACCAAAATCAATTTAATATATAAAATGAAATTTTCAAGAGACGTATCTCTCTTACTGTCAACAGAAATTCCCGACGGTATAATGCGTTCAGCTCGAGATCAGTATTTAATTAGATACATTTTATGAAAAAAGTACCATGCGTCACGGGAAATTTGTCTCTATATATGGCTGTATTAATTTATTTTTATAACTACTATTTGAGAGATTTATTTCATGCAAAGCCATAATTGCAATTCATAAACCCTAGATTTGCCATGATTCTCTAGTGAACCCTAATATGAAATTTTAAGTTACCTTGGTCCATAGCCATGATCTTCCAGAGAGCACCGTTGATCACCGAAAGACTTTAGATTTCCAAGTAATCCCTCTCAAGTCCGATGGAGAGAGCAAAAGAGGCGGCAGCGGCAACACTTTGTTCTACACAAGAAGAATACCCGAATCACATGTTCTTTACCAACAAACACTTTTTTTATCTACCAATATCCCTTTTCTTCTTTTCTATCAATATCAAAATTTCTGTTTTGATGGAGATAAAAAATTTCTAATGAATGCCAATTGCTCTCTCCCATTTTGGCGTTAAATTTTTTTTTTTTTTTTTGACCTTCAAAAAAAAAAAATTTAACGCCAAAATGGGAGAGAGAGTCAGAAGAAGAAATAGAGAGAGAGCAATTGGCATTCATTAGAAAAATTATGGCAATGAATATTGAAATGAATAGGCAATACCTCTCCTCTATCATTAACTAATTAATTAATTAATTTTGTTTCTTTTATTGGATCTGTAGCCTATTTTCTTATTGGATCCTTACCGGGTTTGAATTCAGAACTTGTCTTATTGGGTATTTTCTTATTTATCGAACATTGCCATTTAATTGCATGTGTTCCCCAGGGACCAATAACAAAATTGTATTATTTGTAAACTTTATAAAATTTAGGTCATCACTAAATTATAAAGTTACTAATACGCATTCTATACATTAAAAGCCCCACTTCTCATGACACATATTGAACCCGATAAATAATATTTAATTTGATCACTTCATAATGGATTTAATTAGATATTTGCCAGTCTAATATTCAATACATATTTATATCACATATAAGCCCATATGTGTTGTTATTAATTAAAATTAATTCCAACAACTATTTTGTAAGTTCATCTATATTGTGTAATTAATTTTGAGGCTGCAACGAACGTAACTGATGATCCATCTCTATCTATAAATGCACGAACCATCTGCAAATTATTACGGCAACAAGTCCTCAAAGATCAGTATACACAACTCTATATCCTTTTTAAGTTCTTCAATGGCCTCCCGGACGTTCGTCACCGGGTCGAAAATTTTTGAAATAACAGATTACTCAGCCGTCAAGAGCATCAACAACAAGTATTGCATCCAGTCGGAGCGCTTCAAAGTGGGAGGCTACTACTGGGTGATAAGATACTTCCCGCAAGGCGACACAGAGTCGGCCGCCGACCACGTATCAGTTTTTGTCAAGGTGCAGAACCCAACAAAAGAATTCCAGGCCATTTATTCTTTCTGTTTCATGGACTGGAACACCCAAAAATGGTCTTACATAAAGCATTCGTCAAGTCAGCATAAATTCTTGCCATCAAGTGGGGAGAAGGGCTTCAGCACCTACATTAAGAGGTCAGACCTCGAGAAATCGAGCTATCTGAGAGACAATATAGTAAAATTAAGGTGTACTCTCTTTGTAATAACGCCACCACCAACTCCAGCACCAGCTTCGAAATCAGACGATAATGAAGAGTACCCAAAGTGGTCCAAAAATTCTTCTAAATACGGCTTCCACATACTCGGCTATGCTCCGCCAAACGCTCCCAGCAACATGTACCCCGACCTGCCGAGGCAACCAACTGTCAGAATTTATTGCGAGGCCATTAAGGATTTTAGTGTCACCGCACGAAATGGTACTGTTGTTCTGGCACCTGCTGATCCTAGCGATCACTATCAGGTAGTTAATTAATTAGTCTTTTCTTTGTTTATGTTTTTGGGTGATTTAATTTGCTTGATGTAAATTTTCAATATGAGCTCATTAATTTACACTTTTAATTTTTCTTTAAAAATTCATGTAGCACTGGGTCAAGGTCATGAGTTATGGAGATGGTGATAAGGACAAAGATATATATGGTTGTCGTACTTTTGCACTGGTCAACAGAGTAACAGGGGAAGCTCTTAAGAACCCGGGTGGAGAAAATGAAGAGGTAAATAATTAATTATGTTAATCAAAATCAATTATTTGGTATGATATATAGTCGAAAAGTTCATAGCTATGATAAACATGTCGAACCCCTGTTTAATTTCTACATGAATACATCAGGTCAGCTTAGTTCCTTACAACACGAACCACGATTTGATGAAGTGGTCCACAGATTTCATTGCCATCAGGATTCCAGACAAGCATTGGCTTAATATGACTGCAATTCCTTCCTGCTGGGAAGACAAATTCAACGACGGCGCCAAGATCGACATCAAGAAGTGGGAGAATAAATCAGTCCAGCACTGGAATATTGTTCCTTACAATTCCAATGTTCCCTATAAACTTTAAAGTAATTTCCAATCTTTAGGCAATTGGCAAGGTTTCCAAAACTTTTGCATGCTGTTTTATTATTATTGTTATCATCTTTTTGTTGTTTTTGCTGTATGTTTTTAAACTTGTACTGCTGGTGTGATTTCATAATAAAGTGTTCCTGCGGTGGATTATCTGAAACACATAGAGAAACAAAAAATGTTGCTGTTATATATATTGATGATTCAATTGCAAATTCTAGGCCCTTGTCGATTTGTGAAAAGATTTACCAAATTCTTATTGTCTGAGAAAAATAGATGGTTAATGTCTGCGGTACCAATTTGAGAGCCGCACATTCCATCGTGTCAAACTCAACAGAGGCAATCGGTCATTTGGGAAGGGGTCTGGGGGAGGGGTAAAACTGATATGGTCAATTAAATGTGGTGGATACCGGTCCCGTATGAGTTGCAATTTTCATATTTCTCCTTGATTGTCTATAATTAAGAATACTACGACTCAGCCATTTGTATTTCAGCCATTTCCAATGTACCAGTGAATATGTATTAATACTTGGTAGAACTAATACATCATTGCCAGCCTATGGGCAAAAGTGATACCCATCGATTTACCTAACTGTTTTCAAAGTGAAACAAGTATGAAACACCGTGTATTTGGGCATACGCTATTTGCCTTAACAAGCGCATTTGAAAAGTGCAACTTTTGAGACTAAAAATATGTGGAAAAGTCGTACTAATTTCTGTCATATGCTACTCGACTACTACTCGACTACATTCTATATATTATTTTGCAAATGTACTTTTCTCAAATATGCTGCTACTTCTTATTTTATAGTTTTAAAAAAATCTTAAGGATAATAAAATTAATGAATTATGAAAAATTTTGGGCTTCACAACTCGGCGATGTGGACTGAGGTGTGGTCGACAGGTTTCCGTGTCATTAGGAATACGACTGCCATCGCCAAAGATGCTAAAATATTCAATGACGGTGCCAAGATCGTCGTCCACTATTGGACGGATACCCCAATCCAGCACTGGAAAATTGTTCCTTACAATTCCAATGTTTCCTATTAAATATTAATTAATTTGTAATCTTGAGGCAGCTAGCAAAGTTTCCAAAACTTATCCATGCCTTTTTATCATTACCATTATCATCGTTCTTATTTTATCTGTATGTTCCTAAACTTTGTGCTGATGTGATTTCTTGGAAAGTGGTTATGCAGTTGATTACTGAAATATCAAAAAAAAAAAAAACATCTTGCTATTGTGTTACTGTTTCAATTGCAATCATTCATTACCTATGTAACTAACAAGATGAGCACAATCAACCTGAGAAATATATATAGCATAGCCAATTAATCTTGTAACATATAAAGTTTATTTTCATCTAGGCCTTGTACTGTATTATATTAGAGTTAGGCATCTTTGACGCTCATATAAAAAATCAATCCCCACACCAAAATCGCAGCCCATTTTACAAGCTTGTCATTGCTCTACAAATCGCGGCCCAAATTACCCAGACGCCTATTATTGGACCGTGGAGACCATCCTTTTTTTTTAGTACAATTATTTTGTTTGCATCTTGTGATTATATATGCTTTTTTTTTTTAAAAATGCTAAATTTTTCCTACTTCAAATATAATAGTAAATACTAGAGGTGCTATCGGGTCGGGTCAGGTCCGGATACTATTATATTTGGACCCGTACCCTAAAAGTGTTCGGGTCCAAATTTCAATCCATACACTTATTTGTTTCAAATCGGATCTGGTCCGGATCCGGATACCTATCTACCCGTAGATATTTCGGATCCAGTCTTTCGGTTCCGGGTAGATAGATACCCATAACTTGTTTGTAAATTATCGGGTCCAGTCCGGATCCAGAGCGGTTCCGGATCCGGAGCGGGTATATGTCACAACTCATAAGTATTTGAGAAATCATTTACATTTAAATATAATTATAATTTCTTAAACATCTCAGTATCTCACATAATAAATCATTATAATATAAATTAAAAGGTTGTTGTAAAATAAAAATTATACTATTGTTCTTGTTCATAAATAATATAAAAATTATACTATTGTTCTTGAAATTAAAATATTGAAGAAGAGATATAATTTTTAGAAAGTAAAATATTTTTACAAAGTAAAATATTGGTTGACAAAAGATCAAGAAGTATATATAGTAGATTTTTTATTTTAATGAGATTTATTACAAAGGACATATCAAGCAATAAATTTCCATAATTATGGAGAGGATATAAGGCAAAGGATATATGCAATAAATTTCCAACGCAATAAATGTTATAGAAAAAATTAATATGCAAACGAGATTATTGGAGTGGTGTTACATTTGTTGATCAGATATTAAATTAATATGCAAAACTAATATATGTTTTATCGGGTATTTATACGGGTATCGGGTCGGGTTCGGTTATGGGTCGGATAATAAAATCAAACCCATATCCTACCCATTACAACATCGGTTCCAGTTCGGATCCGGATCGGATATTAAATTATTAAATTTGTAACCGTACCCATAATGTAGCCGGTTATATTTTTTAAACCATACCCTACCCAAATGAACCGGATCCGGGTCGGTTCCGGTTCGGATCCGGTTCAGTTCCGGATCGGTTCCGGATAATCGGGTAAAAGTAGCACCTCTAGTAAATACATATTACCAGAACTTATATTTGGGCCAATTCTTGATATAGGGCCTTAGTTTCATTCAAGTTTACAGCTCCAAATGTATTATTAGCAAAATTATTTAGTCTCTTGAAAACGGCCACCTATCCTGGCTTGTGACCGAGAGATTAAAGCCCACAATGTTTTAAACACCATTTCACTATTAAGATAAATGGGGGAGATTCCAATCCAATAGCTGCTCCCTTGTTTTGTCAATGAAATCATTACAATATACTATATGTTATAATTACCATTATATTTTGATTGTGTTAAATGCATGATAAAAAGTATCAATTTGATTGCAATAACTTATTTTAACGGGTTCTGACAATCAAATTATAGTTGTAAAGGCAACTATATTGCAATGGATGGCAATGGCAAATTTAGATGCAAATTCATTAATAATACAGTATTTTTTGTAGCTATTAACAACAAATATTCTCTGTTTCAAAAATTATTTTACTACAATCAACTTATTGCTATTACAACCAAAACCTCTACTGTCGAACATTGTCAATGGCGTGGTGCCACTTGCGAGGATACCAACAATATTATATGAGCAATCTTTCAGTAATCATAAAAGAAAATACATTATTTAATTTGATCATCTCTTGAAAATAATAATTAGGAAATGTTTTACTTAGGTTTTAAGACTAATTTAATATTTCGTAAGAAAAGAATACAACCACTAACAAATAAAGATAGATAACAATAAATTATTATTTTTTTATTGTGAGAACATTTTTCATATGTTTGGTTTTTGAAATTAGCCATTAACTGAAGTTCCCGTGCTATTTCCACAATAGTGACATTTCCACCCTCCGTGCTATTTTGGGTTGGGATTTTGAAATCCTAGATGGATCGTAACAATTGTTTGGTTATCTCCTTTTTGAATTATTTATGTGTGTTGCAAGTCGTGTTAAGGTATGATAAAGAGTGAATTGAATGATTAATTCTTTCATCCTTTATCTAAACCGAATTAATTGTTCGATCATTACAATTTTTTATAAAAAATATATAACCAATCTTTTTTCTGACAAATTAATATTTAAATTTCTATCAAAATAATTGCTTATGAAATCCAACTGCTCTTCAAAATCCAACTGATCATTACATTTTGTATTAGATTTAAATACAAATGAGCAGTTGGCAGTGCACCACGCTTTTGGTAATAATATACAAATGAGCACTAGACAGGGCACCATGCTCTTGGTAATAATAAACAAGTGAGCAGTTGGCAGTGCACCCCGTTTTAAATACAAATGAATTCAAGTCATAAAATACTGTTTATTACTCTTTTTGACAAACACTTTTGGTATCATTCTCTCACCGTATTCTGGTACTATTTTGTATATCGTTAAATAATTTATAATAATTTGCTCTACAAAATCTTGGAAAAGGAAAGAGGAGAGGAGGAAGGGGCACAGTTGGTGTGGAGACATGAGCGAACCCGCCGCCCATGTGCTATATTAATTAGGGAGACACTATGTCACTATCCCACATCCTGCATTATAATAAAGGACAGAGATCACCTGTCCTCAGTGAGACTGACAAATGGGTCCAGACGAGTTTATAAATTTAAATATTGATTTTCAGTTTTGGTGTGGCTCACGTTTCAGTGACTCAGAAGCAGGAAAATCGTGCCCCCTGGAGGGCAGAGAATTCAGTCCCTATAATAAAATTTAATGTACACCAATTGATCAACGGAGTGTGTACATTGCACCTATATTTTTAAACATTTTTTTTTGTAGCTAATAAGATATTGTTCATATTATTTAGTTAAATAATACAAATAATTAACTATTAATTAGGCGATATATATAGTGGGATGGACGGCTTATGTTTTTTTGTTAAAAACTTTTTTCTCAACGCTTTTCACTTTTGTTTTTACCATTCACTACATGGAAAGTGTAATCAAGCTGAGCCGTTAGATTAGTAAAAGTTCGATAAATGCCCGTCAAGTATATGTATTAGCAGTTTTGTTTTTTCATTTTAAGAAGAAAACGATTTCAGACGTACAAAAGTACGTACCCCTGGGAAAAAAGAAGAACAAGATCCTGCCGATGTCTCCTTTGAACTTGGAATTCGCATCTGTTGGGTTTCACAAAATAATATTCAAACCAAGAAACGTTTTGTGATATGTTAATTTAGGGTGCATTTGAATGGATGAAGATCGAATAGTCACTAATTCGGATTAGTACTATTCTGAGCTTCTATTTTTCTTTTGAGTGTATTTGAATTGGCAAATATAAACTATTATTTGTTTGTCTTTTATGAAATTTCTAACTATTCTACTAACCCAACAAAATGTTGAATTAACTACTATTCTCGATCTTGAGATTAGCTCTATTCTTGCTCTATTCGTTGATTTATCAGTTAGTTAGCGTGGGAGAACTTTGTGCTTACAAATTTGTATTTAATTTTTTTTTAATCAATATATCTGAATTTGCGGCAATCATAAAAAAAATTATGGTTCAGTATAGAACATGGTTATTCACCCATAAGATGGCTAGATTAAATCTCACACTTGTTATGAATTAATTTGTATATATGTATTACGGTTATATTACATTAAACATTGCTTTTCATCAAATTAGAAAAATATTACTTTAAACATTGGTGTTTGATATTAACATTTTCTTTTTAAATGCGCTGCCCTATTTATGGGGCTAGATGTGACAAATTAAGTCAATGGAATTCTAATTGGCTGCGCATTTTTCAAATAAAACTCATTAACTAGATTATTGCATAATTAAGAAGAGGAAAATTATTTCTTCATCCAACAACTATGTTTGTCAAGTCATTTTCTATTCTTATTTAGTACCCATCAGCAGCTTGCTGCAGATGTGCGATCTGAACTGAACTAAATGAACTGATGAATTAAACAAATGACGAAGCATCCTCGAGATATGGGCATTGAGTTTAACTTTTGATTTAAATCCAAATGAGTGGTTGGCAGTGCACCACGCTTTTGGTAATAATAAATAAATGACCAGTTGGCAGTGCACCACGATTTAAATACAAATGAATTCAAGTAATAAAATATATTTTATTACTCTTTTTCACAAACACTTTTGGTATCATTCTTTCACCGTATTCTGGTACTATTTTGTATATCGCTAAATGATTTATAAGAATTTGCTCTACAAAATCTTGGAAAAGGAAAGAGGAGAGGAGGAAGGGGCACTTTTGGAAAGGGAAAGACATTGCCCTACAAAACTTTTGAAATGAAATGAACTGAATGTTCATACGAGTGTTCGTAGTAGGTATAGTTTAGATAATCGGAATTTAAAGAAGGTGAATGTTTAATATATTTGTTGACGGCTACGCCGCCAACCATCAAAAAAAAATTATTTATTCGCCTTCATGCTTCGTCCATGGTAAGGGACTTGTTTCCACACAGGTTCAACCCAATTATTCTATTTTTAATTTTTTGTAGCTACTATTTTGTTAGTTTATATATTTTGTGTAATTAATTCTGAGGCGGCAACTGATAATCCATCTATCTATAAATGCATGAACATCTGCTAATTAATGGACCCATATCACAACAACTGCTTGCTCATACATCCATAAGAACTCTATATATATCCTTCTCATCGATTAACTTTTGTTCTAAGTAACAACCATTATCACAATGGCCCCAAAACCCCTGATATTCGACACTGGATCAAAAATTTTCGAGGTAACACACTTCAACAGCATCAAACAGATTGGCAAGTTTAACTGCATCCAGTCAGAGCACTTCACAGTTGGAGGCTACGACTGGGTGATAGAATTCTACCCGCTTGGCATCAACAAGTTGGTCTCTAAGGACTTTGCATCAGTTGCAGTCAGGGTGCTGAACCCAACAGAAGAATTCCAAGCGACGTGTTCCTTCTCGTTTTGGATGACACACCCCTCCATATTGTGGGGTGGTAACTTTAGGTCTGAACTGGTCACTTTCTCCTCATCAGGTACCAAGGTCCGTACCCGTTGGAGCTACGACAATTTCATTAACCTTTTACCCAGTAATCTCCCAAAAGTTATGGAAGACGAAACGATAAAATTGAAGTGTGTTCTCTGCGTAACACCTCGACCACCAGCTCCAGCACAACCACTGAAACCAGACGTTGATAAGCCTGCTGGTACCAACAATCAAGGGAACCTGAGTGGGGCCGATAGTTCTTTCAATAACGGCTTCCACTTGGTCGACTACGCTCCGCCGAATGGTCCCAACAACACCATGCTGCCAAGACAACCGACGGTCCGTATTTACTGCAAGGCCAACAAGAATCTCAGTCTCACCATACGCAATCGCACTGTAGTGCTGGCACCTGCCAACTCCAATGATTACTATCAGGTAGTTACTCAATTTATTGCTTAAAATTTTCTTTTCCTAATATGTTTTTATGGGAGATC
The DNA here is from genome assembly GCA_964058825.1 of Carex arenaria. Taxonomy (NCBI): domain Eukaryota; kingdom Viridiplantae; phylum Streptophyta; class Magnoliopsida; order Poales; family Cyperaceae; genus Carex; species Carex arenaria. The sequence continues at coordinate 912,854 of CAXKVW010000049.1, read as the reverse complement.
TCTGATAACTGGTTTTGATTGATTAGTATTAGCTAATTAACTAAATTGTTTAATTAATTTTAATTAACAATGCAATGCATGTAGCACTGGATCAAGGACATGACTTATGGTGATGAGGTCAAAGATGAAGATGGCTTTCCTGCTTTTGCATTGGTCAACAGAGTGACAGGAGAAGCTCTTCAGAATCCGGCTGGAGAAAATGAAGTGGTAATTAATTAGTTCCTAACTAAAATTAATTAACCAAACTTAGTTATTTGACATGACAGTGCAAGAACTCATAACTAAATTAATACATAAATTATTGCTTAATTTCTACCTCAATGTATACATCAGGCCACCTTAGTTTCTTACAACAGAAACCGCCTTGACGATTCAGTGAAGTGGACGGAGGTTTGGTCTACAGGTTTCCGTGCCATCAGGGTTGCAGACACGACTTGTCACAATCTGACTGCTGTTGCTTCTGATAATGATTCTAATTTCTCTGACGGCGCCAAGATTGTGGTCAAGAAGTGGGTTAATAGCCCGGTTCAGCGCTGGATGATCGTTCCACATGTTCCCTGTTAATTAATTTGTAATCTTAAGGCAGCTAGCAAGGTTTCCAAAACTCGTGCCTGCCTTTTTATTATTATCGTTATCATCTCTTTGTTATTCTCTTGCTATGTATCCTTTCAAACTCTTTGTTATTCTCTTGCTTTGTATGGTTTTCAAACTTGTGCTGGTGTGAGAATGTAGTTCTTTTAAACTGTTTGTATTGATGTTTATATTGTCCATTTATATTTGTTATTCATTTGTTTACGCTCTTCAGCTGTAACTAAATGTGGTGATTTGCTACTTTTCATATTTTTATTTATAACAGATTTCTTTTAATAAAAATATCATATATTAAAATGTTGAGCACAAGTACAATTGTAGCGTACATCTAACTTGATGGCACATTCAATTTTTATAGTACCTATATATATGCAAAACATTCGGTCGGTTCTCCTAACTACTTATAAAAAAAAATATGCAAAACATTATTAAATTTTATAATCTTTAAGTTGTAGATGTGTTCACAACTATTTGATTTAATTTAAATTTTTTTTGAAATCATGGGTTGGACACTACTACAGAATATCCTGATTGTACACGGACAAATCCAAAGAGCTACACGGATTTCTAGTAGTGTAGGATGTTAGGGTGTAGGAATGGACTACATTTTGCAAACGGATATTTATCCGTGTGCAATTGTCATAAATCCTACACGGATATACCATAATAGCCGTGTACAAATCTCACTCGAGCTACACGGCTTTTTAAATAAAAACCGTGTACAAATGATTTTTTTCTTTGTTTTTTTCTTTCTTTTTGCCTAGCCTCCATATTTGCTAGCCATTAAAATATGCAGTTTTTTTTTTTAAAAACCAGATTCTCAAAATGTAATTTCTAAATTGCACTAATTAAACTATATATACACTAATTAATTTATACAAATCCATATTGTTCATTACAAAATTCTGTATAAAAAAACCTTGCCCACATATCTCAGATTTCGTCAATTTCCTCGCTGGAATAAGGGTTCTCTGTCGATGCATACTACAATTATAAATTGGTGATTAGTAACGAGAAAATATAGATGCACGATTTATTATTGATATTATAAAATGAAAAATTAATATGAATTACATCTCTGATTTCGTCTTCCATGTGCCCGAAATGCTCACCCGAATGTGATATGATTCTACAAAAAAATAATATGATTAATTTCAAACTTTCAATACTTCATTTTTGCATTTTTGCATTTTTGTATCTTTGCATTTTGGTCCAAATTAAAATAAACAAATACACTAATTATAAGTACCTTTGCACTGGAGGTAGCAAGGGAGGATCCCAACAATGGTGGTTCAAAACCCTACCAAAACGGCGGATCAGTCAAGCTAGGTTTTTTAAAATGTTCAAATCGGAAATGCCCAAAAAAGGAGGAAATAGAGAGAGAATAGAGATTGTTTTTATTACCAAGGGAGACTAACAAGCACTAGGGAGAGGCGGCGCAGAGGGAGCAGCGGTGGAACAGTCAAAGGGTTTTTCAAAATTAGAGAAGGAGAGGGAAGAGTCGGGTACTTTGAAATTTTTTTACAAAATTACAGTAGACGAGGAGAGAGAGTGATCAAAACGGCGTTGGAAGAGAAGAATTTAAAGTCAGTATAACCCTAAATGACCTTTCCTACACGTATAATTACCTATAAATCCGTGTAGCTCTCTCAACATATATTCACGACTGTTTAAATAAAAAATCGTGTACAAATGACTTTCCTACACGGATATTTAATTAAATATCCGTGTAGCTCTCTAGCATTCCTACACGGATATTTAATTAAATATCCGTGTAGCTCTCTAATATTCCTACATGGATATTTAATTAAATATCCGTGTAGGAAGGGTGATTCTCACACGGTTTTTTTCCCACACTGTTTTTTTAATAAAAAAATCCGTGGAGAATTCTTAGAGATATCGTTGATCATTGGAAAAATCGTATTTGGTACACGGTTTTATTTAAAACAGAGAAAATCCGTGTACAACCGCAGTGTAGGAAGCACCTTTTTGTAGTAGTGGGAGATCAAGCCACCCAACACACTTTCAAACTCCTATGTATTATTTAATTAAAAAATTTAATGATAGTTTATCACAAGTCATTAAAACTCTACCATTCAAAATTTAATATTATTTGATAGAAGGCTAAATATTTCTCAGTTTAATGAACAAAGTAGAAGTAGTAGACGGATGTTTTTCAAGAAGCTATTATACTAAACCAAGAATACTTTCTCTGGCCTTAAATTAAATTGTGCAATGTAACATTAACAAGACCAAATTAAATGAAAACCAATTTGAGAGGCTCACCTCAATGAATTCAGATCAAATCAAGTACCTGCCTTGATAGAATGACATCAGACCATTTATTTTGATCTCTCACGAATCTGAAAACTCCCAATACATCTAAATCTAATTTGGGAAGAAGGATCTGGTGCTGGGGTTAATCTAATTTGCATGTTTTTCCTTGATGGTCTATATTAATTCAGAACACCACGATTCAGCCCAAGCACTTATATTTCTGCCATTTCCAATATACCATACATCACTCGTAAACAAAAATTACTCCCGAGTTTTGATATGCATGCATCAAGTTTCTTTATAGTTATCGTATTAATAACTATATATATGATATTTTCTTATCGTTTCAATTTCAAAAAATTTCTTGTCCTTTCAAGTAATGACTAGTAATTAGTTTTTAAAATTTTAAAAGTGTGCAGAAATCGTTTGCAGGCTCCTCGTCCTATAGGGGCTACATATTTTTGCGTTTACTTTTATTATTTATAAGACTTGTTGTGTTATATATGTAATGGACTTTGTTATTCAATTGTTTGTAATTCAATGGTTCCCATATATAACTGTTTTCAAAATTGCTTTGTATATTTGTGATTTTTTCTACAGAGTTGGGCAAAGGTACTATGCATATTTAAAATTTGATTAATATATTTGTTGAATGTTTCTAGAGAGTTAGGCTACGTACGGTACTATGAATATTTAGTGATATATGAGGTACTACGGCTTTGAAAACCTATAAATTTGCTTCAAACAACGTATCTAAATTGAAACCGTTCTATTTAATGAATAATTTATTGAATACCAAAATTTATAAATTTTCAAATTTATTTAATATATAAAGGTAAATTAAAAATGCAGGTTTATAAGTTAATTTTGATGCATTTCATTTTTAAAAAAAACTTAACAGCTTTAGTTCTTTATACTAAATGAAATAAATAAATTTATAAGTTTTGTATGTAAATGCACTCGTAAAGTAGATCATTTTCAATAAGTTGGATTCGTTGTTTTTTTTTAATAGACAATGGACCTTTTGGAGATTTGTACAGAAATATTTTTTTTTAAAATTTACTTACAGGAGTTGATGTTATCCGGCTAGCGGTGCTAGGATTTAACTCCGGGAGAGAGCGACCTTGGGGTAACGGTGTGTAGAGAGGTGGCGATTTGGAAGAGGGAGATGATCGGGTTCAGTTGGAGTAGTGGAGAGTGGGCGGAGAGACCGATTGAGAACAATGTGGTGGTAGGGTTTTACTCCAGGAGTGAGCGGCCTTCGTAGGTGGTCGATCGACGGTGGTAGAGAGGTTGCGATTAGGAAGAGGGAGATGAAAGGGTTTAGGTTGAGGAGTGGAAAGTGGGATGAGAGGAGGGGAGCACAGAGCCCTTCTTTCCTTAGTTCTCCATCGAAAATTTCAAAAAATTTCTAAGTCCTGCACACTTCTTTCACACGGCATAGAGTGGATGTATGGCCTGTTGTTTACCAACCCTTAGATACGTTAATGCCGCAAATCTTAATGAAAACCTGTTCTAACTTACGAATCGTAATTTATTCTACGGTTGTGATATTCAATCTACATGAATGTTATTCCTCTGGATGAATAGCAGATCTCTGGAACACCAAACTTCAGCGTATAAGTTACAAAATAGATCTGATCCAATCCAAAGGTAATGCAGGGACCTTTTATTGATTACAAATCAAACCTTTCATTTTTTAGAACGCTAGAATCTCAACAAAAGTTCTTTTAAATGCACGAATCTCAAAACAAATCAAAGGTTGCATTTGGAATAACTGGGTCACTGCAATCCCTTTGGATCGCATCAGATTTATGTCCCGGTATTAATAGCATTCACTCACCTCACCAACGCGCATGTTGTTTTATCTAAGGTAACATGATCAGCTTTTCTAAGCTCGTGACCATCTGATTGGAATTAAGCACGAATGTTAAAGAATCCAACGTCTCCTTTTTGCCCGGATCTAATCATCAATTTAGTTTTACCTCAGAGTATTTGGACTCCACTTATATAGCCTTTGAAACGGAGGGATCCATTGATAATTGGGCACCCTACATCACCCATCACACGGCATAGAGTGCACAACAGCCATCTGAGATTTAAAATTGTACATAAATAAATATTAAAAAATTCTCAAAAATATAAAAGGTTGTTTTTTTCGATTTATATTTACAAATATCCCATGTCTTTGTCATTTTTATATAATTTTTTCATTTTTACCCTCTTCGAATTAAGCCAAAGGCTGTGGACCGTTGATTTTTGTATGAGCAATCAACGGTCAATATGCAATGAAATCACATCTAATTTTTTTTAAGATGATCAAGATAGTACCGGGAACCTTAACAATGAAATTTTTTTGAAGTTCTAATAGTGATAACTTCGATCCGATGTAAAATAATTGTAGCCCTACGATGACGCTATATTCCGTCGCACCAATGGATGTGTGGATAAAAATCAAATTAGCTCAAACTCACCAGCATTGAATTGCATGCATGACTCTTTAGTTTGAACGGTTCCGATCGACCCACCGACGACGTTTGTTTTTGTTCCTTCATTCTCCGACCCAACAAGAGTTGATGTTCTATGGTTGATCATGTTGGACACATACCACACATGCAACATCCATATCCAACTATGCAATTTAATTGGTTAAATATTTTAATAATGTTGTGAAAATGTTCTATTATTAATGTTGGTATAAAATTTATCAATAGCATTTTAATTATATTGCTTTCCATAAATTTTACGGTTGTTTCAGCTTATTAAACACCTCACAATTAAATTCTTATGAAACATTCTTCTTAAAAAAAATTACTTCCAAACATTCCTTAGTCTGAGAGGCAACTAGGGCTTCATGCATTTCATATGCGCAGATCAGTTAAAACCATTTACACCACTCTCCAGTTTTATTTTGAATTGCACTTTAGAGCACACTGTGCTGCACGATGCTATATCCGCTGTGTCAATTGTTCCGAAATTTCATTCCCCAATCTCCCTGCAGAGCTCACATCCTCACCAATGCCGTATCAGGAGCGCACCTACAGTTATCTCATCTGAACCGTTCTTTCTAACTTTGCAAGAATCTCAAAATTTATATTGGACTGCAACCGAGGTTAACCCCAATCACGAAGCAGTCGAAAATTAATCTGAAACCGTAAATAAGGACAAACATTTCCATGTACCTGGAGGATACTTGGATCTATATCGAGAATTTGGTTTCCCCCCATCGCACCAAGAAGTTCTCGTCTTTCCCCCCAAAACACCCAAGTTTTCGTCTTCCCCCCAAAACACCCAAGTTTTCGTCTTCCCCCCAAAACACCAAAGTTTTTGTCTTCCCCCCCAAAACACCCAAGTTATGCCGCCAGATATTTCCCCAATTCATCGCCCCATATTTAAAGTCGGGACCAGGTAGTGCGCTCCTCCTTCATTCATTCGTGCAATACCCTGTTAATTGCACGATCTGGAGATTAGCCGTTTGTCTTAGCGCGGAGACGACAGCCACCCATCTAGGGTTTGCTAATCAACCTCTAAGACGACATACCGTGGTGTTTGATTCAGGTTCACGAAAATTTCAATTAAGGTTAACTCTGGGTTTTTTAAAACTGTACCTTTGTTCTGTTCTCTTATGGTTCCTTCGTCTTTTCTGTAAAGTTTCAAATTGGGGGGATACCACTAATCAACTATGTCATGTGTCTTAAGTAATGTGTCTTGTAATGACAGAGGTTGTTCTCAACTCTTGTAACGACAAAGGGATCTTTTAATTTCTGGTGGATATGTATTCTGGTATTTGTGCAGATCACAAATAAGTCTAATTTGAAAACATATTCTTTGACACAGTAATTTTTGTTATTAACTGCGTACCTATAGTGGTTTGACTGAAATTAGTTAAAGTTTAATTTTATTTGTCCAAAAATTCAGCAACAGTCTGTTCTGTTATTAACTATGTACCTTGATCTTTGTTCATCTACTGTTCCCTGACGGCGTGCTATTTCCATTTTTTTAGTTGTTGAACTGTTTTGTATTTGTTAGCAAATATTTTAGAGCAACGTTATCTCCATATAACGAATTGAGCAATCAGCAGATCAAACACCAACAAAAATTCTGTAGTCCAAATAATTACATACTGTTAAGTCATGCTAGCCCGCTATCTTTTTCCAATTGTACCCTTTTCTCCTTCTCTCCATCTCTTTTGTTATCCCACACTTAACTATATATTTTTATTCAGTGCACAGATGGCTCCCCGAAAGGCTGGTCTAACTAGAGCAACTTCTTCAAAGAGAGCGAAGAGAAACCGTAAAACACAGGATGTCATGCAGGTTGGTGAGGCTTCAAATGCTGGGGCAGAAGGTGATAATACAACAAGTCAACCCCCTAAGAAAAGGGGACGAGGACCTGGCATCATCAGAAAATCAACGGAGACAGTGGAAGACCGACCCATAATCTGGCCAGTCGGCAATCGTGCGTTCACTTGCAAAGAGGACCCACAGGAGATAACAATAGCAATAACAAGGTCACTATTCCTAATTTTTACACTATTCAATGCTAATTTTTACACTACTGGCTTGCTAATTTAAGATTCGTATGCATGATAACAATAGAAGTCTCATAATTAAGAAAAAACCTTTACTGGCTGTTCTGGGATTTACACAAATCATCAGCAATTTATGTGTTTTCAAATGACTAATTGTAAGTATATAGAAGCTATAAAATTTATCTTCAATCTTCATATCCTTCGATAAAAAATAATAATTTATTTTTACCTAAAGCTAGGTATACATTGAATTATGTCTTGCAACACATGCATTCTGTATTAAATTAAAATTTCTAAGCTTTCATAGTCATATGAAATTGAAATTCATGTCCGTATGTTTGGCTCCTATCTAATTGTTTCATCAATAGACTAGCATTGAACCACATGCCCGGCCCATTGAGAAGTTACCATGCCTTCGATGATACCACGAAGAAAAATATCGAGTTCTTATTTTTGGTACCCTTTCTTTTAACTTATTTTCATTATTGGAATTAGTTCCTTTAACTCAACAGTGACTGTCAATTCCTGAGCTTAAAAAACAAATCACAACTGTCTACATACTCATGCTATGACAAATACACGTGTCAGTTTGGGAAAAAATTTAAGCTGAACTGCAAATACATGTGCTGTTTACCAGCTGGTCCTAATGGAATTGTCTCAATTTGCAAACCACTAACCAGTGCATGTTTATTTTTTACAGAAGAAATTTAGGTACAGAGAAGGCGAAGATCTAGATCACTGTCGTCATGTGTTTGATGCCATAGCAGCAAAAAGATACAGTGAGGAGCTGTATGAAGTGAGGGACAAACGTTTCAAGAAATTTGGCATGGACATACAAAAATGGAAGGAGCCCGTTCCACATTGGAGCCTTGACCATCCCTATTGGCACGATCTTTGTGAAATCTTTGCAACGGATGACTTTAGTAACTTGAGTACAACAAACAGGCATAACCGCACAAAGAAAAAGGGACGCAGAATTGCTCATCACGGGGGATCAGCAAGCGCACACCAGCACTTCCAAAAACTGGTACGCTTCACGAACAAAAATGCAATTTTTTTCCTCTCGGGTAAATAAGGATACTACTGAATTCCAACGGTTCGTTTTTCCTTTTCATGTGGAGACAACACTAAACAACGGAAAAGAGCCACCAATGAGGGCACTTTTCATCCATCTTCATTGTGCTAAGGAAAATGGCAAGTCACCCATCGTTGCCAAAATGGAAGCTGCCAACGCTGCCGCCGCCGCTGCTGCGGCATTGGAGTCTGCACCAGCAGAAGGGCATGATGCTAACCCTATCATTAATCCAAGTAGGAACGAGGCTACCACACAGCTTGAAGGTTTGGATATTGACTCCTTGCAGTTTACAAATGACAAAACACAAGAAGTTTATGTAAGTGGTAATCTGTATTGTTTTTCGCTGATATTTCATAGCTCAGTACATAATTCGACACATAATTTCCCTGTAAAATTGTTTACGGTGTGTAAACAAGTTTGCCTCTAGTGATTTTTACATCTATGACTTTAGAAATTCATTTACCCCAATTAGGTTAGTTCATGACATGCTATTCTAACTATTATAATATTACCAATTACATGGAGTTAAAAAAATAATTCGTCTTATTAACCTGAATTGCCTCGAGTATTTGCGAAAATTTGCATAGCTGCTGTACTTTATTTTTTGTTTTTGCAATTGATTTTCATATAGATAGTCATTTTAATTGTAGTAGATATTGTTGGTGGTTTGAATATCAACTTGAGTTATATATTTGGGGTCTAATTGAAGTTGCAAAGTAGCTTTTATTAACACCTCCTAACAGTACTCCATGTTTCCCATATGTTGCAAATCATAGGAAAAAGTGAACAACATGATGGCTGATCAGGACAATTCCAGCGTGGACGAGAGCACTATGTTCTTATCGGCTGTTGGCGGGTCAAGCCGTGGTAGGGTAAAAGGATTTGGATGCCTTCTTGATGATGAGGTCAAAAAGAATCACACCCGAAACAGGCCCCAGCACTCACTTCATTCTGCTTCAGGCTTGACGACCACTGGAGAGGAGACAAACTTATCTCGCTCTGAATTGCAAGTGCTCTTGGCTGAAAGTGATCGTCGTCAGGCCGAGGAAAGGGTCGAGCGGAAAAAAGAATTAGCACAATATGATTTCTACATCAAACAACTATACACCATGTTTGGGACACAAGTGCCTATTCAACAAGTAATTAATACAAACTTAATTCCTTTTTTAGGGTTTCTTTATTGGTTGACTGGTTGCTAGATTCTAAAATGACACTAAAGCTGCTGGTACTGGTGGGGTTGGTATGGGGGATGCACAGCTCGGACTATGATGGGTATACAAACTATACATACCCACTGTGTCATCAATAGAGTAGTTGTGTAGTTTGGTTTCTAGAAGATTTCTTAATTTTAGCAATATTGTTCATGTATCCCAGTAAAAAAGATGTCAGCCTACGGGCATTGAAATACATAATGCCGAACAAATAGTGGCCAAGTAGCATCACCAAGTCTAGGGGTGTTCATCTAGGGGATTTCTTAAACTTCTCTCTTTGCAACTGCAATATAGTGGCACAATGGAATACTATACTAAACATAATTTTTTTTGCTTTGTTCAACTTAGGCTCAACTACAAAATTCAGAAACTCAGCAAGCCATGCTTGGGAATTTAACTGCTTTTCAGGTTACTCTTGTTACTTAATAACTTGTTTTAAATTTCACAAATCACAGCCTATGGTTGTAATGTCCAAATTATAACACATGTGCTTGCATTTTTAATGTTTAGGGTCACGGATCCGGCTCTCAACCATCTCATGAAGGAGCTTCACACATTCAGCCGGAGGTCTTACAGGTAAAGAGTTTGACAAGGGGATATTAAATTATGTGCCAAAACAAGCATCTCATTAAGGTTTCCTCTTGGTATTGTTATTAATGTCAAAGGCAGAAAAGTTAATATGGGATACTAACTTTTAGTGTTCCTCTTGCTATTGTAGTTACTGTGGGATTCCAATTACCAGGCCACTATGATATTCCAATTTATGTCCTACTGTAGTTAACTGTCATATTCCAATTACTGTGAGGGTTCATCCATGAGATGGTTGAGTTCCTCTTGCTATGGTTATAGTGGAAACATTTTTGAAATTTTTTTGGTGGAGGGCAAGCAAAATTTATTTCAGATACAAATAACATATTTCCTTGTGTTTATATACTTAGGGTCTGCCATGCCTTACACCACCAAATCAGGGAGGGACTTTCACTGCACTATTAAATCAAGCTAGAAACGATGAACATGCCACAGATGGAACCGAGATGAATCCGTGGTTCGGTTCTGAGTCTAGCTTCAATGTGAACCGGCCCATTTAGCTTCGAAGTGTGCCATTTAGGATTAATATGCATCTTAGTTCTTACAAATGCTCAACAGGGGGTAACTAATTTTGTGACCTTTAGTTAACAGGTGGTGGTATATTTTGGTAACATTACAAGTGCAATACAGGTCTCTTTTTGTAATGTGTTTTGCACATATTTTGGTATATTTACAGGTTCAATAGGTCTCTTTTTGTAATGTGTTTTGCACATATTTTGGTACAATGTATGATGACTACCACAAGAAATTATATGCTTTCCATTCTGATATGTTTGTGTTTGTATTTATTTATATTTGTGCTTGTGTTTATTTGGTTAAATGGGAACTGGGGAATATATAACAGTACCGGATTGGTACAGGGTAACAGTACCCGGTTGGTACAGGGTGAATTGCATAATGTGGACAAATTATTACATTACCAGTAAACATTACATTTCCATGAGAATTCCCATGGAATAACTAAAATTACACATCCTTGGAAAAGCTTACGCATGGAATAGGTCAAGTGGATCCCACCTCGTCCCCCCTTGGAAATACTCTCGTGGGGTCCATCTATACTCCCTTGGAAATACTATGCGGGTCCCAGGTCGGCTACCCTTGGAAATAAACTAGTGGGACCCACCTTAATCATCCTTGGGAATACTCAGTGGGTCCCAGGACCGATACCCTTGGAAATAGTCAAGTGGGCCCCACCTTACCCTTCGTTGGAAATAATCAGTGGGTCCCAAACCGATACCCTTGGAAATAGTCAAGTGGGCCCCACCTTACCCATCGTTGGAAATACTCAGTGGGTCCCAGGTTCAACGCCCTTGGAAATAATCAAGTAGGGCCCACACGATGCCCTTGGAAATACTACAGACTTGGGCCGGGTGTTAAACTATTTCCATGCGTCGCTTTTCCAAGGGGCTTCGGTTGGAAAAAGTAAGATAATTTCTTTTTCAAGGGTAACCCATGGAAAAGGCAGATTTTTTGACTATTTCCAACGAGGCTTGTTGCGACGGTAGTATTTCCAACGGATACCGTTGGAATAAGCCATTTTTGGGCTTATTCCAACGGTACCCCGTTGGAACAAGCCCTTTTCCTGCCATTGGAAAAAACGAGAATTCTAGTAGTGAACGGTCGTTTATAAACGACCGTTACTGAAAGTCACTTTCAGTATCGGATATTTAAACGACCGTTCTTGATTGTTGAATCTGTGATGGTTGTTTAACCGTTCCTGATTATTATCACTATCAGTATCGCCTGGATCAGTATCGCCTCTAAGTCTGTCCCTGATGTGCATAAACGACCGTCACTGATACCTGTTTTTCCACTAGTGGTTATCTATATGACCAGATTTGTTTTATTTTAAACTTGGGTTTTTTTACCGGATTTTGCTTGTTTTATTTGAGTTCATGACTGATGCATGCTACAAAAACTGTTGATTAATTAAGAGCACAATTATTATTATTTTTCTTAATAAATATTTTAGATTTAGTAAACTGAGAAATAGAAACATTAATTAACGAAGCATTTGAATTTGATGCTTAAATATACAAATTAATGTTATTGTTTTGATGGACAAATATTTAATAAAAGAGAAGATATATTCATGAACACGCACAACCTAATTTATATATGAACTAACTATAATAAAACCAAATGGATGAACCAATAAGATTCAACAGTTTGATCTCGGCCGAAACAAACAACTAACCAGGCATGAGGCCCAGTCCAAAGATGGGCCATTTACAGATCTAGAGATAAACAACGGCCTAGACAATTGAAGTTATATATGAATTAATAGGAAGGCTCAAAATGCTCCATTAATTTTGTATTCCAATTATGTCTCACAATTGAAGTTATATATAAACATATTGAGTATAAATGGTTAAAATCATGTACAATTTATATTTTAAAAAATACCAATTAAAATCTAGATTTGAATTCAAATTAAACACTACATTTACCAATATACCAAAATACTAGACTAAATTTCAAAAAATATGAATTTAAACAGAATATACACCAACAACAGTACATTTACCAATATAAACAACATATATATAATTACATTACACAAATTGTTACATAAACAATATTCTAAATAAAAATATGAAAATACAACAAAAAATTCTAGATCTTAAACTTTATACATTTACATGAACAATGTCTAAAAAAAATATGATAAAAAAATATAAAATAAAAAAATAAAAAAAATCAAACTTAATCAGAGACTTCAAATTACTTTTTCCTTCTTTTTTCTATATCCACCAGTCAAGGACTTAACAGGAACCATACATTCATTCAACCGTATTTATTATGACTTTGTTTCTTTATAGAAGTAAGACATTTCTTTGTGTAGGATAAAGTATATGCGGGTGTCTGTCTCGCACCCTCTCACACACACAATCCTTTGGTTTTGATTAAAGATACAGAGTTAAAGCTTGCCAATGACACTATTCACTTTAACCATCATCATCTTTATCATGGGAAGTCCTCTATGTAAAGCCGGCGACACCCTCCTGTCAGGTCAGACTCTTTCAGGAAACCAAACCTTAGTTTCCAAAAATGGTATCTATGAACTTGGCTTTTTCGATTATTTTGACTCTTCTTTCTACCTGGGGATTCGGCTTGTAAACTTTTCTGATAATATGTTGTGGGTTGCCAATACAGGCATCGATATTTATGATCCTTTTAGGTCTGAACTGAATATTTCTTCTACTGGCAATTTAGTACTGACCAAAAACCAGAAACTGATCTGGTCAACAAATCTGACAAGATCAGATGAAACAACATCTACCATTGCAGTTCTGCTTGATACTGGCAATCTTGTACTAAATGAAGATGATAATGTTTCTAAAAGAACAGTATGGCAGAGTTTTGATCACCCAACTAATACTTGGTTCCCAGGAGCACCGCTTGGATTTAACGCAACAACGGAAAAGAATGTTTACCTCACAATTATGGATGATTATTTTTCTGGTTCTATTACGTTCATTTTGGAGTTAGATCCAAGTAGAGCTAGGGGGTTTATTATCAGACAATTATCGAGTAATGCTACATATCATGGTGTATTTCCACAATTAATTGATATAGTGGATGATGGAAATGGTTTAGTAACATTTAATGTTCCCAACAAAAATCATACATTCATAGAATTAGATAACGATGGGTTTGTTAACATGAATTGGTTTAATGATCCTCCCAATTCTAATAATCTTTGGGTTAGTCTGGGTACTCAGTGTGACTTTGATTCATATTGTGGTCCATCTAGCTTCTGTTCAAGTACCACGTACTCAACAACATGCTCTTGTCCTTATGGTTTTCATCCTATAGATCCAGAACATTGGGAAAGAGGATACTACAACAGTGCCGGTTGTTCAAGAAATATATCACTTAATTGTCAAATTAATAGAACGTCCATTTTTTATGATGTATTCCTCCCAATAGAAAACATAGATAAGTATCCTGATAATCCCCAATTTCTTGTGCTAAAAGATGAAAATGAGTGTGCCACAGCATGTCTTAGTAATTGCTCTTGTACAGCTTATTCTTATCAATATAACTGTAGCCTATGGTTTGAAGAACTCAAAAATACTATCCTAAGAGGTGACTACCAGAATGGATATAAAATGAACATTCGTCTTCAAATTCCAGATCCCAAACATAGTCATCAATCTCATCAATTTATCATTATATCAGTCATTGCGGCTGCAGCCTTATTGGTTGTTGGGTTATTGGTTTCTTGGAAGCACAAAGCAATTTGTCTTATCTTCAACCAAAACGATATAACTGGGGACCAACTGGTAGCATTTTCATATGCAGAAACAAAAAGTATCACGAAGAATTTTTTTCACAAGATTAGAGAATGAGGCTTTGGTAGTGTTTTCAAGGGATCATTACCAAATTCAACCGTTGTGGCTGTTAAGAGAATGAAAAATGCTTGCTTTGAAGAGAAGCATTTCAGAACAGAGGTGCAAACGATAGGAATAATTCAGCACATAAACCTTGTCAAACTTCTTGGGTTTTGTTCCGAAGGCACTAAACGGTTGTTGGTGTATGAGTACATGCTGAATGGTTCTTTAGATTCTCATCTATTTTCAAATCAATGTGATGGTTTAAACTGGAACACCCATTACGAAATAATGGTTGGAATTGCAAGAGGTTTAACTTATTTGCATGAGGAATGTAGAGATTGCATTATTCATTGTGACATTAAGCCTGAGAATATACTTCTCGATGCCAACTTTTGTCCTAAAGTTGCCGATTTTGGTATGGCAAAACTACTGGGCAGAGATTTTAGCAGAGCATTAACAACAATGAGAGGAACAATTGGTTATCTTGGACCTGAATGGATTTCTGGGCAACCGATTACAAAAAAAGCTGATGTCTATAGTTTTGGCATGATGCTTTTCGAAATCATATCAGGGAAGAGAAATACAGAGAAATTCCAAAATGCAGAATGCACTTATTTCCCTCTTTATGCTGCTATGAAAATTAGACAAGGAGAGATTGTGTGCCTGTTAGATGATAGGTTGCAAGGAAATGCCGACATGGGGCAGCTAAACATTGCTTGTAAGGTTGCTTGTTGGTGCATTCAAGAGATGGAAACAGATAGGCTATCAATGCGAGAAGTAGTTCAAATGTTGGAGGGTGTTGTTGAAGTTTTGATGCCTCCGATTCCGAGTTTTCTCCAAAGGCTTGTGGATCTTGAGAATGATTCCATGTACTCTGTTGTTGGTTAAGGTCTACACCAGAAGTTGGTGCCAGTTGAATTTTCAATATACTGTTAAGTTTGTTTCTATTTTATTTTTATAGTTGTAATTTCCTATTTCCGGTTTATGTAGCTGCATTAAGTTATGAAGTACTACTAATTATTAATAACCTCATTATTCTATTGTTGAATTCGAGTTGGATGTTAAATTATTGTTCATTGTTTGGCAATTGACATGTTGTACATCGTTTATCATTTTAACTAGTAGTAGTACTTGCTGCATGTGTTAAGTTTTTTTTTTAATTATATAGAATTAAATGTTTGGTATGTACTTGTTTGGCTGTAATTTAGATAATGTTTTGTTAGCTGGTTCATAACGATCTGCTTAGCAGGCGCCCATTTTTCTGAACTTGATCAGATCAGATACAGATCGGATAGTACATAACAAACGTTGAAAAGAGGCAAAATGTATTTTTATCTAGAGAAATTTAGATATGCCCATTATAACTTGTACTCAATTTGAAATTTGTCCATTCAAAATTAAAAATTAGTTATTTCCCTATCTAAATATAACTATTTTATTAATATATCCATTCTTAATTTTTTTAATTAAAAATTCAAATTAATATTAAATATATAATATAATTAATCCATGCAAATAAACATATGGGCCTCACATAGTCAGGCGATATCCACATATGCTAGCTTTGCAAATAGTCAAGTGAGACCCACATTCACTCTTGCAAATAATATAGCTGGAGCCTGTGTTCTATCCCCTTGCATACCCCAAATGCGACCAACCCTGAAAGTATTTGCATGGGCGTCCATGTAAATACTTAGTATTTGAGTTGATGTTAGCTAGTTACAATTGCAAGGGTAGTCACAGAAAAAATAATTTTTTGGACTTGTTGCAAGCATATGTCGATGCAACAACCAATTTTTGCACATGTAATAAACTCATATTCTAAAAGCTAGTGGTTAACTCTCCTTAGATATAAGCGTTTCTTCATTAATCTTCTTTCCGAGGTTTTCTTAATCCATATCTTATCTCTATTCCATTAGACTTTTTTTTTTCAGTCAACTGTGAGGTCAATTTTAAGAAGATCTTTAATTTTTAAATTTTATTTTTTAAGGTTTGAAGCCTGTAGGCAGATCTTTCTTATTGAAGGTAATGTGACGGAACAATATGCTCTTTCAATGTTTTTGGCAAAATCAATGCATATGCGATGGTTCAATATTGTTGGAAAAATCAATGCGATGGTGGTTGCGTGATGTTGACAGGAGAAAACTTTGACCAAGTCAACTGTCTTTTATGCTCGTGTCTTGTTATTAGAGTCCGAATATGCTGTTTTTCTTTTGGAAGAGAAGAAATTTTATTTTTCTCATCTAACCGTTCAAACTTTTTTATACACGAATTTCAACAAAGATTAACAGTTGGATGAGGAAAAATAAGTTTATGCTTTTTGATAAAAAAAAAAAAAAAACAGATTTCATTCCCTGAAAAGAAAAGCAGCAGATGAATACATGTGATCTTAAATGCATCATGTGTAATGCATGTCTGATTGAAACATTCAACTAGATTAGTGAATACATGTTCATATGTGATAGGAACATGGAACAAGATATATTAGTGATTTGTTGGGACGTCAAATCATGGTACCATGTAGTTCTACGCAAAGAAACATAGTGCAACTCTTGGACATCTACAAAATAGAGGGGTAGGATGACTGAATACATGTGATCTTAAATGTATCATGTGTAATAGCAATAGCAACATGGAACAAGATCAGCGATTTCTTGGGATATCAAATCATGGTACCGGGTAGTTCTACCCAAGAAACATGGTGCAACTCTTGACAGAGGGGCAGGATGACCGCCTGCTTTCTAGCTGCATGTTGGTTGATTAGGAAAGAAAGAAACGCATGGATGTTTAAACGTATACCGGCTGTGAAGGTTATGCAAATATCCAAGCTTAAGTTAAAGTTATGCACCTCATAGGATGTCGAAAGATTTTTCAAATTAAACTTACCAAATGGTTTGGTAAACTTAAATCCTAATTTTAAAATATATATTGACAAATCGTGTTATAAGTATAAATATTTATATATAATTGGTAAAGTTACAGCGCATGGGTCCTTTTTTTTTTTAATTTTCGATGAACGAAAACTATAATTTATAATTGTAATTAACAAAAGATACTGTTAGTGTTAGCCGAGCTGTAAACGAGCTATCCAGGCAATGTGAACGCTATAGACCGAGTCAATCAGTCAATTAATATTAATTAATTGGAAGAACATCTAATCATCTATCTATAAATGCAAGAACACCTGAAACTTAATGGACTCATCCCACAACAAGTGCATGCTCAAATTAAAATCAGTATAACTAACAAATCCTTCTCATCAATTAAGCTTTGCTCTAACAACCATTAATCGCAATGGCTCCGAAGGACCTGATTTTCATCCCCGGGTCGAAAACTTTTGACATACCATACTTTGGGATGATAACCAAATGTCTGAGCAAGGGTCAGGGCATCCAATCAGAGCGCTTCACATTGGGAGGCTACGACTGGGTAATAGAATTCTACCCGAAGGAAAGGAGCGACTTGAGAAGTGACAAGTCAGTGTTTTATATCAAGGTGCTGAATGCAACAGAAGAATTCTGGGCGTTTTTTGCCATACATCATTGGGACTGGCCCACCTCCAAATGGGATGTCTGTGGTGAAACTAGTATGGTATCTTTCCAGCCATCAGGTGACAAGGCTAGTTATGACTTCTCCTACAGTAAGATGACGGAACTCGGGGGTTCCAGGTATCTGAAAGACGATATGATCCGAATGAAATGGGATATCTTGGTAACACCTCGATCGCCATCTCCATCACCATCTCTGAAACCAGACGTTGATAAGGTTTTAACCTTGTGGACTGTCAGTTCGAGCACCACCTTTGGTAATCCAGATGGCCAACTAAGTTGTAATTATCTTGAGGCAGCTAGCAAGGTTTTCAAAACTTATGCATGCCTTTTTATTATTATTTCTATCATCTGTTTTTTATTTTCTCTTGCTATTTATGTATGCTCTTAAATTCGTGCTGTTGTGGTTAATATCATAATAGTGTTCCTGTGGTGGATTTCCTGAAATACGGAAATAAAAGATGTTGTTGTTCATATATTGATGATTCAATTGAAATTATCACGAATTATCAATTAGTATGTTCATTTATTTAACACTTTAATTCATTACCTGTAATAACTAAACTAAATGATGTGATTTGCTCTTTTTTAATATTTTTATTTATATTAGATTCGTTTATAAAATTATAGGCATCCTCACAAACATTTTCATAAAAAGTTAGGATCTGATAACAGTTCTCGTATCATCACTACCATAAATGTCTGGGGGACCGTAAAAACTCCCGCACTACTTTGTTTTCTGAAGTATTACTACCTAAGTATGAAAGTATTTATATCTATGCGGTGAACAATTTTTATGTAAATAATAATTCCCCAAACCAAATCCCCCGAACGTCCCCGCAATATTTCCACACTATAAGTACCATGACTGCCTGGTCGACCACAAAAACTCCAGCGTTGATTTTTTTTTTTTCTAAAACATTACACAAAAGTATTTATACAGATGCATGTATTTATACCTTTAAGGTGAATTTTTTTTACGTAAATAGTTTCTATCCAACCAAATCTCCCAAACGTCCCACAACATAAATATCCGCGGGGACCACCCAAACTGAATGTGGGGGACCATACACGTTTCTAATAATATTAATATTTCCACAACTATCTGGTGGACTGCAAACTTGATATTTCTTTACATATGGCGCTGGATGATGTCTGAAAGTATTAATAAGTATTGTACCTATGCACTCAAATATTTATATGTATATATATTATGCAAAATTTAATTATGGCCTGTTTCTCTACTAAGCACATATGCACTTTCGATACATTTCTCTAATATGGCCTGTTTCTCTACATTCAGTTCAAAAATAATTTGGTGACTATTTGAGGGCTGTTTTGAGATTTGTCTCGGATTAAAACCGACAACTCATATCTCATTTTATCCTGTCAGGTATGCACTGGTCAGAATTCTCCAATGTGGATTTGAGGATAGTGGATCAAACCTCGGCCCAAAACATAAACAGCAGTAAACCCGCAATTATATTGCCATATGCACAATATAACTACTTAAAATGGCAACATACGTAAAATAATTAATTATTTATAAATTATAAAAACTCCACTAAAATTCTTTTGCATTAATCTCAATTTTACTACCGCCCCCCGCCCCGATTTTTCCCACTGAAATATGCAAATTAAAATCATATCTGTACCTATTTTTTTTTTTTTTTTCTGATACGGATCAGATATTTGTATATATATACATAAATATTTTTATAATATATATTAAACTATATGATATATGAGGAGGGATCCACTTATACCATATTTTGGTGACACCAAATTACACCATCAATTTTTAAAGTGTTTGAAGTTCAAACAGTCAATCCAAACCGTTCAACATGACCTCCATATTGAAATGTGCTTAGACACCAAAATTTATATTTTTTTGAATTTTTTTACTATTTATTAAGTATTTTACAAAATTGTTGTTTTCAGACCATTGAATTTTTGTACCTATCTTAATAAATAGTAAAAAAATTCAAAATAATGTAAAATTTAATCCGCAAGCACATTTTAATATATCCTACATGTTGAACGATTTGGATCGACTGTTTGAATTTTAAAAATGTAGGGTGTAACTTGGTGTCACCAAAAAATGGTGTAATTGGATCCCTCCTCATGATATATATCAACTATTCAGATACAATTAATTAAAATTCAAAACCATATCCATACCACTATCCGCACATATATATATTAAGATTTGAGATATCAATATCTAATTTTCAAATACGGATTCATATTCAGTCGGATAATATCCTAACCGTTTGCACCCCTAAGTGTTATATTTTTCCTACATTTACCTAGACTTCTAATCTAGAGGAACAGTTTGGAGACAGGTTAAAAAAATATTTATATAAACTGTTCTTCATAAATCTTCTTCAGAGGTCTTCTAAACCCATATGTCATCTCTATTCTATTAGATTTTTATTTTTTTATTTTTAATATAAACATAATACCTTTCAAACTGAAGTTAATGTGATGGATGAATGCTCTTTTCAATGTTGTTGGAAGTGGCTCCGAAGTCAGACTTTCAAACTATGGAGATTAAGAGTGAATAGGGATCAATTATATAGAATTTTTATATAGAAAATGGGAGTTGTCAATTTTTCAATACCATGGCATTTTACTCTAAATTACATAAAAAATCACATATAAATACAAAAAAATTAGAAATAAATGGGGTCAATTGACCCCCTTCATCCTATGTGTCTCCGCCATTGCATGTATGCTATTTAGTATGTTGTTACTACTACAAAAATACTGAGTGTACATGAACCTTACGGTCATGAAAAACCTTGAATTTAAATAATTGAATGTAGCACTTAGCTCTAGATCTCAATTTTTTTTTAATTAATTTACATGTTTATAGACTTCAAACAAACGCTTTACAAAGTTGTGGTTTACAAGCTTGGTGATGAACAATTTATAGACTTAAAGTGGTCTTGATTAGTTGCTAGTTTTGAAAAGTTGATAGCAACCATCTAGAAGTCGTCCCGGTCAAAGCGATTAGCCTGAGAATTTGACTGGAGACCACATCTTAAATTAAAAAAAAATTAAATTACTTGAATTTACAGATTTGAAATAACCACTGTACAAACTTGTGAAATAAGGTTTACAGACTTTGGTGCAAAAGTCTTATTCGTACTCATTTATAATAAATTAATTTCATTATTATCACCACTAAAACTCTTCCCTCATTAATTTGGTTTGTACCTCCAAAAATAAACGGCGAAATTTTGACACATTGATTTTGGTATGGCAAAACTACTGTGCAGAGATTTTAGCAGAGCATTAACAACAATGAGAGGATTAACAATTGGTTATCTTGGGCCCGAATGGATTTGTGGGCAACTGATTACAAAAAAAAACGATGTCTATAGTTTCGGCATGATGCTTTTCGAAATAATATCAGGGAAGAGAAATACAGCAAAATTCTAAAATCTGGAATGCACTTACTTCCCTCTCTATATATGCTGCTATGAAAACTAGACAAGGAGAGATTTTGTGCCTGTTAGATGATAGGATGCAGGGAAATACCTACATGGGGGAGCTAAACATAACTTGTATGGTTGCTTTTGGATCTTTAGAATGATTCCATCTACTCTGTACTTGGTTAGGTTTGCTTCTATTTTATTTTTGTTGTTGTCATTTCCGATTTCCGGTTTATGTTGCGGCATTAAGTTATGAAGTACTTCTACTTATTAAAAACCTCGTTATTCTATTGTTGACCATTAGGCTTATAGTATATCGTTCCTCATTTTAACTAGTAGTACTTGCTTGGCAGTAGTATAAGTCTCAATATAAATGCGGTAATTTAGATAATATTTAGTTATATGTTCATATATATAATGATCTGCTTAGCAAACGGATCGGATACAGATTGAATAGTACATACCAAACATTGAAAAGAAGCAAAATGTATTTTTGTCCAGAGAAATTTAGATATTTCCCTGTTCAAAATTGAAAATGAGTTATTTCTCCTTCTAAATATACATTTTTTATTAATATACCCATTCTTGATTATTTTTTTCACTAAAATAATTCAAACTAATATTAATAAAATAGTTAATTGACAATTTTGCTCCTTACTTTAAACTATACTGTGATTGTGAATCAATTCCTGGCTACCTTCCTTCTGTAGGTGAAAATTTGAGAAACCAAAAATGCGAAATTTGAAAGTACATAAACTTATATATGTACTCATAGCTAGTCTAATTTCGTGTATGTTGTCTCTTTTATTTTCTCCTAAATTTCCCAAATTATATATATATATAGAGAGAGAGAGAGTGTGGCTAATATGCTTTCGGTAGCATAAGCACCGAAATACATCCAACTCCTTTTTTGATTTTCAAAGTCCAAAACGTCGATCTAAACCGTTAGATGTGTTCTCTATATTAAAATGTGCTTGGAGACCAAATTTTATATTTTTTTTGGAATTTTTTTTATTATTTATTAAGCCACTTTGAAAATCGCTGATCCAACGGCGGCTTATCCCAACAGTGAAACCGTTGGATCAGTGATTTTCAAAGTGGCTTAATAAATAGTAAAAAAATTCAAAAAAATGTAAAATTTGGTCTCCAAGCATATTTTAATATAGAGAACACATCTAACGGTTTCGATCGACGTTTTGGACTTTGAAAATAGAAAAAAGAGTTGGATGTATTTCGGTGCTTATGCTACCGAAAGCATATTAGCCACACTCTATATATATATATGTGAGTGGGGTTAAAATGCACCATAGGTTTTGTGCCCCAATTATACCCCATGTCTTTATCTTTGTTTTCGAAGTTCAAACAGTCAATCCGAACCGCTCAACATGATATCTATATTAAAATGTGTTTATAGATCAAATTTCATATTTTTTTAAAATTTTTTGCTATTTTTTTAGATAAGTACAAAATCACTGTTTTTGGATGGTCCAGAAGTAGTAATTTTGTAACTATCTAAAAAAATAGTCAATTTTTTTCAAAAAATATAAAATTTGGTCTCTAAGCACATTTTAATATGGAGATCATGTAGAGCGGTTCGGATCGACTGTTTGAACTTCGAGAACAAAGATAAAAACATGCGTATGGTTGGGGCAGAAAACCAATAGTGCACTTTAACTCCACTCTATATATATCTATATATATAATCGATTTTGCGATTTTCAAAGTCCAAACCGTTCAACCTGTCCTCGACATTAAAATGTGCTTTGAGATCAAATTTTATAATTTTTTTTATTTTTTTTTACTATTTATTAAGTATTTTACAAAAGTGTTGTTTTTTCTGTGGTCCATAATTGTCTAAAAACAACAGTTTTGTAAAATACTTAATAAATAGTAAAAAATATATAAAAATATAAAATTTGGTCTCAAAGCACATTTTAATATAAATATCACGTTGAACCGTTTAAATCGACTGTTTGGACTTTGAAAATCGTAAAATCAAATGTTGTAACTTTCAAATGTTGTAAGTGGATCTCTCCTCTATATATAGAGAGAGACACACACACTCATCAATGATGACATTTTATACATATTGTAACACTTATCAAGTGAATAAGATGTTTAATTGTCTGAAATTATGTCTTTAAACATCAGCAAACTATAAATAAAATGGCAAATTATATGAAATTTAATTTTTTGGAATATATGTTTCTTTCCAAAAGTTTCTTTAATTTAGTCGTAGTTAAATTAATTTAAAAGCAGTATTAAAAATTGTTCATTATTATCAAGTACATGATGTTTTATATTTAATCCTTAAACCCGCTGTAAGTTATCAGAAATAAATTATATTCCACAAACTGTATCAGAGATTGTGGATTTACAAGAACTATATGTTTGTGAAGAAAAATAATTCTTGTTTATAATGTGAATGAAGGGTCAACAACCCCACTCTTGCTTTTTTAATAGCAGCTGTCGTTTTCCTTGATGAAATTTTTTAGACTTTTTGAAGAATTTATTTGTTGAATTATTCAAAGTCGAATCTAAATCATTACACTTTGAGTTTTCTTTTCTCCGGTACTACTGCTCTCAAATCAAATATTATTCACTTGCCTAAAATTGTTCTCCTCCAGTATTACAAAACTTGATGCTTCCAGTAATTGTTTGGGAGCTGAATATATCGTGTCACGCTCATCCTTCTTTTAATTAAGTAAATCGTGTGTAGATGAGAACTGACTACAAATGTGTTTAATTAAAATTTATTACGAATTATTTTTGTAATGTTTGTATGTTTATTTAATAGGTTAATAAATTATTTTAATATAATTCTCTGATAAAATAATGAAGAAAATCTTATTTGTACTCAATTGACTTGACTAACGACTCTGTAGAAAATGACAAGAATCTTCTCTTGACAATACCACCTTTTAAACTATTATATTTGAAAGAAGAAAAAAAAAATCTAATTCTTTTGTGAAAATTAAAACTTTGTAGTTCTCCCAATTATGTTTCTATTTTGCATGATATTCTTTCAAAATCAATTGCGTACTACATAAATGCTAGTGTCTATAATTGTCTTGTCAAGGACTTAAAGTACTAGGCGATTAATCAAAGCTCTCTGACATCAATTCTCTCTCTGATTATATATGACTTTTTAGCAACTGTTTTTCTACGAGTCAAGGAGGTAACACGAACTAGTCATTCATTCAATTGTGACTGCGGCAATCATCTATATAATCATGAATGTCAAACTATTATTGATTTAAAGTCTCTCTCTGTTTAGAGAAGGAGTGGTCTTCTCTTATTGTAGGAGAAAGAGAGAGTGTGTGTGTGTGTCGCACCCTTATTCTTATACAAACGAAACCCTTGGGTTAAATACATAATACTTTCCCATCCTTTTTTTACTTTGAGAGAAAACAGAATGCTTTATCCCTTTGTGGATAATTTTTATCAAAGAAGAACTCACAGAGATGAAAAACCTCGGCCGATGACACTTTTCATTTTAGCCATCATCATCTTCATCATGGGGAGTCATCTCTGTAATGCCGGCGACACCCTCCTACAAGGTCAGACTCTTTCTGGAAACCGAACCTTAGTTTCCAAAAATGGTATCTATGAACTTGGCCTTTTCACTGAAGATTATACCGACTCTAATTTTTTCTACCTGGGGATTCGGCTTGTAAACTTTTCTTACAATATATTGTGGGTTGCCAATACAGGCAATCCTATTTATGATCCTCTCATGTGTGAACTTTATGGTTGACAAGAAACAAATTGTGTTTTCAAGGAATTAGGGCTAAACCTAGAGTAGTAGGAGCACAAATTATTTCTCTTGCAAAATTTTGGGTGACGTCAAAAGATAGTGGGTCTGTCCTTAAATTATCACTAGTACTTCCAACTGATGTGTTGCATATTCCTATTCTTTATTATGATTTGATTGAACAGGAGGAGGTAATAGATGGGACACCACGGGAGTGTATGGCCCCTCTGCTTACAAATGGGTCCGGCCTTAGAGAGGATTGAGCAATATGTGAACATTATGTTTGTTTGAAGGATTGTTAGTCAATGTATGTTTAGATGCTAATGGTTGCTTTAGTTGACTTGTTTGTAAAACTTTACTATATTTTCTTTTCTAGTTTGTTGTTCTTGTAATAAACATTAAGGACTTGTACCAGTGGTTTGGTACTAGATCCTTGTTCTATGGTTTCTTTAATGGAAATCGGTGGGAGTAGTCCCACTTTTATCAAAAAAAAAATAGTATGGCGGAGTTTTGATCACCCAACTGGTACTTGGTTCCAAGGAGCACCACTTGGATTTAATGCGGCCACAGGAACAAATATTTACCTCACAAAAACGAAATTGTGGGCGGACACCATGAATTCTAATTTAGGTTCTATTATGTCCAGCTTGGAGTTAGATCCAAGTAGAGCTAGGGGGTTTATTAGCAGACAATTACCAAGTAATGCTACATATCATGGTATATTTCAGCAATTAATTGATATAGTGGATGATGGCAATGGTTTAGTAACATTTGTTGGAAATTTTAGAAGGATACAACGAAACAGAGAGAAGAAATCTTCTGCTGAAATTAACTTCTATTGCTTACTTAATTCGTACAAAGTACATCTGAATTTATAGCTAAACATTAATCTAAATAAGGAAACTTATTACAGCTCATGACTCAACTAAATTTGGAAATAACCAACCCCACTACATGAACTAATTCTATCAAGAGTAAATAAGGAAATAACTAACTCCACTCACGTCTATAGCAGAATCTAAAAACAGTGAACCACCAAATCCTCTAACACAGACTTCTATTTTTGGTAGACACGTCACATACTTCTATTTTTGTTAGACACGTTATCTCCACTGAATCATAGACTTCTAATTTGGTGTTGTTAATTTTGAATCAACTTCCAACATTCCCCCTTGATTCAAAATAGGTTACTCCAGGCTTCAACATCATCTTCTTCTTCTGCGTCATTCCAGATCTTCGTATCCCAATTGTCATCCTCCCATGTCGGTTTCACCTCTTCTATCTGCTCCTTAGCCTCTTCAATAGCAGCTACCTGAGATTGTGACTCGGCTGATTCATCATCCACCGTGGATTCTTCCACATCATTATCAGCCTCCATGACCTCCTTTTCAACTACCTTGGGCTTTTGCTTCTTTGTCTCATATTTCGGCCTCTCTTTAACTTCAGTTGTACCAAAACTTTTACTGCCCCAACCCTCAGCACTTTGTGCAATGAACTGCCGTCTCATACCTTCTAATTTTCTCTGCTCCTCTTGTTTCCCAGTTAGAAGCTTGCCCTCTAGCATCTTCTTCAATTGCTTCTCCTTTTCTTTCTCCTTTTTTGTCTTTGTCTCCTCAACTGGCAATGTACCATACACCATTTCTTGCACTGACACATTGGTCTTCTTTACTTTCTTCTTAGAGTCCACCTTGGTCTCAGTTTCCATATGCACATGCTTCTCATCAGATTCTGGGGTGCCAATTTCACTCCCAGGAGCTTCAATTTCCTCATCTATGATTGTTGGCTCTTGCTCAAGATTGACTTCTACAATATGTAGTCTCATCAAGGAAAGTCCCTTTTCTTCGTTCTCTGCCTCCATATGTACAGGCTGGTTGAAACATGATTCTGCCATCCTCAGCACTTGTGTATCAGTAATTGTAACCAGATCTCCATCAGAATCCTTGTATTTGATCAGCACAGATTTTAATGAAGGAAACACCTTCATCACAATATCTCTCAACACCTTGAAACTACATTTTTCTGGCATTTGAGCCAACCGTATATCATGGTTGTACACCAGCTTCAACGGCCTCTGACGAATGAGCCCTACATTCTCCACCTTGAGGGCCTTTCCATCAAACAAAATACTTCTACTCACCATGATTTTACCACTTTCTGGACTGTTGCCACCATTTTCTTTTATGTGCACTCCTGCTGTGCCCTTGTTGCTTGCATCAATCTTGCTTTCGGTGTATGCCATGAAGAGTAACGGTTGCTCATTTTCTTCTACAGCATAGCTTGCTTGATTCTCCTCCCTTTGCTTCTTGTAGCACTCGAATTGGTAGTGCCCAAACTTATTGCAGTAGTAGCATTGGATATTTTTCTTGGCTTCATAACACTCAGATTGATAGTGCCCAAACTTGTTGCAATAATAGCACTGAATGTCCTTCTTGGATTCATCATATGGTTGACTATTTTCAAAAGTGTTGCTGCTGCCTCTTTCTCTTCCTCTTCCTCCTCTGCTAGAGTTACTTCTTCCTCTGCTGAAATTGCCTCTGCCTCTGCTTCTTGACGTCTCCCCCTGCATGTAGAACGCCTTGTCGTCGCCTTTATCTTCTGCCTTTGACATCCTTGCTTCATGAGTCTGCAATGATCCCATGAGTTCATCAAAGGTGTAGGATGCTAGATCTTTGGACTCTTCAATTGCTGCAACTACATGATCAAACTTGGGTGTTAGGCTCCTTAACACCTTCGTCACCACCGTCTTCTCTTCCATGGTGTCTCCAAATGCTCGAATTTGGTTGACCACCTCTTGTACTCTTGAGAGGAAAATTTGCACGGATTCCTCCTTGTTCATCTGCAATGTTTCAAAGTCCTTGCGTAGGCCTTGAAGTTTGATTGCCATGACTCGAGAACTTCCTTGAAATGCTGTTTTCAAGGTTGTCCATGCCTCCTTTGCGTTGGTGGCTGCTGCAATTTTCGAGAAGATGGTGTCATGCACTGCTTGTTGGATGAAGAATAGCGCCCTTGCATCTTTCTTCTGATTTTCTTGTGGATTTGGATCAGGATTGGGAACTCCTTTCACAATCAAGTCCCAAAGTCCATGCGATTTGAACAAGGTTGACATCTTGATACTCCAAAACTCATAATTCTTGCCTTTGAAGAGAGGAATTGCTGGTTGTGTGACATTCACCGTGGTGCTGCCGTTTTCTGCCATGAAAACGTCCCAATGTTGATCGACCTGCTCTGATACCACTTTGTTGGAAATTTTAGAAGGATACAACGAAACAGAGAGAAGAAATCTTCTGCTGAAATTAACTTCTATTGCTTACTTAATTCGTACAAAGTACATCTGAATTTATAGCTAAACATTAATCTAAATAAGGAAACCTATTACAGCTCATGACTCAACTAAATTTGGAAATAACCAACCCCACTACATGAACTAATTCTATCAAGAGTAAATAAGGAAATAACTAACTCCACTCACGTCTATAGCAGAATCTAAAAACAGTGAACCACCAAATCCTCTAACACAGACTTCTATTTTTGGTAGACACGTCACATACTTCTATTTTTGTTAGACACGTTATCTCCACTGAATCATAGACTTCTAATTTGGTGTTGTTAATTTTGAATCAACTTCCAACAACATTTAATGTTCCCAACAAAAATCATACATTCATACAATTAGATAACCATGGGTTCTTTAGCATTTACTGGGCTAAGGATCCTTCCAATTTTAATACTCTTTGGTTTAGTACAGATATGTGGTGTGACTTTGATTCATATTGTGGTCCATCTAGCTTCTGCACAGTTGCCATGTACCCAACATGCTCTTGTCCTGATTATTTCCATCCTACAAATCCAGAAGCATGGTGGGGATACGGAAACTACGGTGACGGTTGTTCAAGAGATATATCACTCAATTGTCAAATTAATAGGAGGTCCAGTTTTGATGATGTATTCCTCCCAATAGAAAACATAGATAAGTATCCTGATAATCCTCAATTGCTTGTGCTAAAAGATGAAAACGAGTGTGCCGCAGCATGTCTTAGTAATTGCTCTTGTACAGCTTATTCCTATCAGAATAACTGTAGCCTATGGTTTGAAGAACTAAAAAATACTATCCTAAGAGATGACAACAGGAATAGATATAAAATAAACATTCGTCTTCAAATTCCAGCCCCCAAACATAGTCATCGAGCACATCGATTTATTATTATGTTAACCATAGGGGTTGTAGCCTTATTGGTTGTTGGGCTATTGGTTTCTTGGAAGCGCAAAGCAATTTGCCTTATCTTCAACTTAAAGGATATGCCTGGGGACCAACTGGTAGCATATTCATATGGAGAAACAAAAAGTATCACAAAGAATTTCTTTCACAAGCTTGGAGAAGGAGGCTTTGGTAGTGTTTTCAAGGGATCATTATCAAATTCAACTGTTGTGGCTGTTAAGAGATTGAAAAATGCTTGCTTTGAAGAGAAACAGTTCAGAACTGAGGTGCAAACGATAGGAATAATTCAGCACATAAACCTTGTTAAACTTCTTGGATTTTGTTCTGAAGGCACCAGACGGATGTTGGTGTATGAGTACATGCCAAATGGTTCCTTAGATTCTCATCTATTTTCAAATCAATGTGATGGTTTAAACTGGAACACCCGTTACGAAATAATGGTTGGTATTGCAAGAGGTTTAACTTATTTGCATGAGGAATGTAGAGATTGCATTATTCACTGTGACATTAAACTTGAGAATATACTTCTTGATGCCAACTTTTGTCCAAAAATTGCTGATTTTGGTATGGCAAAACTACTGGGCAGAGATTTTAGTAGAGCATTAACAACAATGAGAGGAACAATTGGCTATCTTGGACCCGAATGGATTTCTGGGCAACCGATTACAAAAAAAGCCGATGTCTATAGTTTTGGCATGATGCTTTTCGAAATCATATCAGGGAAGAGAAATACAGAGAAATTCCAAAATGCAGAATGCACTTATTTTCCTCTTTATGCTGCTATGAAAACTAGACAAGGAGAGATTCTATGCCTGTTAGATGATAGGTTACAAGGAAATGCCGACATGGGGCAGCTAAACATTGCTTGTAAGGTTGCTTGTTGGTGCATTCAAGAGATGGAAACAGATAGACCATTAATGCGAGAAGTTGTTCAAATGTTGGAGGGTCTTGTTGAAGTTTTGATGCCTACGATTCCGGGTTTTCTCCAAAGGCTTGTGGATCTTGAGAATGATTCCATGTACTCTGTTGTTGGTTAAGGTCTACACTAGAAGTTGGTGCCAGTTGGATTTTTCATTATACTGTTAAGTTTGTTTCTATTTCATTTTGTTGTTGTAATTTCATATTTCCGGTTTATGTAGCTGCTTTAAGTTATGAAGTACTACTAATTATTAAGAACCTCATTATTCTATTATTGAATTTGAGTTGGATGTTAAATTATTGTTCATTGTTTGGCAATTGACATATTGTATATCGTTTATCATTTTAATTAGTAGTACTTGCTGCATGTGTTAAGTTATTTTTTTTTCTTAATCAAATATAATTAAATGTTTGGTATGTACTTGCTTGGCTGTAATTTAGATAATGTTTTGTTAGCTGGTTCATCATGATCTATTTAGCAGGCGCCCATTGTTCTGAACATGATCGGACTGGATACAGATCGGATAGTACATACCAAACATTGAAAAGAAGCAAAATGTATTTTAATCTAGAGAAATTTAGACACGCCCATTATAACTTGTACTCTATTAGATATTTGTCCATTCAAAATTAAAAATTAGTTATTTCCCCCTCTAAATATAACTATTTTATTAACATATCCATTCTTGATTTTTTTTCATTAAAAATTCAATTAATATTAATAAAATATCTAATATTAACCAATGCAAATAAACATAAGGGGCCCACATAGTCAGGTGGTATCCACGTTTGCTAGTCTTTTAAATAGTCAGGTGAGACCCACGTTCACTCTTGCAAATAATCAGCTAGAGCCCATATTCTGTCCCCTTGCATACTCCAAATGCAACCAACTCTGAAAGTATTTGCATGCGCTCTTGCTGCAACAGTAGTCTTATGTAAAAAGCCATAACAAAATACTTGCATGGGCGTCCATGTAAATACTTAATATTTGCGTGGATGGTAGTTACAAGGGTACAATTGCGGTAGTCACTGGTAAATAATTTTTCGGACTAGTTGCAACAACTAATTTTCTGCACATGTAATAAACTCATATTCTAGTAGTGATTAACTCTCCTTTGATATAAACGGTTCTTCATAAATCTTCTTTTCGAAGTTTTCTTAATCCATATCTTATCTCTATTCCATTAGACTTTTTTTTGAGTCAACTGTGAAGTCAATTTTAAGAAGATATTTCATTTCATTTTTAATTTTTAAGGTTTGAAGCCTGTAGGCAGATCTTTCTTATTGAAGATAATTTGACAGAACAATATGCTCTTTTAGGGCCTGTTCGGCGGGTCATTGGGAATGGGTATGGACACGGGAATTTAATTAAAAATTACTGTTCACGTGGGAAAAAAAAATTTAGTTGAACTAATTTTTTTTTCCCGCAAGATCAGTAGAGCGGCCGAACACGCCCTTAATGTTTTTGGCAAACTCAATGTGATTGTTCAATATTGTTGGAAAAATCAATGCGATGGTGGTTTCGTGATGTTGACAGGAGAAGACTTTGACCAAGTCAACTGCCTTTTATGCTCATGTCTTGTTATTAGACTCGAGTCCGAATATGCTATTTTTTTTGGAAGAGAATTTTTTTGCATTTTCTCATCTAACCGTTCAAACTTTTTAATACACAAATTTCGACAAAGATTAACAGTTGGATGAGGAAAAAAAAGTTTCTGCTTGATGATAAAAAAAAAAAAAAAAGCAGATTTTATTACCTTCAAAAGTAAAGCAGCAGATGAATACATTTGATCTTAAATGCATCATGTGTAATGCCTGTCTGATTGAAACATGCAACTAGATTAGTGAATACATGTTCATATGTGATAGGAACATGGAACAAGATTAGTGATTTGTTGGTACGTCAAATCATGGTACCATGTATTTCTACGCAAACAAAAATACTGCAACTCTTGGACATCTACAAAATAGAGGGGTAGGATAACTGAATACATCATGTGTAATGCATGTCTGATTGAAACTGGAAGCTGAGGCAGACTTTTAGATTATAGAGATCAAACATATAAAAAATTTCTACTACGAATAGAATCAATTTCACATAACCTAATATTTTAAAAATAAGGTATAAATACAATTTTTTTTTTAAATATATGAGGTCAATTGACCTTCATTCATATAAGTTGGATTCACCCTTGATGGAAACGACAAACCATCTTCTGTTCCTATGTCCATACGCAATAGCAACATGGAGCAAGATTAGCGATTTCTTGGGACACCATGCCAAATCATGGTACCGGGTAGTTCTACCCAAGAAACATGGTGCAACTCTTGGGACTTTTACAAAACAGAGGGGGCAGGATGACCCACTTGGAATGGGTTGCCTGCTTTCTAGCTGCATGTTGGTTGATTTAGAAAGAAAGAAATGCATGGGTGTTTAACCGTACCAGGACACGATCGGAGGTACTGGTTATGCAGGTTGTCCAAATATCCAAGCTTTGGTGCAGTTTGCGATTAAAACCGGGGAAATAAAACAATCAGTTTGAAATTATGGCAATTTTAGGCTTTGCAAGTCCCATTTTCACGAGTGTTGTATTTACATACAAAATTTGTGAACTTTCAAATAAATCTAATATAAAGTTAAGTGGTAAAAAAAAACAAGATTTACAAGTAAATTCAAATAAGTTCATTTTTTTAATTTTTTTTTACTAGTTAACTTTACAATAAATTAAATGGTAAGTTTATAAATTTGATTTATAAACGGTTTCACAAGTAGATCCATTTTTGACCCACTAGAACACTACATTCTAAATTCATCATTTGAAATTATTTCGAAAGATTTTTGAAGTTAAACTTACCAAATGACTCGGTAAGTTTAAAATCATCCTAATTCTACTCGTGTGAAATATATATTGACAAATCGTCTTATAAGTACAAATATTTATATATAATATAATTGATAAAGTCAATGCCCATGGGTCCTTTTTTTTTTTAATTTTCGATGACCGAAAACTATAATTTGTAATTGTAATTAACAAAAGGCAGGAGGACTAATATGTGATGCTAATTAGACAAAAGATACTGTTAGTATTCGCCGAGCTGTAAAAGAGCTATTCAGGCAATGTGAACGCTATAGACCGAGTCAATCAGTCAATTAATTTTAATTAATCGGAAGAACATCTAATCATCTATCTATTAATGCAAGAACATCTGCAACTTAATGGACCCATCCCACAACAAGTGCATGCTCAAATTAAGATCAGTATAACAAACAATTCTCTATATCCTTCTCATGATCAATTAAGCTTTGCTCTAACAACCATTCATGGCAATGGCTCCAAAGGACCTGATTTTCGTCCCCGGGTCGAAAACTTTTGATATACCATACTTTGGGATGGTGAACAAACGTCTGAGAAAGGGTCAGGGCATCCAGTCGGAGCGTTTCACATTGGGAGGCTACAACTGGGTAATAGAATTCTACCCGAAGGAAAGGAGCGACTCGAGAAGTGACAACTCAGTGTTTTATATCAAGGTGCTGAATGCAACAGAAGAATTCTGGGCATTTTTTGCCATGCATCATTGGGACTGGACCACCTCCAAATGGGATGTCTGTGGTAAGACCAGTATGGTATCTTTCCAGCCATCTGGTGACAAGGCTAGTTATGACTTCTCCTACAGTAAGATGATGGAACTCGGGAGTTCCAAGTATCTGAAAGACGATACGATCAGAATGAAATGGGATATCTTGGTAACACCTCGATCGCCATCTCCAGCACCATCTCTGAAACAAGATGTTGATAAGGAATTAACCTTGTGGACTGTCAGTTCCAGCGCCACCTTTGGTAATCCAGATGGCCAACTAATTTGTAATTATCTTGAGGCAGCTAGCAAGGTTTGCAAAACTTATGCATACCTTTTTATTATTATCTCTATCATCTGTTTTTTTTTTTTTTTCTCTTGGTATTTATGTATGCTCTTAAACTTGTGCTGTGTGATTAATCTCATAATAAAGTGTTCCTGCGGTGGATTACCTGAAATACGTACGGAAATAATAGATGTTGTTGGCCATATATTGATGATTCAATTGAAATTATCTCGTATTATCAATTAGAATGTTCATTTATTTAACACTTTAATTAATTACCTGTAACTAAACTAAAAGATGTGATTTGCTCTTTTTTAATATTTTTATTTATATCAGATTCTTTTATAAAATTATAGGCATCCTCACAAACATTTTCATAAAATGTTTGGATCTGATAACAGTTCTCGCATCATAACTACCATAACTGCCTGGGGCCCCGCAAACACTCCAGCACTAATTTGTTTTCTAAAGTATTACTACCTATGTACACAAATATTTATATCTATGCATGAAAGTATTTATACTTATGCGGTGAATAATTTTTACGTAAATAATGATTCCCCCAACCAAATCTCTTGAACGTCCCCACAAAATTTACGCACTATAACTACCATGACTGTTTGGTGGACCACAAAAACTCCAGCGCTGATTTTTTTTCTTTTCTAAAATATTAATATCTATGCACGACAGTATTTATACATATGCATGAAAATATTTATACCTATGAGATGAATAATTTTTATGTAAATAGTTTCTGCCCAATCAAATCTCACAAACGTCCCCACACCATAAATATCTGCGATGAGCACTCAAACTGAATGTCCCCCCATACATGTTTTTAATAATACTAGTATTTCCATCACTATCTGGGGGACTACAAAATTTGATATTTCTTAATTTACATATGGCGTTGGATGATATTGGAAAATATTAATATAAAGTGCTGTAAATATTTATACCTATGCACTCAAATATTTATATATATATATTGTACAAAATTTAATTATGGTCTGTTTATCTTCAGGCACATAAGTACCGGACTGAGTAGAATAACCACAGTCAGTTCAAAATTAATTTGGTGACTATTTGAGGACTGTTTTGAGATTCGTGTCAGATTGAAACCGACAACTCATATCTTATTCTATCCGGTCATGTATTGTACTGGTCAAAATTCTCCAATATGGGGAGGAGTGTGTTTTGAGGATAGTCGATCAAATTCGGCCCAAAACATAAATAACAGTAATCCGCAATTATATTGCCATATGCAGAATATAACCACTTAAAATGACAACATAAGTAAAATAATTTATTGATAAATTATAAAAACTCCACTACAATTCCTTTGCATTAGTCTCAATTTTACTAATGCGTAATATTTTTTAGATTTAGCTTCTAAATATATACCGCCCACCCCCATTTCTTCCCACTGAAATATGCAAATTAAAACCATATCCGTATCTTTTTTTTTTCGGATACGGATCGGATATCTGTAGATATATACATAAATATTTTTATAATATACATTAAACTATATGATATATATCTACTATTCGGATACATATAATTAAAATTCAGAACCATATCCGTATCACTATCCACACAGATATTCAAATATTGGATATATGTATCTAATTTTTGAATACGGATCCTGATTCAATCGGAAAATATCCGATCCGTTTTCACCCCTAAGTGTCATATTTCACCTACATTTACCTAGACTTCTAATCCACAGTTTGGAGACAGGTTAAATTTTTTTGATATAAACAGTTCTTCATAAATCTTCTTTCAGATGTCTTCTAAACCCACATTTCATCTCTATTCCATTAGCTTTTTTGTTTTTGTTTTTAATATAAACAATTCTTCATAAACTCAGTCAACTGTGAAGTCAATTTTAAGATCTTTCAAACTAAAGTTAATGTGATGGATGAATGCTCTTTTCCAGAAGTTGACAGGAGAAGACTTTGACCAAGTTAACATTCTTTTATTCTCATGTATGCTATTAAGTACGCTGTCACAACTACTTAACTATTGAGTGTACATGGGTTATATCGTTAGGTCTATAGTCATGAAAAGCTTTGGATTTATATAATTGAAAGTGGTAGTTAGCTCTAGATTAAAAAGCAAACGCTTTACAAAGTTGTGGTAATTTACAGGTTTGGTGATGACTAATTTATAGATTTAAAAGTGATCTCAGTTAATTGCTAGTTTCGAGAAGTTGGTAGCAACTTTTTAAAAGTGGTTCTGATTAAAGCGATTAGTCTGAGAATTTGGCCGGAGACCACATCTTAAATGAAAAAAATTTAGATTACTTGATACGTTTACATATTTAAAATAACCACTTTACAAATTGTTTCACAAGATTACAGAACTTGGGTGCAAAAGTCTTATTCGTACTCGATTTATAATAAATGAATTTCATTATCACCACTGAAACCCTCCCAGTCTCCCACCATTAATTTGGTTTCCAACTGCAAAAATAAACGGCCAAATTTTGCCACCTCTCTTTAATTGACTTGAGTAACGACTTTTCTAGAAAATGACAGGAACTTTCTCTTGACAATATCCCCTTGTAAACTATTCTACTTGAAAGAAAAAAAAATATAATTCTTTGGTGAACATTAGAATTTTGTAGTTCGCCTAATTATGTTTCTAATTTGATATTCTTTTAAAATCAATTAGGTACTAAATATATGCCGGTGTCTAATTGTCTTGTCAAGGAATTAAGTACTAGGTGATTAATCAAAGCTCTCTGACATCAAATCTCTCTCTGATTTATAATAAATGAATTTCATTATTACCACATAAACTCTCCCACCATTAATTTGGTTTGCAACTGCAAGAATGAATTAAGGGTCCTACTTTTGTCACATCTCTCTAATAGACTTCACTAACGAATTCTCTAAAAAATTAGAATTTTTTTAGTTCGCCCAATTATGTTTCTAATTTGATATTCTTTTAAAATCAATTATGTACTACATATATGTTGTGTCTAATTGTCTTGTCAAGGACTTAATTACTCTCTAACATAAAATCTCTCTCTGATCTTATATGTTTTTCAAACTACTTTTTCCTTCTTTTTCTCTATCCTCCAGTCAAGGACACAACAAGAACCAGGCATCCATTCAACCGTATTTATTCATTATACAAGAGACATCTCTTTATGTAGGATAAGGTGTGGGTGTCTCGCACCCTCTCACACACACAATCCTTTGGTTTTGATTAAAGAAGAACAGATTCAGAGAAAAAACTTGCCGATGACACTATTCATTTTAACTATCATCATCTTCATCATGGGCAGTCGTCTCTGCACAGCCAACAACACCCTCCTTCCAGGTCAGACTCTTTCTGGAAACCAAACCTTAGTTTCGAAAAATGGTATCTATGAACTTGGCCTTTTCAGTGATTATGTTGGGTCCTATAGCTACTATCTTGGAATTCGGCTTGTCAACTTTTCTGATAATATATTGTGGGTTGCCAATAAAGACCATCCTATTTATGATCCAATTTCAGCATCTAATCTGAAAATTTCTTCTACTGGCAATTTAGTACTGACCCAATTTCAGAATCTAATCTGGTCAACAATTCAGACAAGATTGAATGAAACAACCTCTACCATTGCAGTTCTGCTTGATACCGGCAATCTTGTACTAAAAGAAACGGATAATATTTCTAGAATAGTATGGCAGAGTTTTCATCATCCAATTGATACTTGGTTCCAGGGAGCACCACTTGGATTTAATACTGCCACAAGAAAGAATATTTACCTCACATCTCCCAATAATCGTTCTTCAAGTTTTATTGAGTTCAGCTTAGATCCAAGTAGAGCTAGGGGATTTATTATCAGACAATTATTTACTAATGCAACATATCATGGTATATTTCCGCAATTAATTGATATAGTGGATGATGGCAACGGTTTAGTAACATTTACTGTTCCCAACAAAAATCATACATTCATACAATTAGATAACGAAGGGTTTGTTAGCATGTATTGGGTTAATGATCCTCCCCATTTTAATACTCTTTGGTTTAGTCCTAGTACTCTATGCGACTTTGATTCATATTGTGGTCCATCTAGCTTCTGCTCAGGTACCAGGTACTTAGAAACATGCTCTTGTCCTTATGGTTTCCAACCTGCAGATCCAGAACAAAGGGAAAGAGAATCCTACGGCAGTGTTGAGTCTGTTGACAATGCCGGTTGTTCAAGAAATATATCACTCAATTGTCAATTTAGTAGTTCCAGTTCTCATAATGTATTCCTCCCAATAGAAAACATAGATAAGTATCCTGATAATCCTAAATTGCTTGTGCTCAAAGATGAAAACGAGTGTGCCACAGCATGTCTTAGTTATTGCTCTTGTACTGCTTACTCATATCAGAATAATTGTAGCCTATGGTTTGAAGAACTAAAAAATACTATCCTAAGAAATGACTACAGGAATGGATATAAAATGAACATCCGTCTTCAACTTCTAGCTCCCAAACATAGTCATCGAGTGCATCGATATATCATTATGTTAGCCGTAGCGGTCACCGCCTTATTGGTTGTTGGGTTATTGGTTTCTTGGAAACGCAAAGCAATTTTCCTTATCCTGAACCTAAAGGATAGACCTGGGGACCAACTGGTAGCATTTTCATATGCAGAAACAAAAAGTATCACCAAGAATTTTTTTCACAAGCTTGGAGAAGGAGGCTTTGGTAGTGTTTTCAAGGGATCATTACCAAATTCAACTGTTGTGGCTGTTAAGAGAATGAAAAATGCTTGCTTTGAAGAGAAGCAGTTCCGAACGGAGGTGCAAACGATAGGAATAATTCAGCACATAAACCTTGTCAAACTTCTTGGATTTTGTTCCGAAGGCACTAAACGGTTGTTGGTGTATGAGTACATGCCAAATGGTTCTTTAGATTCTCATCTCTTTTCAAATCAATGTGATGGTTTAAACTGGAACACCCGTTACCAAATAATAGTTGGAATTGCAAGAGGTTTAACTTATTTGCATGAGGAATGTAGGGACTGCATTATTCATTGTGACATTAAACCTGGGAATATACTTCTCGATGCCAACTTTTGTCCTAAAGTTGCTGATTTTGGTATGGCAAAACTACTGGGTAGAGATTTTAGCAGAGCGTTGACAGCAATGAGAGGAACAATTGGCTATCTTGGACCCGAATGGATTTCTGGGCAACCGATTACAAAAAAAGCTGATGTCTATAGTTTCGGCATGATGCTTTTTGAAATCATATCAGGGAAGAGAAACACAGAGAAATTCCAAAATCCAGAATGCACTTACTTCCCTCTTTATGCTGCTATGAAAACTAGACAAGGAGAGATTGTGTGCCTGTTAGATGATAGGTTGCAAGGAAATGCCGACATGGGGCAGCTAACCATAGCTTGTAAGGTTGCTTGTTGGTGCATTCAAGAGATGGAAACAGATAGACCATCGATGAGAGAAGTTGTTCAAATGTTGGAGGGTGTTGTTGAAGTTTTGATGCCTCCGATTCCGAGTTTTCTCCAAAGGCTTGTGGATCTTGAGAATGATTCCATGTACTCTGTTGTTGGTTAAGTTCTACACCAGAAGTTGGTGCCAGTTTAATTTTCATTATTCTGTTAAGTTTGTTTCTATTTTATTTTTGTTGTTGTTGTAATTTCCTATTTCCAGTTTATGTAGCTGCATTAGATTATGAAGTACTTCTACTTATTAAGAAACCTCGTTATTCTATTGTTGAATCCGAGTTGGATGTTAAATTATTGTTGACTGTTAGGCATATTGTATATCCTTTCTTATTTTAACTAGTACTACTTGCTGCATGTACTTGCTTGGCAGTATAAGTCTCAATATAAATGGGGTAATTAAGATATATTTAGTTTTCTGTTTCATAATTTAGATATTTCATCATTCATAATTGGAAATTAGTTATTTCCCTTGTAAATATAACTATTTTATACCCATTCTTGATTTTTTTTCACTAAAAAAATTGAAACTAATATTAATAAAATACCTAATTGACAATTTTACCCTTTACTTTAAACTGTACTGTATTCTGAATCAATTCCAGGCTACCTTCCTTCAGTACGTGAAAATTTGAGAAATTAAAAATTCAGAAGTTGAAAGTACATAAAGTCGAAATTTCGCACGTACTTATGTTCAATACGTGTTATTCTCTTTTTGTTGTCATTCTGGTATCTGTATTTTTTTTGCACGGACATACACATTTTTCATTTCTCAAGTTTCTGAACTTTTGCATATTTCCATTTGGTGTTATTACGGTACTGAACTTCCATATCATCTCATTTTAAATCAATGACTATAGCAGTACAAATCAATTTTCATGTTTTCCTAATTTTATGATCTACTGAAATGAGTTAATCATAAAACTGAACAGTTTTTCCATATTACCAGAATACCAGAAAACTTAAATGAGGGTCGCACGTGTGACAGAGATAAAGATCAAATTTCTGCATATCGAAGGATGGGAGCCTGGAAATGATTGAGAGTAACAGTATAGATTAAAATAAGGAGCAAAGTTGTTAATTAGATATTTTATTAATATTAATATGATTTTTTTGGTAAAAAAAATAAAGGATCGGTACATTAATAAAATAGTAATGTTTAGATGGGGAAATATGTAATTGAACAGGTTATTATGATAGGCATATATCTAAATTTCTCTTTTATCTATTTGTGAATTGTCTCTTTTATTTTCTCCGAAATTTCCCAAATTATATATTCATCACTAATGGCATTTTACACATAGTCTAACACTTATCAAAAGTGAATAAGATTTTTAATTGTAATTATCGTCTTTAAACCTCAGCAAACTACAAATATTTTGGCAAATTATATGAAATTAATTTGTTGGTATGTTTCCTTCCAAAAGTTTCTTGAATTTAATCTTAGTTAAATTTATTTAAAAGCATTATTAAAAATTGTTCATTATTAAGTACATGCTGTTTTATTAATCCTTAAACCCGTTGTAAGTTATCAGAAATAAAATCTATTCCAAAAACAGTGTATCAGAGACTCTGGATTTACAAGAATTATATGGGTGTGAAGAAAAAAAAAAAATACTTGCATTGTTTATAATGTGAACGCAGGTTAACAACCCCACTTGCTTTTTTAATAGCAGCAGTCGTTTTCCTTGTTGAAACTTTTTATAGACTTTTTGAAGAATTTATTTGTTCAATTATTCAAAGTTGAATCTAAATCATTAGATTGTGTCCAAATTAATACATATGAATTAGATAAGTTTTAAATTAATCGTACTCAGATATTTAAAATAGTACATGTTGTTTTCATTAGTAGAAAGATCAGTACTAACTACTAACTTCACCAATAGAAAAGAATCTAATGTTAAAATTGATACTAATCCCACTTATCATAACCCAGTTTATTTTGTTTTCTCTATTAAAAAATATAAAAAGTTTTTACGAAAATAGATAGTTCTGTATCCTATTACATCTAATTTAAGATATTATATCTATTTTAGTAAAAATATATATTTTAATATAGAAAATTGAAAAAAAATAAACAGAGTTAGTATCAGTGAGATTAATACTAACTCTAACATTTGATTTTTTAGACCGGTGTATATCCTACCGATATTTATACCAATGAAAAATCACATATACTCTTTCTATTTCTCTCTTCTTTTTTTGTTATTTTATCTGTCCAAAGTTTTTGGGACAAAACCCAGTTCCTTTCTGGCTATAGAGCCGTGAGCTCATGTTTCTGACCTTTTTTTTTCCTCAGGGACTGTTGCTGCTCTCAAGTCAAATCTGACTCACTTGTATATAATTGTTCTCCTCCAGTATTACAAAACTTGATGCATCCAGTAATTGGGTGATGGCCTGAGGTCAACATTAAATATTGAAAACAAAATGGATTGCAATAATTGTTTTAAAACTGGAGATGATTTGGGTCATGCTAACTAACGATGATAATATGATGTCACTGCTTCCCTAATCAATTACTAAAAGCATCATTCTCTAACACTGTAAATATCAAAGCAACTCCTCTCTGTACTTGAAAACACAACACTTGTTCAAGAGGAAAAGCAGAGCAAGCGCAGATGGCCACTTCTAGAGTGAAATTGGGATCTCAGGGATTTGAGGTACTAATTATTTTGACAGTTTTTGGTAATTTCTTTTTTAAAAACGCTTTCATGCAGAGTTTTACAGAAATAATTATGGCTACTTTTTCAGGTATCAAAGCTGGGTTTTGGATGCATGGGTCTCTCATATGCTTACAACTCTCCAGTGTCTGATGATGTTGGCATATCGATAATAAAACATGCATTTGACAGCGGCATCACCTTCTTTGACACCTCTGATGTGTATGGACCTCATACCAATGAAATTTTGGTTGGCAAGGTTAGTTCTAGACTTCCATCTTATTTTGTTTTCATTCAGGGGATTTAGATTTAGAATTTGTAACCGTAGACTTAGTACAGTGCCATTAGCCCTCGTCTCTCTATACTGGAGTGTACCGGGGACCTTAATTTAATAAGAAAATTAAAATAATGTTGCTTTCATATTTGATTTTGGCAAATTCAACAGAAAAAGTAAGTTTGGTCAATTATATCCTAAATTTACTGAAAGGAGGAATTGAAAATCACACATCCATTTGAAGTGACCAACCAAAAGATTTCTTATTTTCCTAACTTACAAAGGCCTTCACTTATCAGGCTATTAAGCACTTGCCAAGGGAAAAGGTGCAAGTGGCTACTAAATTTGGGAATTCAAGAAATGCTGCTGGAAATCTAGAGATATGCGGCAAGCCAGATTATGCCCGTGCGTGTTGTGAGGCAAGCCTTAAAAGACTTGGAGTAGAGTACATTGATCTCTACTACCAGCACCGGATTGATACAACCATTCCAATCGAGGAAACTGTAATTAAGTTCTTATCCTAT
This sequence comes from Carex arenaria, assembly GCA_964058825.1. NCBI lineage: Eukaryota > Viridiplantae > Streptophyta > Magnoliopsida > Poales > Cyperaceae > Carex > Carex arenaria. Next base: position 869,593 of record CAXKVW010000049.1, on the reverse strand, counting down.
TAATTCTTTATTACTACTAATTCAATTGATTAGGTAAACAAATAGGAGGCCACATATTCTAGAGATTTGTTTACTTAAAGTAATACCAATCAGTAAACAGTAGCCTTATGAGATTGGGTTTTTGTTCTATATAGATTGGAGAACTAAAGAAGCTAGTTGAAGAGGGGAAGGTGAAGTATATAGGATTGTCGGAGGCAAGTCCTGATACAATTAGGCGTGCACATGCGGTGCATCCAATCACTGCTTTGCAGATGGAATGGTCCCTCTGGTCTCGTGATATTGAGTCAGAAATTGTGCCACTTTGCAGGTGATACCTTTTTCTTCTCTTTTTTCTTATATGGTTTCAGTTGAATGTTCTTTCATATGCATCTGCATATAAAAAAAAAAAAAAAAAAACCTCATTGACACACACATATATGAGTATTGTTAAGGACTTAAGGTTACTTATTAGTTGCATTTTGGTTGTACAGAGAACTTGGCATAGGAATAGTAGCCTACAGCCCGCTTGGTCGTGGATTTTTCGGTGGAAGGGGAGTAGTTGAAGAATTAAAAGACGGCTCATATTGGGTAAATTTTAAACCATATTGCTTATTGCCTTATTCTGACAAATTCACCTTCAGCTCGTATACCAGTTTAAATATGTAGTAATGATTTTGCTAATCTTAATTTCATATTGAGATAACCAACAGCTATACTACAAGCACTAATTCAAGAGTTAAATTAGTAATACAAAATCAAATTTTTAAGCACCATTTTATTGTCTTTTATATTAAAACTTAATTTAAATTTATAAATTACCAATTTTACCCTAATTTAAATTTATAAATTACCCATTTTACCCTTTTTTAAAAGGCATAAAAAATTGTAGTTTGTTTAAGAAAAATGTAGGCCTCTTTACTGGAAAATTAGTAATTATTTTTCTTTACTGGAAAATAGACAAATCACCCAAGGTTTGTGGGGGAGAATTTGGAAAAGAACAAACAGTTGTTTTTTCGTCTTGAGAGCCTAGCGAAGAAGCACAAATGCACAACTGCTCAACTTGCTCTGGCATGGGTTCTTCACCAAGGGGATGATGTGGTTCCCATTCCAGGTTTGCTTCATTTATTTTCTATCACATTCCTTCTCAAATGGTTGTAAAAAAATATGTGCTTGTTATTATTAACTTCTTCATGTAAGGTTAATTGAAATTGTATATAAATTAATGAAAGAAAAGTAATCATTAATAACCAGCCAATTGTTATATATAATATCTAAAACAATACATAAAAGTGGGTTACCACTCATAACAATAGAAAAACAATGACCAAACTAATAATACTGACAACTGAAAAGTAATTTTTTTTTTGTGGGTTATATCAGGAACCACCAAAATTAAGAACTTGGAGAGCAACATAGACGCACTGAAAGTGAAACTCTCAGATGAAGACATCAAAGAGTTAACTGAACTGGTAAATGCAGATGAAGTAGCTGGTAGTAGATCAGTCAGTGGAAATGAGCGTGCAAACTGGAAATATGCAAATACACCACCTCTCAATCTGTGAGAAAAATATTATATATATGATATGGCTTGAGAGATAAAAACTGAACATTTTTAACGATTTACTGTTTTCATTTACTTTTCTTTTTAATAAATGGGTAGGCGAGCAGCTATATATAATGATTTATTATATTGCAGTTACTTTCATTTTTATTTGTTTTGTTTGTAATATCTCCTCCAGTTACTTCAATTTATCATAAACTTGACAGTAAACTCCAAAAAGGAAGGCAAAAAATGAAATGACCCGCCACAACTTAAATAATCACATAAAACCTTATAAAGAAGAAGCAACAAATGATCTCTCCAAGGTAGCTGTTAATGTCTTTATCAAGGCTAAGTGGATGATCACAACTCCAATAAATAAAGTCGCAAATTGGGCCCTATATATCATTTTTCAATGTTCAGTGAATTTGATTGATGTGGTCTAGTGTTCACACAGGCGTTTGGAAATGTTAAGCCTTACATAAATATCAAGATGTGATAAAAAAACTGCTTAAATGTTAATTTTTTTATTGTTCTCTTGCTATAATACAAAAAAATATAAAAATATCACAAGCTGATTTGCTTTTGCGTGGCCGTTGGATCGAAAGGGGCTGTATTTTTATGGACCTTGGGTTTGTCACCAGGCCCATTATTCTTACAGGTTCCGATAACTTAAGAAAATTGCTAATAGGCCCATTATTCTTACAGGCTACATGGATTTATGGCCCATATAGATCTTGAAATTTTGGGTCTTTGAAAGAATACGGTGCTCTCTACAATTGATCCGGCGACGAAATTAAAATTGTCAATAAATATTTCCGATCCAATATTTGATACAATACATTGAGCAAAGTTAGCGTGTACTATTCTCACCAAGAGAACTTGGTAAGTATAACACTAAAATCTAATAAATTGATTTAAAATAACAAATCTAAGCTGCTGAAACAGATCAATTTCACAAGTGATATGTGTACATGCAAAATTTTAATTTTTTTAATTCATTTAGTATAAAGTCAATGGTCAATGAATAATGAAAAATAAATGTATTAAAATAATTTGTAGAACTTCATTTTTTTTTACCTTTTGAAATTGTAGTAAATATATTCAAAATTTTCAAAATTTTGTAGTACATACATTACTTGTAAAGTAGATCGGTTTCAACAAATTAGATTCGTCGTTTGGAACCAAACCAAATTAATAGATTAAGAACTTATGGTCGTCAAGGCTTGATGAGCATATCACACACTAGCTTTTTCCATATTAAAATCATTGTTTTTTAGAAGATTCTTGACCATAAAAAAAAGTGATTTTGTACCTATCTAAAAAAATAACAATTCTTTTTCAAAAAACAAAAAACAATTCTTGACCATAAAAAAAAAGTGATTTTTCCATATTAAAATCATTGTTGCTTCCTCGTTCTTGGATGTTTGCTTTATTCTCATTCTTCACATGCCCTTGAGGAAAGAGGCTGAGACATTACCTACATGGCACATCGTTGATGTCAGATCACTCTTTCCTAGCTTTGTTTTCTCTTCTCCAATAGGTACATTACAGTCTTTTGTTGTCATTAGCTTAAATATATAGTAGTTAATCCACAGTTCAGTTACCTCATAATCATACATGCGGCTTATGCCCGTATTTTATCAAAATACATTTTTACTCATTGTAAATATATTTTTTTATCAACAGAATTGTTAGTAGGCATTTAAAGTCACTAATCTTCAAAATAAGAAATTTGTTGTTTGTTCAGCTCATACAGATACAGTCAGTCTATTGTACTTCAAAACTACAGGAGTAGCTCTGAATTAATATTAAAAGAAAAAATACTGATTCATTTTTCCTATATGCTTGGCCTGAAAGAGACTTTAACAGACTGACAATCACTCACTGGCATGGCCCATGCTCGCCCTGATTTACAAATTACAATCTATCTGATGTCCAAATCCTGAAATAGGATCAAGACTGTGTTAATACGATCTACCACCATATCACCTCAGCAAAAAAAAACAAACAATTGGGAAATCACTCTCTGTTTCATTGCATGCACAATCTGGTATTCCCTATGGGACTGGAAATTATAGAAATTATGTCGTTACAATTTGCATGGGAACCCCGAGGAAGGATTTTGATTGTGGAAATTGGACACCGATTCTGATCTCTCTTGTATCCAATGTAAACCATGCAAAACTTGCTACAACCAAACAGACACCACTTTTTGACCCAAACCTGCCAAGCACTTTCTCGAGTGTTACGTGTTCATCCACTGATTGTACTAAGCTTGACATAAGGTCCTGCTCTAGGTAGGAAATAGGAATGACACATTGCTGAAATTCATGTTCTGGGACTTTTTTTTAAACTATACTGTGCTCATAGATAGTGGCTGAGCCAATGAATACCAGGGGTAGGCAGTTGCCTACTCATTATTTAAAATTTTTAACAGGAACAGGTTAAAGTTTTTTCTTTGCCTACTCCAGGAATTAGTTTTGCCTACCCCTGTTTATTTCTTTGGAAGCTGCTATCTCGTGCCCTTCCTCTAAATCACACACTAGTCAGCAGATTACGCAGAGGGGATTCTAAATGCCAAGTATGTGGCGAAGGAGAAGAGGACACTACACATTTAATGTTCCACTGTTCTTTCTCTTGTGCTTGTTGGTTTTTTATTTGCGGACTCAGATCAGACACCATGGGAGTTGATTCGATACAAGATTTGATTGATTTAGGTGATACAACTACAAATTGAGAGTGGACTCAACGTGCAAATATCCTATGGGCATTATGGAGGTGTCGGAATGAGTGAATGTATGCGGGAATTGAGCCTACACTCGAAAGGTTCATGAAATTGCTTAATGAGGTAAATATGGAAACTAAGGTGGGTATGTCATATAATATGGTACAATTCAAAAGCAATTCCCATTCAGATGCTTCAGTAGATAGATGCTACACTTATTCATGTTATGTGGATGGGTCATGGGTAGACCAATGGAGTGGAGGAATAAGCTACATAATTTTTAAGGGAGACTTGTTGTTAGAGTATCGGTCTGTTGGAGTGAGAGCTTGTTGCCCAGCTCAAGCAGAAGCAATTGCTTTGGTATAAGCTATGGAAAAGGTTGCCTCCATGATTATAAACTCATGTATGTTCTATACAGATTGTCAAGTGCTAGCAACTTCCCGTACTTTGTTAAGGCCTCCTATGGAAGCAAATTGGAAAGCATTCAAGGAATTTTACAAGGCATGGGAGCTTTTCAAGATTTACAAGGATTTTGATTGTACTTTTATTCATAGAGTGAAAAATATGATAGCAGATAGTTTAGCAAAATTAGGAAGAGAAAATGGGTGGGACTACTCAGGTTTTACTTTTCCTTTATTTTTGCAAACTTCTTTTATGGATTCTAAGTACTTGTAATTGGGAGGGAGGAGTTATAAGTTGAAATTTTGCCTACGGGCTTGATGTAAGAAAAAAAAAAAAGTGTAAAGTTTTACTTTGTCATTTTAATAAGTGTTACATATAGCTATGCATGGTATTGTGCATCCCAGTATGAATATATAATAATAAAATCCTAAAAAGCTTGTCTGTACTAGTTACAATTTTAAAATTTTGAGACTTCTATTTTTACAAGGAATGCTTGTTTAAATTAATTTCAATGCTTGTTAAAATAATATCCATGAAATTCTGTCTTGATCCTGAACCCAAATATGAACTCAATTTTTGCCTACCCCTGTCAAAAAACCTGGCTATGCCACTGCAGTTATAGATAGGTAAAAAAAATTAAGGAATCGCACAATAGTATAATAGACAACTGATTCTTGTGTTTAGAACAAAAATTAGTACACTAACCAAATCGTGTGCACAAGAACTGATTCTGCATGAGCTCCACATAATATTTGTTTGAAAAAAAATGAAAAGAAAATCAAAAGGTATGGATTGTCTCAGATATTGATTTGGATTTTAACAGCTTCATTTTCCAAAGTCTGGACACCGGGTCCTGGATCATTGCGCTCTGGATGGACCCCTAACATTTTAACAATAATAGACAAGAATTAAAATTAGCTAATTAATTATAGATGAAACTATATATATATATAGCTTTTCATCTAATTATAAACCATGCACTAACCAGCTTTTTGTTTAGTACTAATATATTTGTCATATGGAAGTTTGCAAGAGAGAGAGAGAGAGGGAGAGAGGAAACCTTACCTCAGTTTTGAAGGAAAACATTCTTTCAACATACACCATATGCTGAGAACCGGAATAACAATGCAGGGTGTAAGGAATATCTTTTGCCATATGGTACAAAACTTGTAAGTTGGCACAAGAATAAAATAGATAATCACGTTGTAGAAGAAGAACACCCACATCGAAAAAAATAATTCACTTTGCTGTTTTCGAATAGCAAGACTTGTGATGACCAAAGGCGGTAGAACCGAGGAAACATATATAAAAATCAAATGAAACAAATCAAATCTATTTTTCAAATTTTCAAGTATAGTTTTATCGAGAAAAGGAACAGATCCCAAAGCTAAAAAATATGAAAACCAGCCAGAAAATATTCCGAGATATTGCGCAAACTTATCATCATTTGGCGATTGGACAAATGGAAGAATCTCCACCCTGAGAAGTACAAGTAATATTAGTGTTGGAATTATTATCCTTTTCTTATTTAAAAAAAATGTTTGTTCAGCTCATTAGCATTTTAAAAGATTAATTATCTAATTATGATATATACTAGATTCCCAATGAGTTTGAGATGCAATTTTTGTTCAATCTTCTAACCAAATAAATTATTTTACAAGAGTTGCTTTTCTTTCTTCAAACAATTGCTTCTGTTTTTTCACATCACCATCATCTAATTGTAAATCCATGGAAGGGTTACTCCCCAAAACCCTCCAAACTCATGTAACCAATTGCTCTTAATAAAATAAGGTCTATAATTGTTTCTTACCACACAAAAAATGGAGAGTTACCTTTGTTCAAAGCTGGACTTTTTTCATTTTCCATTAGGTACAGGAAAATGCTTTGGAGGATGCAAGAAATTGTAAGAAAATAAACTAATGATATGGACAGGAGAAAGTGTATTTATTTGTGACCCAACTTCCCAAATTTATTCAACGAGTTAATTTTAGCGAATGACTACAGCACATCTAGTTAAGTAAAATTAATTTATTTATACGATAACAATTTAAAATTAGACATTCGACTTAAAGTTAACAAACTTCTAATTTCAAAACAACTACTACAAATATATACTTGATGGTATTACACATATCTTCAATCTTATATATTCTCATAAAAGCTGTCTTTTTAAGGGAGTTAGTATTTCATAATTTTTTTGTAGTAAAATTAAAAACATTTCCTTATTTGAAAAGGAAGAGAGAGCTCAACATGTATTAACTTTCTAGCTGAATACGAATCTTCTAATAAAATAATTTGTCTTCTTTAGATTCATTGTTTTTTTTTTTTATGTTTTTTACTATTTTTTAAGATGGATACAAAATAACTGTTTTTCAGGATAGTATTTACCTTCTAAAACCAATAATTTTGCAACTATATTAAAAATAGTAAAAAAATTCAAAAAAAAAAATTGTGTCGAAGCACATTTTAATGTAGAAATCATGTTGAGAGATTTAGATCATCTGTTTGATCTTTGAAATCAGACATAAAGATATGGAGTATAATTGGAGCATGAAAGCAATGATACATTCACCTGAAAGGAGTCAGGTGCGCCTTTCACAAGGTGTTGTGGAAGCTCAAAATCCCAATCAAGGTTAAAGTTGCTTGCTGGATCCTTATAACTGATAGGCTACTGACAAGGGAAATCCTCACCTCTGGTGAGTGGAGAATGCATGTGTGATGTGCATAACAACGCATAAAAATCAAGAGACAATTTATTTTGGCACTGCACTGCAGCTTGTGCTTTCTGGTGGGGCTTTATGGCAACAATAAACATGGTGGTCCCGATTAGTAACACATCCATTGTTGAAGTCTGGCAGGAGCACCGGACCTCACTGCATGGGTAGATGAGAAAGAGATGGGATGGGGCATGAGTGGTGGGAGTATGGACGCTGTGAAAGAAGAGGAATCAGAGGATACTCTCCACTGAATAGCGACAAGCTATAAGTGCACAGATTAATAGATGAAGCGCCTCAAGAAACCTTGCACTGGGGAACAAATGGTTAGAAGGAGATTTGTGTGGGGCAAAATGGGCACTGATGATCAAGCCTGCTCCTTTGAAGAGTGGCCTAGTGTTTTATTTACTCCTTCGCACTGATGAACAAATTGTTAAGACATGTTCATCCACAGATTGTACTAAAGTGCTGGTATGTGGTCATTAATGAGGGCATGTCACAAACTCATGGTTTGTTTGCTCGGGACACTATAACACTAGGTAGGATTGACACATTGCCGAAGTTCATGTTCGGATGTGGAATCAGTAATGCTGGGACTTTTGTCAAGATAGACAGGTTGATTGATTTAGGCCAGAATAGAGCCTCACTAATTTCAGAAGCGTCTTTTATGTACGGTGCTATGCTTTCGTATTGCCTTCCTTCAAGATCTAGTTGTACTGGATATCTTTCAACTGGTAAAAACACGGTGTCTAACATTAATTTCACATCTATGGTACAACATATCAGCAACTGTATTTTCTTGTGGTACTGTTTTAGGTGTTGGCACGGAGATAACCAGACTGAACCCTACAGCCTATGTCAAACTTCGAGATTGGTTCCTACAGTTAATGAACAGGCACACGCCAGCACCGCATCTTCCACCACTTGACACATGCTGCCATTTCACCAAACATCAGAGAGTTCAAATGCCAACAATTTCTTTTGTCTTCTTCGATGGCACTACTCTTGGTGTTAATTTCATTGGCTTATTGTTTGTGTCAAAGCTGTCTTAGGTATGTCTGGCATTTGCTGTTAATAGCCGTGATTCTGACTTAGGAATCATATGCAATACACAGAAGAAGACATTCCAAACTCTTTTACAGACATTCTTGTACTGACCGAAATGACCTCCTTCTCGAGCTATAATAAAAATCATAAAAATCATAAAACTTAAGAATAAACGGTCTGTAAATACATAAAATGTAATAGAAAACCTCTCAAATGGAACACGTAACACAACATTTAAAAAAAGGAAATAACACAAGAAACTGTCACTAAATATAACTTTATTAAGCACAAAAATAGAATCAACTTAATTCTTGTAATATAAGAATGAAAAAGTATTATTTTACATGCTATCTGAATGAACTCCTCATAATAATTTCTTGAAAAAAAAATCAAAAGAAAATCAAAAGTTATAGATGGTCTCAGATATTGATTTGGATTTTAACAGCTTCCTTTTCCAAAGTCTAGACACTGGTTCCTGGATCATTGCATTCAGATGGATGGACCCTAAAATTTTAACAAATAATAGACAAGAGGTAAAATTAGCTAATTAATTATAGATGAAACACTAGCTAGCTTTTCATTTAATTATAAACGATGCACTAGCCAGCTTTTAGTTTAGTACTAATATATTTGTGATGATGGAAGCTTGAAAGAGAGAGGGAGAGGAAACCTTACGTCTGTTTTCGAGAAAAACATTCTTTCAACATGCACCAAAAGATTAGAACTTGAACAACAATAACGAGTGAAAGGAATATTATTTGCCATATGCTGTAAAACATGTAAGTTGGTACAAAAATAAAATAGATAATCACGTTGCAGAAGAAGAAGACCCACATCGAATAAAATAATTTACTTTGCTGCTTTCGAATTTCAATATTTGTGAGGAGCAAAGCCATTAGAACCAGGACAACATATAAAAAAATCAGCCCCAACAAATCATATCTATTTTCCAAGTTATCAAGTATAGTTATATCCAAAAAAGGAACAAATGCCAAAGCTAAGAAATAAAAAATCCAGCCAGAAAACATTCCGAAAATTTGGGTAAACTTGTCATCATTTGTCGCTTCGTCATATGGAGGAATCTCCACCCTGAGATGTACAAGAAATATTAGTGTTGGAATTATTGTACTTTTCTTATTTTAAAAAAAATCTTTGTTCAGCTCATTAGTATTTTTAAACATTATTATCTAATTATGATACTAGATTGCTAATGAGTTTGACATGCAATTTTTGCTCAATCATCTAACCAAATAAATTATTTTTCAAGAGTTTCCTTTTCTTTCTTCAAATAATTGCTTCTATTTTTTCACATCACCATCATCCAATTGTAACTCCATGGAAGTATTACTCCTCAAAACCCTCCAAACTCAAATAACAAATTGCTCTTAATAAAATAGGAACATGTCTCTTGTTTCTTACTAAAAAAAAAGAGTTACCTTTGTTCAAATTTGGAGTTGACAGCCTTTTCTTTTTCATTTTCCATTATGTACAGGAAAATGCTTTGGAGGATGCAATGCAAGAAGTTGAAAAACAAAAACTAATGATTTGGACATGGAGGAAGTGAATTTATTTGTGACCCAAACTTCCCAAATTTATTCAACCTGTTAATTTTAGCGAATGATATTCTACAGAATGTCTAATTAAGTAAAATTAATTTATTTCTACGATAACAAATTAAAATTAGACATTCGACATTAATTAACAACTTTAATATTTCAAAACAATTGTTGCAAATATATACTTGATGTTATTAATTGCACATAACTTCAATCTTATTATCATAAAAGTGTCTTTTTTAAGAGAGTTAAAATTCATAAAAAATTTGTAGTAAAATTAAAATGAGAAGCTAATCATTTTTTAGCATTTCCTAATTTGAAACGGAAGAAAAATGGCAAAATAATAAGACCGCATTGGGATTTTGTCGTTTTTTAGATGAAAAAAACGAAACAATTTTTTTTCTCTCTCCTCCAAATTTAGGTAACAATGCTTTCATACACCTATTTTTATTATTCCTCACCAATTGTTTTTATCCGCTCCAAATTTAATATATCTAATTAGGCTAATTTCGTTGCTAGAATATCTCCATTCTTATGTTAAGCACGTAGATGTCCTGATCCGCCAACCACTATAATTAAAAGATGAAATTTTAGGGTGAATATCAATCCTCCTCCAGTTAAATAATTTGTCTTCTTTAGATTCAATATTTTTTTTATGTTTTTACAAGTAGAAATATATATTTATTTAGATACGTACTCACCAGTCACCACACGTACTGTGGACACGATATAATTAGAATCAAAATTAAATTACCTTAGATTAGCGGCGCTGCTATAGGAGAGTTATTGATATCTTATTTTATTTTGTTCTATCCTTCACAAATAAGGAATAGCACAACGATATAATTGACAACGCTGAAACATTAATTCAATTGATGATTGATATGAATTTGATTTCTGAAAGACAAAAAAAAAATTGATTACAGTATTACATTAGAATCCAAGGCGTAACACCTTAATTAGTTAACCAATTCGCATCCCTAATTAACATTAGTTGTCTTATAATTAATATTTAAAATGAAGTTTATTGTTTTGCTACAAGTAATATAACTTATTTAGTCCACATAACACCTTAATTAGTTCCCATCAAATTGAACATAAATTTTCATTATAATGGAATAAGTGGACAATTAAATACTGTTATCATGGGTGCATCCATTCCACCACTTTCTTCGCGGGTTCAAATATTAATATTCGTGGTGAATCCTTCTTGCAGCGGCTTCTTTTTAATATTAATTAATTACATGCAGCCAATCAATAAACTTCATTTTAAATATTATTCCAGCTTAGGACGTTAGGATTTTAAAACTTATATTAACTTCATTTCAGCGGCTTCTTTTCAATAAAAACTTCATTTCAAAACTTATGTTAGAATTTTCAGTTGTAATCCTAATTTGTATACACACGGTGGTAAAGATTTTTGAATATATGACCGTTTGCTTGTGCTCTTTCAAAACCCGTCTGGACCGTTTGCTTGAATATATGACCCTGGTACCAAAAATTGTTCACCAATTGCCTTAACTCTTTCAGTTCAAGCTTGGGACATCAACAAATGTATATAGACACAACTTGTACCAGGAGTAAAACATAGATATTCTCCCTATTACATTCATTAAAGATTAAAAAACCAAATGCATGGATGAACCAATAAGGTTCTTATTGTAAAGTAAAGATATAGCATTGCTAAATCAAAACATAGATATTCTCCCTATATATATAGGCACTTAGATATAAATCAAAACGAAATATTAGCCCCACTTAGGCTTATCACCATCTGCTTTCAGAGCTAGAGCTGGAGCTAGCAGCGGTCGCATCCTACCCAGAGAGTACACTTGAGGATGAGAGTATCATCTTTCAGATAGTTTGAGGACTCGAGTACCGACCTCTTGATGAAGTTGTTGTGGCCCCAACTGGCCTTGCCATGCCATGGGGAAAAAGTGATCTGATCAGAGGAAACAGGGGTTGTGATCGACCATTTGGAGGTGGTCCAATCCCACAGACGGATGGAAAACATCGCGCGGACATCTTTGGATGTGAGCAATTTGACAAAAACCAATACATAGTCAGAGACCGACTCACTGATGCCTTGCGGATAGAATTCTATCAGCCACTCGAAGCCTCCCACTTTGAAGCACTCCGACCTAATGCCCTTCTTGTTGCCGACACTTTTGGCGATCGAGTAGACTGTTATTTCAAAAGTCTTCGACCCAGTAGCAAACATCTCAGGCTCCGACCACATTGCAAAACTTACTTGATGAGAACGGTATAGAGTAATTATACTGATCTTTGAGCACTTTTTGTGGGATGAAAACATGAACTTTCTGCTGGTTCTTGAATTTATAGATAGATGGGTCATCAGTTGCTGCCTCATAATTAATTACACAATATAAATAACATAATCTTGGATGTTGAGCGATATTTATTGTGAAATCAAGATCTTTTAATGAAGAAATATAGAGAATATATGACCGTTTGCTTGCCCTATTTCTTATTGGAACTTGAGTAGCATTTAATTAGAAATTGATGCAACCTTTGGACTCCTTTCACCTCTACACACACGTTCACAACCACACTGTGACTTTCCTGTATTCTTTGAAACGATCCAGTTTGACCAGAGAATTGATTAATGCCTCGAAGGCCATCACTAACATGTCTCGAGGGAATAATGATATATATAAAAAGAATTTAATGTAATTCTTAGGTGTTGTCTTTTAGAAATTAAAAGTGGCAAGTCATTTAATTAGCTTAATAGGACGGAGACGGAGTATCATTTTATACTTCAATTAGTTAAATTATTATTAAAATATCTTAATAGGACGGTATTTTAGAAAAGTTCAACGTGAGGAGTGCCGCAAACTGTTATATTCTTTACATGTGTGAGTTTGAACTCAATTAAAACTTAAAATAATGAAATCAATATATTCCAACAATAATTATAAATTGTAATTTTGATTTAATTACATCATGCACAAATATTGACATGCGGAGGATCTTATAATTTTCTAAATATATTTTGTGTAGGATTTGGAGTGTGGTGTAGATTGGTGAAACCGGTCATTTAAGAGTGATGTGCTGACATTATATATTTTTGGATTCATTTTGTACGAAGTCAAGAGGTCAAAAAATGAGGATTTATAAATTAATTTTAATGCATTATTTTTACATTTTCTGCTGCTTTGAAATGTATTAATTTCTAGCATCATGCATGCACTCAACACTATACAAGGCTTAGACGAAATGGGTATGCAACATATAATTCTAAGCTTAAGTCTCTCAAAATTTAATGATTGAGATATATGAAAGTAATTTTAGTATTATGGATAAATTTCTTGGAAAAAAATCACAATATTGGCTTCGTTTATAGGACCTAGAGCGGGGACCCCATGATCAAAATCCTACATGACAGAAATGACCTGCTCCTTGAATTCATTCCAATAAATCTTCTTGAATTCATTAGCAAAACCATCCGGACCTGATGCCTCAGAGTTATCCAGTTGTGCCACTGTGTATGCTCTGTGTGTGAAGAATTAGACATACTTGTTGAAAATCGATCAAGATCGATCAAAGGCATAGATCAGATTGATTCTCATATTAACTGAAGAAGAAGAAGAAGAAGAAGAAGAAGAAAAAGGCATTCTGACATCTCTGATGATCATTGGCCACCGACAAGCATACCAATCGACTACCTATATTTTCGAAGGCTACACCAACGGTTCCCGGGGCTCGGCCATACATGGACGGAGGAAGAAATACTGCATCAGTCATCAAGCTCACACGACATTTGATGAGGTCAACACACATCTTTGTGCAATATCACAAATCACGAATTGCTCGGATTCTATTAAAAGGAGAAGTTGCAAATAAACCCGAAGGAATTCAAGCTCGAGCTATAATAAATATTCTTGTATTGATACATCTTTCTTAATTTACTTACTCTTTTACGAACATCCCTTTATTCATAAAAATAAAAATACTTAGAATAAACGGTCTGTACATACACAAAATGTAATAGAAAACCTCTCAAATGAAACACATAACAAAACATTGAAAAAAGGAAATAACACAAAAACCTGTAACTAAATATAACTCTATAATCACAAAAAATGAACAACTTTATTCTTGATAAACTTTATAAGCAGAAGAATAAAGATATGTGAAAATGTATTATTTTACATGCTATCTGCATGAGCTCCAGATAATAATTTCTTGAAAAAAAATCAAAAGTTATGGATGGTCTCAGATATTGATTTGGATTTTAACAGCATCCTTTTCTAAAGTCTGGACACTGGGTCCTGGATCATTGCATTCTGGATGGACCCTAAAATTTTAACAAATAATAGACAAGATGTAAAATTAGCTAATTAATTATAGATGAAACACTAGCTAGTTTTTCATCTAATTATAAACGATGCACTAGCCAGCTTTTTGTTTAGTACTAATATATTTGTCATGACAGAAGTTTGAAAGAGAGAGAAAAGAGAGAGAGAGAGAGGAAACCATACCTCAGTTTTGGAGGAAAACATTCTTTCAACATACACCATACGATGAGAACTGCCATAACATAGAAGGGTACATGGAAAATAGTTTGCCATATGCTGCAATACTTGTAAGTTGGTACAAGAATAAAATAGATAATCACGTTGCAGAAGAGGAACACCCACATCGAAAAAAACAATTTACTTTGGTGCTTTCGAAGAACCATACTTGTGATGAGCAAAGGCATTAAAACCAAGCCAACATACATAAAAATCAACTCCAACAAATCATATATGTTTTTCAAGTTATCAAGTATAATTTTATCAAGAACAGGAACAAATGACAAAGCATAGAAATACGAAAGACAGCCATAAAGAATTCCAAATTTTTGTGCAAACTTATCATCATTTGGCGATTCGACATATGGAGGAATCTCCACCCTGAGAGGTACAAGTAATATTAGTGTTAAAACTATTATCCCTTTCTTACTTCAAAAATGTTTGTTCAGCTCATTAGCATTTTAAAAGATTAATTATCTAATTATGATACTAGATTCCTAATGAGTTTGACATGCAATTTTTGCTCAATCATCTAACCAAATAAATTATTTTTCAAGAGTTTATTTTCATTATTCAAACAATTGCTTCTGTTTTTTTCACATCATCATCATCCAATTGTAAATCCATAGATGGGTTACTCCTCAGAACCCTCTAAACTCATGAAAGAAATTGCGGTTCATAAAATAGGAGCTCTTGTTTCTTACTAAAAAAAAGAGTTACCTTTGTTCAAATTTGGAGTTGACAGCCTGTTTTTTTTTCATTTTCCATTAGGGACAGGAAAATGCTTTGGAGGATGCAAGAAGTTGAAAAAAAAAATCCTAATGATTTGGACATGGAGAAAGTGAATTTATTTGTGACCCAAACTTCCCAAATTTATTCAACCTGTTAATTTTAGCAAATGATATTCTACAGAACGTTTAGTTATGTAAAATTAATTTATTTCTTCGATAACAAATTAAAATTAGACATTCGACATCAATTAACAACTTTAATATTTCAAAACAAATGTTACAAATATATACTTGATGTTATTAATTACACATAACTTCAATCTCTTATTATCATAAAAAATTTCTTTTTAAGTGAGTTAAAATTTCATAAACTTTTTGTAGTAAAATTAAAATGAGAAGCTATTCAAATTTTAGCATTTCTTAATTTAAAAAGGAATAAAAAGGTCAAAATATATTAACAAATAAGACCGCATTGTAATTTTGTCTATTTTTAGATGAAAAAAACGATACAATTTTTTTCTCTCTCGTCCAAATTTAGGTAACAATGCTTTAATATACCTATTTTTATTTTTCCTCGCCAATTGTTTTTCTCCGCTCCAAATTTAATATATCTAATTAGGCTAATTTTGTCGCTAGAATATCTCCATTCTACTTATATTAAGCACATAGATGTCCTAATCCACCAACCACTATAATTAAAAGATGAAATTTTAGGGTGAATATCAATCCTCCAGTTAAATAATTTGTCTTCTTTAGATTAAATTTTTTTTTTTATGTTTTTACAGATAAAAACCTAAATTTATTTAGATACGTACTCACCACATGTACTGTGCACACAATATGGTTAGAATCAAAATTAAATTTACCTTAGATTAGTGGTGCTGCTATAGAAAGTTAATTTTTATTTTCCTATCCTTCACAAATAAGGAATAACAAATGAAAAATATGTTAGTGAAGCAATACCATTCATTTTTCTCATTAAAAAAATTAAGCATCGTTAGTGAAAATATGTTTATATGTATATACAATACCTTTTTTTTTTGAAAAATAATAAGAGTCAAAACTGTTATTAACCGTAATTGGTTACATTCTATGTTAGAATTTTGAGTTGTAATCCCAATTTGTATATAAACGGCGGTAAAGATTTTATCATATATGACCGTTTGTTTGCTCTCTTTGTTATTGGAACTTGAATAGCACCTAATAATTAGGAATTGATGCAACCTTTAGACTCCTGTCACCTTGTGAAACATACACACCCTGTGATTGTCCTGTGATCTTAAAAACGATGCAGTTGATCATATCAACAAGCAATAGAATGAGTGCCTTGAAGTTAAAAGTAATTAATGTAATTCTTAGGTGTTGTCTTCTAGTTTTAGGAATTAGAAGTTCGTATAAGTTTAATTAACGTGAAGAGTGAAAGAAACATCGGTTAAACGATTAAACACAATGAAAAATACAAATACTATATATTTATACAAAACCATGCATATGCAAGTTAGTTTGAAATTGATTGGCTCCTACAATATTCGTAACAAGACTGATCGGGCAGCCCGAATCAAAACTTAAAATTTGAGTTATTTTAGGGTATCAAAACTCGCAGATGTTTCGTATATTTTATAAATCACAAGAAGTGGCTGTGAAGAAGTCTAGAATACTTGGTCGTAGTATCGAGAAAATACAAGGAGAAGCATCTGGGCTTCATTCGGTTTTAGGCTTCACTGATATAACACTCTGGATCAAAGGTAGGATGAGCCACTGTTTTCAAAAGAATACATTTTGAGCTGCAAACTTGAATGGAAAAACCCTATATGAGGGAATTAGAAATGGCAGAAACCAAAATTCTTTGGTTGAGTCATGGTATTCGGAATTATAGACCATCAAGGCAAAAACATGGAAATTATAACCTAATCAGCTTAATTAACATCACCCCCAGACCTTTATTTCAAAATGCCCGATTGTGTCTATTGGGGTGGAATGTGTATCCCCTAAGTCACTGCACGTATGTGAGGAAATTTTAGTTGAGCGATTTTTTTTTCTGGTTCGCCTTAGATGCACGGTGGATTTTGAGATTTGTGCCAGATTAAAACTAACAGTTTGATTCCATTCTACCAGGTCATGTACCTAATTGGATCTGAATTCTTTGAGGTGAGGCTCTCAAATTGGTACCTCACACATTTACCCTTTGGTTTTCTTTGACAATAAGAACGTAAAATAAATTTTTTACAAATCAGCTAGATTGGCACAATCTTGTTGGAGTGGTGGGAGTTGCAAAACTCTCCTTTCAAGGCTCAAACAATAGAAGTTCTTGATCACTCTTCATGGTAGTATAATAACTTCTTGATAAAATTCGTGAATAAATTTCATCTGATTTTGATCGAATAGTCTATTATTTCTCCTTTTGTGAATTAAATTTAGAAATAATTAGCCTTCCATCAAATAATTTTAAATTTTTAACAGAAGAGTTTTAATGACTTTGTGATAAATTACAATTGAAATTTTAAATTAACAAAAATGTAATCCTCGTTTTATCCAAATAACTGAGAACATATCTACAATTTTGAATCATTAATTTGAATAATTCTTCAGGTACAACTAAAATTGATTATACCACAAAGTTATAATGTACTTATGCTTAACTTTTATATATATTTTTGCTTTTTATGAAGATGCCTATAATACTTTTATTAACAGAAATCTGATATTAATAAAAATAATAAAAAGTAGCAAATCACATTGTTTAGGTACAGCTAAAGCGTAAATAAATGAACATATATACCAATTTTCAATGGATAATAGGTGATGAATTGCAATTGAAACATCAATATAAGAACAACAGTTTTTGAGGATAATAATAAAAAGCCATGCATAATTTTAATTTGGAATCCTTGCTAGCTGCATCAAGATGACAAATCAATTAACAGGGAACATTTGGGATGATCATCCAGCGTTGAATAGGGCTATTGACCCACTTCTTGACTACAATTTTGTCGCCGTCAGAGAAATTATTATCAATATCGGAACTGATGGCAGTCAGATTAAGGGAAGTTGTATCTGCAATCCTGATGGCACGGAAACCTGACGACCACATCTCGGTCCACTTCACCGAATCGTCGAGGCGGTTCGTGTTGTAAGGAACTAAGCTTACCTGATGTATTCATTAAACAGGGGTTTAATGTATGTATCATATAGCTATGAGTTCTCGTCTATCATGCCAGATAGTTAAGTTTCTTTAACATAAATAATTACTTACCTCTTCATTTTCTCCAGCCGGGTTCTGAAGAGCTTCTCCTGTAACTCTGTTCACCAGTGCAAAAACAGGTATACCCCTTACATCTTTTACCTTATCACCATAACTCATGTCCTTGATCCAGTGCTGTCCATGCATTGCATTTTTAATGAAAAATAAAAAAATTTAATAGTTAGCTCATATGTATTAATCAATCAAAACCAACTATCAGAGATCACCCATGTCAAAAAGGTAAGGATTAATTTATTAATCAATTGATTGACTTCCTGATAGTAATCATTAGAGTCAGCAGGTGCCAACACAACAGTTCCGTTGCGTACAGTGATACTGAGATCCTGGTTGGCCTCACAGAGTCACAGTAAATCCTGACCGTTGGTTGTCTCGGCAGCTTGGTGTATGTGTTGATGGGAGTATTCGGCAGAGCATAGGTGGCTGTGTGGAAGCCGTTATCAATTGAAATGTTGGCCCCACTCGGGTTACCAGCAGGCTTATCAGTGTCTGGTATTACCAAGAGAGTACACTTGATTCGGAGCATATCGTCTTTCAGATAGTTTGAGGACTCGACGACTGACCTCTTAAAGTATTTGGGGTAGCCCCTACTGGTCTTGAACTGTGCGGAATTGAGGTTTGCGGTCGACCATTTGGAGATGGTCCAGTCAAACAAACGGAACATAAGCCTGCTGTTAACCCAAGTGGGGCCAACATTTCTACTGATAATGGTTTCCACACGGCCAGCTATGCTCCGCCAAACACTCCAAGCAGCACATACACAAAGCTGCCAAGACAACCAACTGTCAGGATTTACTGTGAGGCCAACAAGGATCTCAGTGTTACTGTACGTAACGATACTGTTGTGTTGGCACCTGCTGACTCCAGTGATTACTATCAGGTACATAATCAATTGATCAATAAATTATTCCTTTCCGTTTTTTATATGGGTGATTTTGATAACTGGTTTTGATTGATTAGTATATATGACCTAATTATTAATACTTCTTATTATATTTCATTAAAATGCAATGCATGGACAGCACTGGATCAAGGACATGAGTTATGGTGATAAGGTAAAAGATGCAAGGGGTATACCTGTTTTTGCACTGGTCAACAGAGTCACAGGAGAAGCTCTTGAGAACCCTGCTGGTGAAAATGAAGAGGTAACTAAAACTTATTATTTGTGATAAACAAACAAAATTATTTAGCATTATAGTCGAAGAACTTGTATCTATATGATACATACATTAAACCCCTGTTTAATGAATACATCAGGTCAGCTTAGTTCCTTACAACACGAACTGCCTCAATGATTCGGTGAAGTGGACTGAGATGTGGTCGGCTGGTTTCCGTGCCATCAGGATTGCAGACACGACTTCCCTCAATCTGACTGCAATCAGTTCCGATATTGATACTAATTTCTCTGACGGCGAAAAAATTGTCGTTAAAAAGTGGGTCAATAGCCCTGTTCAGCGCTGGATGATCCTCCCAAATGTTCCCTGTTAATTAATTTATTATCATGAGGCAGCTAGCAAGGATTCCAACTTAAACTTATGCATGGCTTTTTATCATTGTTATCATCTTTTATTAGTTTCTCTAGCTATGTATGCTCTTAAACTTGTGCTGGTGTGAGTTCGTAATTAAGTGTTACTGCAAAAATGTTGTTCTCCTAATGATGTTTCAATTGCTGTTAATCACGTATTATCCATTGAAAATTGGTGTGAATGTTCATTTATTTACGCTTTAGCTGTAATTAAATGTTTAGATTTTCTACTTTTTAATATTTTTATTAGCATCAGATTTTAGTTAAAAAAATATATTTTTAGGCGTCTTCAAAAAAAATATCATACATAAAAAGTTGGGTGTAAGTATATCTATTACTTTGTGGAACATTCAATTTTGGTGGTACCTTTATATGTAAAACATTATTCAAAAAAGAATATAAAATAAAATTATAGATGTGTTTTCAATTATTTAAATAGGAGTATCAAATTTGAATCAATTTGAAATTTGAATGGCAATTTATCATAATTATTAAAACTCCGCTAAATTTTTACATTATTTGATAGAAGGCTAATTTTCTCAATTTAATTCACATAGTAGAAATAATATATTATCCGACCAAAATCTGATAAATTAATTCAAGAAACTTTTCTGGTATTATACCCAACCAATTTCGGCCTGAAACTGTGCCATCAGCCATGTAAACATTACCAAGGACCATGGCCCAAATTATGAGATGGAAAAGATATTGGTTTTGCAACTACCCACCACTCCAACAACATTGTGCCATCTTCTAGGCTCTTGCTGATTTGTGAAAAGATTTAACCAAATTCTTATATTTCGGGCATTTCCAATAAACCAGTGAATATGTATCAGTACAACTTGTATTTTGGGCCATGTCTTGATATTTATAGGATAGGGTTAAATACAAGAATGAGACAGTATCCGCGAGGGTAAAAGTGAACTATCTGCTAAGGTATACCGACCAAAAAGTGTTTTTTCTATTAGTGACGGGAGTATCCACGAGGGTATACCGACAGTATCCCTCGCAGATGCTATCTCATTCAAGTTAAAAGTTTATATTTAGCCTTGAAAACGGTGGCACATCCTGCCTTTGCTCAAAGCCCACAATGTTTTAAACAACATGTCAATGTTACGATAAATGGTGCCACTTCCAACCCCATTAGCTGCTGGGTTCAGATCTAGTACAGTGTCGCTACCATGTAGAACGAGAACTGTATAATCAGGTTTAACCTCACATGCAAGAATTTCAAAGCGGAGCCTCTATAATTAAAATAGAATTCAAAATAATTTTTTTCAACAAAAAATTATTCAATCTCCTGTAATACTATAAGAATACTCACCGTCAGCATCTTCCATGCTTTGCCAATGAAGCCGTTATAATGTGTTGCACTCGGTCTTTTGGAGTTCACAGGCGCCTCACCGTGTATAGTTAAATTCTAACAATTCGTTATTTACTGACATGAATCTTTTTCAAAAGTCGAGGATTCAAGATCTACCAATTTCAATAGAAACCAGGAGGACTAAGTTTAAGTACCTGAAGCAGGTACATAAAACTCAGCCATAATGTCAGTTACAAATATAAACAACCAAAATATCAACAAATATACCTAAACAAGTAAACAACTTATCCAACAAAAAAAAACCCTGTATCAACAAAATAGAACTGTTCTAAACAAAAGACCTACACAAAACATACAAAAGAACCTTATAACACTAAGTATCAGTAGTAACATATCCCAGTCAACATCTCCATCATCATCCCTATTAATGCCAGAAAAACTCATAACTAATTTCTACATGAATACATTAGATCAGCATAGTTTCCTATGACCAGAACCACCTCGACAACTCGGTGATGTCGACAGAGGTGTGATCAACAGGTTTCCATGCCATTAGGAATACAAGCACGCCTACTCTGAATATGACTGCCATTGCCAAAGATGCTGGAATATTCAATGATGGCTCCAAGATCGTCGTCCAGTGTTGGGTGGACACCTCAATCCAGCACTGGAAAATTGGTCCTAATTACAATTCCAATGTTCCCTATTAAATATTAATTAATTGGTAATCTTGAGGCAGCTAACAAGGTTTTCAAAGTTTATCCATGCCTTTTTATCATTACTGTTACCATCTTTTGTTATTATTTTAGCTGTATGTTCCTAAACTTGTGCTGGTCTAATTTCATGGAAAGTGGTCAAGCGGTTGATTACTGAAATATGAAAAATATATATATATCTTGCTATTGTGTTACTGTTTCAATTGCAATCATTCATTACCTATGTATCTAACAAGATGAGCACAATCAACCTGAGAAATATATATAGCATAGCCAATTAATCTTTTAACATATAAAGTTTATTTTCATCTAGGCATTGTACAGTATTAGAGTTAGGCATCTTTGACGCTCATATAAAAAATCAATCCCCACACCAAAATCGCAGCCCATTTTACAAGCTTGTCATTGCTCTACAAATCGCGGCCCAAATTACCCAGACGCCTATTATTGCACCGTGGAGACCATCCTTTTTTTTAGTATAATTATTTTGTTTGCATCTAGTGATTATGTGTTTTTTTTTTTTAAAAAAATGCTAAATTTTTCCTACTTCCAATATACTAGTGAATACATATTACCAGAACTTATTTTTGGGCCAATTCTTGATATAGGGTCTTAGTTTCATTCAACTTTACAGCTCAAAATGTATTATTAGCAAAAATATTTATCCCTTGAAAACAGTCACCCATTAGGGTAGAGCAAGAAATTATCGAACCGGATTTAAATAGCTAATCGGATTTAAATTCATTAAATAATTAGATACTAATGATAAAAAAATAGTTTTCTTTAAATTAAAAATTAAATATAACATACTATAGAAGAAAACAAAAAAGTGAAAAAAAAATAAAAATAATGAAGAAGAACGAAATAGGAAAAAAATGAAAATGGAGACATCTATTAATGCACAAAATGGTGAAGGAAAATGGAAAAAATGATAGAAATGGACGGCCCCATTGTATAGATAAAATAGAGAGAGGAGAAGAAAATAAGTTGCTCTTCTCATGTGTCTCATTAAATCTTACAAGTGGCTCCATCTACCTATTTTTTTATTTTAGACTTGGTCCACAAAATTCATACACAAATTATGTTATATGGTCTACATGAACCCAATCCAAATTAAAGGAGTAGTCTTTCTTCCTCAATAAACAAGAAACTCATTTGGGGAAGTCCTTAAGAACATCGCCGGTAGAGGGTGTGAGTGGAAAAATGCATTTCGATGTTAATTTCTTTGCAGACTCTAGAAGAGAAATGAGAAAAACAAACTTATTACAGATTCAGGGGAGGACAAACTTATTTTTCAGGGTAGGGCAAAGACTAAGAATTTAGTTTCTAGTTTTGAATTTTCAGGGTTTGACAGTTGCCCTACCCTGCAATGAATTGGATCCGCCCCTGCTTGAGAGATTAAAGCCCACAATGTTTTAAACACCATGTCACTATTAAGATAAATGGGGGGAGCTTCTAACCCAACAGCTGCTTCAGTGTTTTGTCAATGAAATCATTACAATATACTATATGTTATAATTACCATTATATTTTGATTGTATTAAATACATGATAAAAAGTATCAATTTGATTGCAATAACTTATTTTCACGGGTTCTGACAATCAAATTATAGTTGTAAAGGCAACTATATTGCAATGGATGGCAATGGAAAATTTAGTTGCAAATTCATTAATAATACAGTATTTTTTGTAGCTATTGGCAATAAATATTCTCTGTTTCAAAAATTATTTTACTGCAATCAACTTATTGCTATTACAACCAAAACCTTGACTGTCAAACCTTGTCAATGGCGTGGTGCCACTTGCGAGGATGCCAACAATATTTTATGAGCAATCTTTCAGTAATCATAAAAGAAAATGCATAATTTAATTTAATCATCTCTTGAAAATAATAATTAGGAAATGTTTTACTTAGGTTTTAAGACTAATTTTAATATTTCGTAAGAAAAGAATACAACCACTAACAAATATAGATAGATAATAATAAATTAATTTTATTGATTGTGAGAACATTTTTCATATGTTTGGTTTTCGAAATTAGCCATTAACTGAAGTTCCGTGCTATTTCCACAATAGTGACATTTCCACCCTCCGTGCTATTTTGGGTTGGGATTTTGAAATCCTAGATGGATCGTAACAATTGTTTGGTTATCTCCTTTTTGAATTATTTATGTGTGTTGCAAGTCGTGCATGTAAAGGTATGATAAAGAGTCAATTGAATGATTAATTCGATTATCCTTTGTCTAAACCGAATTAATTGTTCGATCATTACAATTTTTTATAAAAAAATATATACCCAATCTATTTTCTGACAAATTAATATTTAAATTTCTATCAAAATAATTGCTTATGAAATCCAACAGCTCTTCTAGATCGACGGAGTGTGTACATTGCACCTATATTTAAAAAAAAAAATTATTATAGATAATAAGATATTGTTCATATTATTTAGTTACATAATACAAATAATTAACTATTAATTAGGCGATATGTAGTGGGATGGACGGCTCATGTTTTTTTGTTAAAAACTATTTTCTCATATATAAACAGTGATGAAGATTATTTCTCCATCCAACAACTATATATGTTTGTTAAGTCATTTTCTATTTTTGTTTAGTACCCATGAGCAGTTTGCTGCAGATGTGCGATCTGAACTGGACTAAATCAACTGAATTAAACAAATGAAGTATTCCTCGAGATATGGGCATTGAGTGTAACTTTTGATTTAAATAAAAATGAGCAGTTGCCAGTGCGCCACGCTTTTGGTAATAATATACAAATGAGCACCAGGCAGCGCACCATGCTTTTGGTAATAATATACAAATGAGCGCTAGGCAGTGCAACATGCTCTTGTTTATAGTAAACAAGTGAGCAGTTGGCAGTGCTCCACGCTTTTGGTAATAATATACAAATGAGCAGTTGGCAGTGCACCACGATTTAATACAAATGAATTCAAGTCATAAAATACTGTTTATTACTCTTTTTGACAAACACTTTTGGAATTTTTTTATAAACCATAAATAGAAAAATTAATTTTAGGAAACCAATATGATTGCTTCTGAATTTAGAAAAATCATAAAAACCGAGAAGGAATCTCGGTCTAGAATTTTTTTTTTCCCAGACCCAAAATGTATCTCGGTCTCCAGCCAATTTTTTATTTTCCCAACCCTGGCCACAAAAAATCCAATCCTAATGATTGAGACCGAAATTTGGATTGGGTCTTGAGTAGAGACCGAAATTTAAATTCAGTTTTGATTAGAAATTGGGTACAAACATTAGTACAAACATTCATACAAATTATCGTAATCTTATAAAATCGTTCATCATTTTTTTATTGACATCTCGATTCAGATCAGGTTTGATTACACTCGAAATTTGGAGTTTTTTTAAGCAGGAAGAAACCGCTGAATGATTTTTTTTTTTATAACCAATCCCTCAAAACAAAAATAAAAATAACCAAGACCAAATTTGTATTTCAGTTCCTGCATGGACCGAATTTCAATTTCGGTCTTGTGTAGCACACAAGGTCACAGGATTATATGGGATTAGATGTGGCTTGGAGTGAAAAAAACAATTGAAAAAAATTAGAGACGAGTTGCATTTTGGGTCTAGAAATTTTTTTTTTCGAGACTGAGATTACATCTCGGTTTTTATTTTTATGATTTTTCTAAATTCAGAAGCAATCATATTGTTTTCCTAAAATTAAATTTTCTATTTATGGTTTATAAAAAAATCCAACACTTTTGGTATCATTCTCTCACCGTATTCTAGTACTATTTTGTATATCATTAAATGATTTATAATAATTTGCTCTACAAAATCTTGGAAAAGGAAAGAGGAGAGGAGGAAGGGGCACAGACGCACAGTTGGTGTGGAGACATCAGCACCCGCCGCCCATGTGCTATATTAATTAGGGAGACACTATCCGACATCCTGCATTATAATAAAATTTAATGTACACCAATTGATCAACGGAGTGTGTACATTGCACCTATATTTTTAAACATTTTTTTTGTAGATAATAAGATATTGTTCATATTATTTAGTTAAATAATACAAATAATTGATTAACTATTAATTAGGCGACAGATAGTGGGATGGACGGCTTATGTTTTTTTGTTAAAAACTTTTTTCTCAACGCTTTTCACTTTTGTATTTACCATTCACTACATGGAAAGGTTATAAATTAAGATTCCGTGGGAGAAAAAATGTAATCAAGCTGAGCCGTTAGATTAGTAAAAGTTCGATAAATGCCCGTCAAGTATATGTATCAGCAGTTTTGTTTTTTTCATTTTAAGAAGAAAACGATTTCAGACGTACAAAAGTACGTACCCCTGGGAAAAAAGACGAACAAGATCCTGCCGATGTCTCCTTTTAACTTGAACTTCGCATCTGTTGGGTTTTACAAAATAATAATCAAACCAAGAAACGTTTTGTGCTATGTTAATTTAGGGTGCATTTGAATGGGTGAAGAATAGTCACTAATTCGGATTAGTACTATTCCAAGCTACTATTTTTCTTTTGAGTGTATTTGAATTGGCAAATATGAACTATTCTTTATTTGTCTTTTATATATGAAATTTCTAACTATTCTACTAACCCAACAAAATGTTAAATTAACTACTATTCTTGATTTTGAGATTAACTCTATTCTTGCTCTATTCGTTGATTTATCAGTTAGTTAGCGTTGGAGAACTTTGTGCTTACAAATTTGTATTTAATTTTTTTTTAACAATATATCTGAATTTGCGGCAATCATAAAAAAAATTATGGTTCAGTATAGAACATGGTTATTCACCCATAAGATGGCTAGATTAAATCTCACACTTGTTATGAATTTGTATATATGTATTACGGTTATATTAATTACATTAAACATTGCTTTTCATCTCATTAGAAAAATATTACTTTAAACATTGGTGTTTGATATTTGCATTTTCTTTTTAAATGCGCTGCCCTATTTATGGGGCTAGATGTGACAAATTAAGTCAATGGAATTCTAATTGGCTGCGCATTTTTCAAATAAAACTCATTAACTAGATTATTGCATAATTAAGAAGAGGAAAATTATTTCTCTATCCAACAACTATGTTAATTTGTCAAGTCATTTTCTATTCTTGTTTAGTACCCATCAGCAGCTTGCTGCAGATGTGCGATCTGAACCGGACTAAATGAAATGAATTAAACAAATGACAAAGTATCCTCGAGATATGGGCATTGAGTTTAACTTTTGATTTAAATCCAAATGAATAGTTGCCAGTGCACCACGCTTTTGGTAATAATATACAAATAAGCGGTTGGCAGTGCACCATGCTTTTGGTAATAATAAATAAATGACCAGTTGGCTGTTGGCAGTGCACCACGATTTAAATACAAATGAATTCAAGTAATAAAATATATTTTATTACTCTTTTTGACAAACACTTTTGGTATCATTCTTTCACCGTATTCTGGTACTATTTTGTATATCGCTAAATGATTTATAAGAATTTGCTCTACAAAATCTTGGAAAAGGAAAGAGGAGAGGAGGAACGGGAACTTTTGGTAAGGGAAAGACATATTGCTCTACAAAACTTTTGAAATGAAATGAACGGAATGTTTATACGAGTGTTCGTAGTAGGTATAGTTTAGATAATCGGAATTTAAAGAAGGTGAATGTTTATTTTAATTTAGATATCAAGTGATAAACTACATTCATTTGCACAAAATAGAATGATTCCCTCCAACTTGGTTTCTTTAGACATCAAGTGATAAACCGAATTCATTGCACAAAATAGAATGATTCCCTCCATCTTGGTTGCTTCCACAAAGACTGAGGAGTTCACATCGTTTGTCGTGCCCATGAATTTAAAATTGTTGAACACTGGTCCATATGTCTGTCTATCTGAATTGCAATTAAAATTGTTGAACACTTCGTTTTTTTAGAGAAAAATTACATTCTGCAAATAAGTGAGCAACCGATTCACCATTGCTTCTGCATAGTACACATATGATTGGCTTGTTCCATCCTCAGCCAGCACGGACATCGACTCCTCCTGTGGCTCAAAGAAGTCATTGCCATTAGAGTTATGCGCTAAATAGCCGTCTGATTAAATGATTATTAGAGCATCTGCATCCTTGAAACTCTTGGAGTTTCAAAGCTGACTTGGCAGTTTCTAAACCAGTTTTAGGAATGTAGATGGATTTCATATTTAGCAATTTTGTTTAATAGTTTCTAAATATGAAACTGTTTCAAAACTCTGACATGACAAAATAATCAATTCTCATTCGCTCAATTTTTAATATTGTTTTAATTAAATACTAATGTGGCAATTAAGAAACTCTAATTTTAATTTCAGGGATGTAGAAATTTAGAAATTCAAAGAGTCTGAAATTTATAAAATTCAGTCAACAGTTATTTAAAAATTCTGAGAATTTCAAAGATACAGATGCTCTTAATTACTCATTGGTAGGCAGTAGAGTTAAGCTCTAAATAACCATCTTAACAAGATTCATGCATATATGGAACCACATGTTTCATCAAAAATATTTTTATTGGACATGTTTCCAATCAATAATATAAGCAAGCTCAAGTTAAACCATCAAAGCGCTGTTGTGACTTGTGACTCAACCAATGCAAAAGGAAAGAGGAAAAACAGTAATAAACAAATTAACAAAATAATGCACACATGCTGATTCCTTAATATACTTTTATGAGGAAGTAATGCATACATTTTGATTTTGAAATCTTCTAAATTTTAGGTTTAGGATACTTTGGTGGTGGTCTCTTTTTCTATCTTTTTCTCTAAATTGTTCATCAAATCAAGACATTACATGGCGTATGCAATAACTTACATTCACAGCCCAACATTCAAAATAGTGAAATTCTATGAAAATACACCAAGGCAGGAAGGCATGAGGGTTACACCTATGCCGCATGCGACATAGCCTAGAAGCCTCACAATCTGTGGACTTAATTTGTGGACTGTTTTTTTGAATTGTTCATCAGCAGATTTCAGTCGTAGATTGAAGTCTTCTAGAAGGTCCCACCTCTAGACCTGCCACGATATTTTATGCGAAGTATTCTAGAAGGAACGCCATTTTTAGAGTACTATTTTTAGCTGAATCATGATAGGTCATGGTGTTGGTCCCAAAAGCACTTAGGCATTAGTCCCTAACGTGTCTTACAGTTAACCTCGACAGAAACTAGGATGACTTAGTCCTAAACTAAAATATGTAATAATGAAGTAAAGAGTAGAGTTTAGAGATACTTGACATAAGAGTTGCTTACGGAGTTCGGCACTAATACCTACGTCTCCGGAGCTCGCGACCTTCAAGATGGCGCGCCTTTCTAAACACAATAAGAAAGAAAGTACAAGGTGAAACCGGTGAGCCCTTACAATATTTTGAGAATCACACAGCCCGAGCACGGAATAGGTTCAGCGAGCACAGCAACTTCGCGAATAAACAAGGTGCGCAACTAAGGCTCGAATTAAAAAGATTGATCACGCAGAATCACTCTAAAAGTTGTTGTATTGATTTAATAAGCTTGAGATTGATTGTGTATATTGATGTTGGGGTACACAAGCTATAACGGCTTTTTCTAGATCTGAGAATTTGAATAATTGAGGTTTGGGGCGGCTAGAGATCATGATCCAAACCTAGATCAAGCTTCTACTTATAGAGAATTGATAAAAAGGAAGTAATTTGGCCCTACCGTTATCACAGTCCCATATACCATTATAACGGTTGGTCAACTTACACCAGGTTTGGATGCCGTTAACCCCAACAGTAGACGTACCGTTATGAAGGTAGCCATCACGGTACTCTCTGGAAAGTCTACCGTCAGGTGATGGTCCCAACCGAATTATACCATCACATATCGATAGGGACTTTGAACCATTGCAACAATAGACCTTACTTAATTCATTCTCAAGCTTATTTTACCAATATTACATATTTAATATTCTTAATCTTGAGATGCTCTTTTGATGTCCAATATCTTGCATTTCATGACCACATTCTTGAAAGTTCGTTGCTAGACGCTAACCTTGATGAATGGAAGAATAATTTTTCCATAGCTAACTTATACGGATCCAAGCAGGTCACACCTACAAGTCCCTAGTTAAGATATCCACCATGCTTAGATATTGGAAACACTACAAAAGATATGAGGACTAGTCAAATCAGTTTGGCACCCGGTTGTGCAAAGGTTGATTTGACTATGTAAGGATATATGTTTGATTTGATTAAACATATATTAGTTTTTATTAATCTTTTTAATTTGGGTGATTTGATTTCATGAGATATAGCCATTTGAAGTTCGTTTGACCATGGTCAAACATGGTCAAATAGTTTGACCAGATTTGGATCTATTGACTTAGTCAGCAAAATGAGGAGGGATGAAGTTTCTAGAATAAGCTTCCATTGGACAAATATTTGACCAATTGTCCATTGGACCATTAAAATGAGGAATTACTATTATTTCCTGACATGATGTCATCTCGTTTGTTATTTGTGTGAGGGCATAATGGAAATTGTGAAAGTCTATTTAAGAGGGTAATCCCTCCAACTTTGTCATGCCAATTTCATTTCGTAAGATTCAAAAGTAGATCTAGATCTCTCCCTCTTATATTTTTTCCCTCCATCTCCTTCCTTGATCAAGAAGCAAAGGAGCAAGCAAGGGTGAGCCGACCCCTAGCCGAGGCTGCCGCCCCTCTACTCCTTGTTGTGCCATCACCTCCACCTGTCGTTGCTTTGAACCTAGAGGTCGATTGGCTTTGGAGGCCGCTCTCGAGCTAACCTGCACCTCGCACCGCCAAGTCCCATGCTGCCACGCCATGGCAAGACTCCCCTTGGACGAGCCGCCTCGGGTTCCTCCTCCACTACCGGTTGGGCACACTGCTGGGCCGCCACCTCTCTTGCTCCTCGTTCGAAGGGGATTGATCTCTTTCTATCATATTCCTCCTTTAAAATTAATCTAGATCTTGGATCTTAATTTTGATCTCATTGTGATATCCTTTTCTAAAGTCGAGATTCGAATTGTTGAGGAAGATTATAGATCGTGTTGATAGCTATGCGAGACCTATTCAAATAGTTTGAAGTAGTGAGCTAGCTGAGATTCGCAAGGGTGAGAGGATCCGAACAACTAGCATTGATCTCTTCTCATTCTCAATCAACACCTTGGTGTGTGAAGCTTGTGAATTCCTGGATTGGAATTTGTGACAAGGGAGACTAAGGTGCAGGCAACCGTTTCATGCTCTACTAGTTGGAGAGGTATGACTCCAAACACTTTTCTTGATCATGTGTGTGACATGTCAATAAACTACGTGTGATTGATTGAATGTATACGGTAAGATCGCATCTGGGTCGCTAATAAACTTTTGAAATTGTACCTGCTAGCCTAGACCATTTCCCAACAGAGACAACTAGAAGAAACAGTGAACCTGATCTGATTGGGCGTCATAATAGTGCTAGAGATGTGATGTAGAGGAGAGGAAAGTGGTAAGCTCCGATGAATATTGTAAAACAACAAGATTAATACTCCAGGTCGCCTTTCTCTCATCTCTCTCCTCCAGATTGCCACAAGATGAATATTGTAAAACCACAAGGTGAATACTAACAAAACAGTTTATACTCTTGATCGCCTCTCTCATCTCTCTCATTCAGATCACCTCTCTCAGATCGTCTCTTCCTATCTCTGTGGTCTAAGCAGTGGCTGGGCCGGGATCGGACAATGAAAGGAACCAACGACAAGGATCAAACAGCAAAGAAGGAGAAAAAAGTGGCACGATAAAGGAGGAGTCTTTGTACTGAGGCGGAGGAGGATTGGAGCATCATCACCATGGATTCTTAATCGATCGACTGATCGAGGCTGTGGAGAGAGAGAGAGATGTGGTTTTATTAAAGGGGAGAGAGATTATGATTTTATTTTCAAAATGGAGAAAAATCAGATTGGAATGTTTATAAATGGATGGAAGTGTACGGTTGAGAATTCGTTAGAAATTGGGTTAGATGGCAGAATGGATAAAGTGCCGGCATTTTTATTCATAACCAAAAAAATATATAAAATATTATTAATAACCCGACTCCCGACGATTTTCCACCCATACCCAACCCGCCCCCGCATGGGGCGGTTTACCCCCCCCCCCCAACCCGCCCCCCAATGGGGCGGTTTACTAATTTTTTTTTTATTTAATACGATGGATTTATTTATGTATTTGTTTATATTTTTAATACGATGGATTTTATGATTTGTGAATAGTTTAAAACATAAGTGAACAAAATAATCAAATAACATCTGATCAACATAAAATATAGAAACGAAAACAAAGTGAATAAAATCAGCAAATAACGTCTAATCAACATAAAATATAGAAACGGAAATATAAAAATACTACTGTCAGGTCTACAATATGAAATATAAAAAACTATCAACGAGGAGGACGACGACCGGACAATGACAGTCTGGGAGCCGCCCCGCACGCCCTCGGCGGCTGCGTGCAGGTCTTTTGTCGCTGCACACGCCTCCTCCGTGGCTGTGGAGGATCCTCGTTATGAGTCAGATCCACATGCACGTCCTCCTCGTCATCAGAATAATCCACATGCATGTCCTCCTGCATTGTGCCCGTGGATCGTCGGTATGAATCGGGCAATGGATCATACTGAGTACCCTGTGATGGATTCGTCTCCCATGGATCGAACTCCCAGTCCCCAGTATATGTGCTCGGGGGCTGTGTCCCGAACGCAGCAGTCTCCCAAGCATCAATGGGCTGCTGTGCCCCACTGCCACTAGCCTCGTGGTCGTGCTGCCTGGGGGGTGGCATCGATGGTGTGGCTCCGGTGACATCCTCTACACCAGTGGCGGTGAGGCCAAAGTCTGCTGCAGTGAAAGTGGGTTCAGCACACCACATAGGATTTCCATCCTGCAGTTATATAATGTTAGTTTTTCTTTATGAAAATAACGAAAATTTAATTTATACAGAGATGAACCAGCTTACCTCGCCAAGCTGCACCGGCACATTAAATTTATTGTAGTAGGCGTGCCATTTTTTGTTGTCGAGCACCCAATCGTGGAACGCCCAATCTGGGTTGTCTTCTGCAACATTTGGGTTGAAGTTGTTAAGAACACACTTTGTAAAACAAAATTGACGTGTACGGTAAAATAATTTAACTTATAATATCTTCAGGGGGTGGTGGTAGGTCATCGTTGTATACTAATTCCCGTTCTTGATTTGGCTGGTTCGGCGCTGGTGAGTCTTTCTTGATCTCACGCCAGTTGATGTTCTCACCAGCGTCATGCAACATGCCAATGAGGCGTCCATCGAACTGGGAATCCTCGACGATCGGAGCAGTGTGATGCAGCATAGTACACCCGAACGCCTGAAAACTTTTTTTCGCCATGCACACCAAGCTGTGTGCAACTCCTCGGATCCCCGTTAGTACCTGTTCATAACGATTAATTAGAAAATAAGTTGTATGGAAAAAACTAATACTACAAGTAATCTTTATTACTTACCGCTCGAGTACTGGTCGGGCCCCATGGCAAATGGGTCTTACTCTCGTCACCCATCATTCTCCGCCGAAGAGAATCACCTTAGTCGCCCTGTAAGTACACCGAATTCATGCACCACCGCTGGTACCAGACCATATATCGCAATGCCCATGGTCCCGCTCCCAAACTGACGTCTGCCGGGTCAGGCGGGACCCCCAAGTGGTTCTCAGGCGTGCGGGCAATCCTATAGTGGGCTAAATGGCGGCCGCTCCAATCCACCTCTGGCTTCTTATGGAAGGTACTGCATTATAAGTTAGTTAGATACAATTTGTAAAATAATATCAATATTCAGTTGTGTATTACTTATTTGTGCAACTTCTCCGTCTCATCCTCACCAAGTATCGGGTCATCTGGGATGAAGGCATCGAAGCCGAACTGACGAGGAACCCGATCAGGATAGTGATACTCAACTATCCAGTAACAAACGACCGGACCCCGATATAAACCGAGATCCCTCTGTTCTATCGTCAAGCGACAGAATATCCTAGCCCGGTACCACGGCCGATACGGGAACCACTCGATGTTTGCCTGGTGCAACAGTTGGAGCTGATTTCGGACGTACGAGATACCCGCCGTCCCTCTCCTCGGCGTGTTAAAATAGCGGAGGCGGCTACCCCATATGGCGCCGTATGGAGGACTTTTCTCGATGTCGGAGCCCCTTTGCCACTTCACATTTGATGGAATTTCGGGTCGGCAGACCGGTAGGTGCGACCAGGACCATTGCTGTAGTAGAAGGAGTGGCCCATTGAACTGCTGGCTGCCTCTCTGAAATTGTAGATGTGTATTTGTTATTATCAAATAAAAAAACGTAAATAACATTAATTGAAGAAGACTTACCAGACAAGCGTGGCACAGTCCTCTGTACAAACATGCAAGCACGGCTCCACCCCAGTTCCACCGCGATTGCTTATCGAGTAGCTCCAGCTGCTGGAGGAACATAATCGGAACCGAGTCGCCACTAGAATCGACAAACATCGTGGTACCACATAAGTCAAGCACGAATGCCCTAACATACCTACAGTTTCAAGATAAAGTAAATAACTGTTTATTTTTTTCAAAAATATTTTTAATGTAATGTAATGGATTTAGAAATTACCTCTTGACATGCTCCACGTCAGACGTGAATGGGGTAATGGCAATTTCGACCGCATATTGGCGGAGAGCCTTAAGACTGATGCAGTACTGGGAGAACTTCTCATCATCGTCCTCATTCTTCCGTTTTAGCTTCTTTGCCACCCCCTCCACATGCACACCCAACAGCTCTGGGATCAACGTCTGGAGTGTCTGATGATCCGAGACACCCCCTACCGGATCACCATCGATCCGCAGACCCCATAAGGCACTCACGTCCTGTAGGGTCACTGTCATCTCCCCCACCGGGAGATGGAATGAATGAGTCTCAGGTTGCCATCTATCCACGATACCGCACATGAGTGCCTGGTCAATCCGCCGTGGTTGTTTCATTGTGGCTAGCTGGTATAACCCGAGGTTAATGAGGTACCGATCCATCAGTGGATTTGCGACATACGGTACCTCCGGCGAGCGGTGCCGCACCGTCAACATGGACTCATCCTGCATTTATCAATGTTTTAGACCAGTGGAACTGAATAACTATTTGTTGTTTGAAACGTACCTCTATCGATGCAAGTGAGACACGGTGAATCCTGTGGGGGACCCACAGGAGAGGACTGAACGTATCTGCACGATGTGGTGCGCCATCCCATGGATCGACACCCTCCGCAGTGGGATCGGCGTGAGCTGGTGATGGCTCCGACGTATCTCGTGGTCGCTCATATCGATGTCTAGTCATGCTGCATTTGAAAATATCAAGTTTAAAAATTATAACACCAATTTCTAACAATTCCAATGTAACAATTTCTAACAATTCCAATTTCTAATAATTTCTAACAATTCCAATAAAATAATTTCTAACAATTCCAATCAACTAATTTCTAACAATTCCAATAAAATAATTTCTAACAATTCCAATCAAATAATTTCTAACAATTCCAATTTCTAATAATTTCTAACAATTCCAATCAAATAATTTCTAACAATTCCAATCAACTAATTTCTAACAATTCCAATCAACTAAATTCTAACAATTCTAATAAAATAATTTCTAACAATTCCAATCAAATAATTTCTAACAATTACAATAAAATAATTTCTAACAATTCCAATCAAATAATTTCTAACAATTGCAATAAAATAATTTCTAACAATTCCAATCAAATAATTTCTAACAATTCCAATCAAATAATTTCTAACAATTCCAATCAAATAATTTCTAACAATTCCAATTTCTAATAATTTCTAACAATTCCAATCAAATAATTTCTAACAATTCCAATCAACTAATTTCTAACAATTCCAATCAACTAATTTCTAACAATTCTAATAAAATAATTTCTAACAATTGAAATAAAATAATTTCTAAAAATTCCAATAAAATAATTTCTAACAATTCCAATCAAATAATTTCTAACAATTGCAATAAAATAATTTCTAACAATTCCAATCAAATAATTTCTAACAATTTCAATCAAATAATTTCTAACAATTCCAATCAAATAATTTATAACAATTCCAATTTCTAATAATTTCTAACAATTCCAATCAAATAATTTCTAACAATTCCAATCAACTAATTTCTAACAATTCCAATCAACTAATTTCTAACAATTCCAATGAAATAATTTCTAACAATTCCAATCAAATAATTTCTAACATTTCTAATTTAATAATTTCTAACAATTTCTAACAATTTGTAAAAATTTCTACCATTTTTCAAACATTTCAAACTATTTCTAACAACCCTAAACAATTCCAATCAATTTCTACTAAATTCAATAACAACAATTTCAAGCAAATCCCGCAATTTCTAACAATTTCATATAAATCCCGTAATTTCGAATAATTTATACAAAATTCCAAATAATTTATAAACAAGTTAAAGAAATAACTTCATACCCGAAAATGAATTCGGAGCGACGGCGCGGCGGTGACGGGACGAAAAAATGAAAATGAAATGGAGAGAGAGAGGGTGGCGGGTAGAGAGAGGGAGAGAGGGAGAGGGCGGTAGAGAGAGAGAGAGGGGTCGGGAACGGTTGAGAGATGCGAAATGTCGCGTTCGGGACGAAAAAAAGACGTTTTTGGGCCAAAACCGGCGGGTTGGGGGTGGTTTCGGGTGGGGGGGCTGTGGGGGGGCGGGCAGGGTTTGTTTGGGGAGGGAGGATATTTAAAAAAAAAAAAAATAGACTAAACCGCCCCACTGGGGGGCGGGTTGGGGGGGGGGGTAAACCGCCCCATGCGGGGGCGGGTTGGGTATGGGTGGAAAATCGTCGGGAGTCGGGTTATTAATAATATTTATATTTTTTTTTGGTTATGAATAAAAATGCCGGGATAAAGTGGGTACAAAATTTTGGGTATAGAAATTTTCTCTTATTTTTTTTATGAGTCAATAGATTTATAACACCAAGAAGTTGAAATAATCAATTATAAATTTTGGTTTGTCTATTTTTAAGAATTTTTCAAAAAAAAATATTTTATATAAGATGAATTTGGAAAATTAAATTTCTACAGCCGTTGCTCGTTATGATATGATTTTTTTTTTATTTTCAAGGTTACACAAGGTTTATGTCAATTAATGTGTTTCGCAAGATTGGTTAAATTAATTAGTTATTCGTTATCGTTGGTTCGGTCCATGTGATATCTACTTTTGGTAGGAGGCTGCTAATTTTTTTTTCTTTTAGTAAAGTTGGAGATTAAGTCACTCAACTATTTAATATTCTTGGTATTACAATATAAGTGACTGTTAATTAAGTTGAATCACATTATATAACTCATATTTTTTATTTTTTATGACTACTGTTTTGTTAGTTTATTTATATTTGATAATTAATTAATTCTGAGGCGGAAACAGATGATTCATCGATCTATAAATGCAAGAACTATCTGCAATTAATGGATTCATCCCACAACAACTGCTCAAAGATCACTATTACTAACAACTCTAAATATCGATCCCTGTCATCAGTACTTTAAGTTCTTCTCTAACATCCATCAATCGCAATGACCCTGGAGTTTTTCACCGGGTCAAAAACTTTTGAAATAACAGACTACTCGATGATCGTCCAATTGGGCACTGGCAACTGCATCCTGTCAGAGCGGTTCACAGTGGGAGGCTACGACTGGGTAATACAATTCTATCCGCTAGGCTCCGACTTGTCAGCCTCTGACTACGTATCAGTTTATGTCAAAGTGCTGAACAAAACGAATGATTCCCAGGCGATGGTTTCCTTCAGTCTGTGGGACTGGAAAGATTCCAAATGGTCGAACACAAGCAAATCCAAGAGTCTGTTCACCATCGCACCATCGGGCAGGAGGGGCACCTCCAAATTCATTAAGAGGTCAGACCTTGAGGGCTTGAACTATATGAAAAACGATACGCTCC
Source organism: Carex arenaria (assembly GCA_964058825.1). Lineage (NCBI taxonomy): Eukaryota > Viridiplantae > Streptophyta > Magnoliopsida > Poales > Cyperaceae > Carex > Carex arenaria. The sequence continues at coordinate 831,548 of CAXKVW010000049.1, read as the reverse complement.
AAATCAAGTCTACTCTCTTGGTAACACCAGACAGTGATAAGACTGCTGGTAACCCAAGTGGGGCCAACATTTCTATTGATAACGGCTTCCACACAGTCAGCTACGCACCACCGAACATTCCCAGAAACATATACACAAATCTACCGAGACAACCAACGGTCAGGATTTACTGTAAGGCCAACAATGAACTCAGCCTCACAGTACGCAACGATACTGTTGTGCTGGCACCTGCTAATTCTAATGATCACTATCAGGTACTTAATCAATCGATTTATTATTTTCCTTTTGGGTGATCTCACCTTAAGCAATGGTGCTGTAGTGCTGGCACCTGCCAACTCCAACAATTACTATCAGGTAGTTACTCAATTGATTAATTAAAATTTTCTTTTCCTAATTCTTTTGATGGGTAATCCCTGATAACTGGTTTTTATTGATTAATATGAGCAAAGTAACTCACTTTTTAATTAATTTTCATTAAAACTGCAATGCATGTAGCACTGGATCAAGGACATGACTTATGGTGATAAGGTCAAAGATGAATGGGGTTTTCCTGTTTTAGCACTGGTCAACAGAGTGACAGGAGAAGCCCTTAAGAACCCTGCTGGAGAAAATCAAGAGGCAAGTAATTAATTATTTTAACCAAACTTAATTATTTCTAAGATTAATACATCAAACCCTTCTTAATTTCTACATGAATGCATCAGGTCAGCTTAATTCCTTACAACAAAAACCGCCTCGACAATTCGGTGAAGTGGGCTGAGGTGTGGTCGACAGGTTTCCGTGTCATCAGGATTGCAGACACTACTTCCCTCAATCTGACCGCTGTCAGTTCCAATAATGATACTAATTTCTGGGACGGTGCCAAGATCGTCGTCAAGAAGTGGGTCAATACCCCATTCCAGCACTGGAATATTGTTCCTTACAATTCCAATGTTCCCTCTTAATTAAGTTAATCTTGAGGTAGCTCTAGCTTTCCAAACTTATGCATGCCTTTTTAAATGGTTATCATCTTTTAATTATTTTCTCTGGTTATGTATGATCTTAAACTTGTGCTCTGGTGTGATTTCATAATTAATAAAGTGATCTTGCAAATTGTTGTTCTTATATATGAATGTTTCAATTGCAATAAATCCCGTATTATTAGTGGTGTGAACGGAGCAAATTCAGAGCACATAATGCTAATACCATATATATGCATATCTGCATTTTAATTAACGAATATGAATATGGATATGGATATGAATATCATAATTTAATGCTGATACCATATCCATATCCATATACGCATTTTAATGCTAATACCATATCCATATCCGCATTTTAATTAACGGATATGAATATGGATACGGATAGTAAATGAATGTCAAAATTTAAAATCAAATCCAACTTAAACGGATATGGATACGGAGCGGTAATCAACGAATACAAGTACGGACACGGATACAAAATAAATAATTGTCGGATAATTGAATTTAAGATACAAATACTAGCTAATTAACAAAATTCAAAAATAAAAATAATTAAATATAAAATATGTAGTTTGTAATAGAAAAAAAAAATTAAAAGGAATTTGTATTTCGTACGTAACCAATAAATTAAATTTATGAAGACAAATTCTGCTGTGATAGAGAATTAATACAAAAGAATTGTATCAATTTTGTCCTTTAAAAAGTTACGGTTGTAATAGATACCGACAAAAAATTTGCTACAATTTTTGGTCCATAGCAGAACGCTTCGTTTATGAATTAATGGGTGATGGACTGACGAAGAAACAAAAGTCATTGAATTTGCGGAGAGGACACAGAGGAGAGAGAATGCGCTATGGTTATTGATTAGAATAGACAATCTCGAATTCAGATATATGCGGATATCCGTTTCATTTATATCACATGGAATTAACCGAATCTGTATTCGGGTTACTTTTCTATGTGCATTAAATATCCTGATCTGTATCTGCGATTATCCAAATTTTTTATTATATGCGGATTTGGAGTGGATATCTGTCGGATAATCCGTATCCATTTACACCCCCTACGTATTATCCACTGAAAATTGGTATATATGTACAATTATTTAGGCTTTAACTGTAACTAAATGATGTGATTTACTACTTTTTTTTATTTTTATTTATATCAGATTTCTTTCAATAAAAATATTGTAGACAACCTCACAAACAATATCATATATAAAAAAGTTGAGCACAGTACAATTAATTGTTACGTACATCTAATTTTATGGTACCTATATATGTAATATATTATTCAAATTAAAAAATAAAATAAAATTATAGTGTTCTTTCAATTATTTGAATAGAACGAGTATCAAATTTGACTCAGTTTGAAATTTTAATGGCAATTTATCATAATTTACTAACTCCACCGTAAAAAACTTTACATTATTTGATGGAAGGCTAATTTTGTTAATTTAATTCACATAGCAGAAAATAATAAATTATCCGATCAAAATCAGATAAATTAATTCAAGAAGTTATTATACTCGACCAAGAACACTTTAGCTCGTCTATTATATATAGCTTCATTTACAAAAGAGTCTGGCTAGTATGACATCAGTGTCATTTCAGCCTTTATAATACCAACTCCAAAACCTACTGAATCGGCTTCAAAAGACGAATCCAAACCGTTCAAACCAATCTACTTCATTAGTTGTGTATTTCCATGCAAAATTTATAAATTTTTGAATTTATTTAGTATTAAGTCCAGTGGTCAAATGTAGGAGTTTTTAAGCAGTATCAACATTTTTGACTGCTTGATTTGATATTAAAATAACTCGAAAAAAAATATAAATTTTACATAAAAATAAATTACTCGTACAATAAATTAGTTTGAACGGATTGGATTTGTCCTTTCAAATATATCCAATCAGTTTTGCAGTTAGTGTCATATGACACTGATTCCCGAATCCATCTCTGTGATCAAGAACTACTGTACGTTTGGGCCTTAAATTGTGCCATGTAACATTTCCAAGGCCTAAATTTTAAAATAGAAAAAATTATGGGTTCCTGCAAAGAGGGTTTTGCAACTGCCCACCACTATAACAAGATTGTTCCATCTTCTAGGCTCTTGCTGATTCCTTATAAAAGATTAACGAAATTCTTGTATTTCGACCATCTTCTAGGAACTTATATTTTTGCCATTTTTATATATATATATATAGGGTTTTAGTTCATTCAAATTTGCAGCTCAAAATGTATTATTTGGAAAAATATAAATATATAGGCTTGAAGACAGTGGCCAATCCTGCCTCTTTGACCCAGAGATCAAAAGTTCATGAGGTCCATAACTTTCCGATCCGCTTTATAAACCATGTGCATGAATATTAAAGAGGATTGGACGGCTATGGAACCCATCGAACTCAGTTTGAGTCCGATGGGCATCGGACCCAAACTGCTCTCAGTTCACAGGTGCTAGCTGCATGTTCCACAAGAGAGATTAAGTCTGCTTAAGTTTTCTTAAACTTTCTAGAGATATTTTAGTTTCTTAATCCTTCGGAATATTGATTAACTTGCAAGGATTAATATCTTCTCATTCAGACTCTTTTTGTTCCAAATCTTTATCCCTGCTCAGCTGCTCTAGTCTTAAGACACCTCTATCTCAGCATTAAGTCTCAGCAGAGAAGCCAGACCTTATATATTTTTTGGAGAGAAGTATGCAGCTTAAATAACCAAGCGGGTTTTAAAATTCATACGGTGACTGTAAATATAAGGGTGATACCGTGAGATTTTGCTCTAGTTCGACGGGATCAATATTATTTTCTCTACACACCCAAAAAATTATCAATTATCAATTTTTGTTTTATTATATGAAATAATAAGTTGAAAAATCAATCTCCATAGTTTCTCCACATCAATATATTGTTTAAAGCTCTTCGTATTAATTAAAACAAATTTATTTATTAAGATTGTTCATAACGAATTATTATAGAAGTGTCCCGCATTATGGCACAGCAGACCCGGTATTTATTTAAAAGTTCAAACTCTGTACTCTTTCATAAAATTAAGATTATTTTTTTTTAGAAAATTAACATCTAAAATATATGCACAATTAAAAAATGCGTTTAGATATTTAAAAAAATATATATATTATATATACTTGATAAACAACATTATTATATCACTTATAAATAGGACTTGAGGATATAGCTCACCAATTGCATTTACGGGAACCAGAGTAACGAAGAATTATTCTAATTTCCTGTTGGGATGCACATCAAGATTTGTATATATATTGTCCATACAAATCTTATTGCCAAATGCCAATCCAATAGTACATACGAATTTGGTCGGATGTCAATCGGACCGTTGCCGGTTCCTCTAATATGACCTCATTGACTCTGTCGAAACGGGCCGGACTGGGGCCGGTTGGGCCGAAACTAAGGCAGGCCGGGCCCTGGACAAAAATCTGAATGCGTGATAAACTTGTCATCCCAATCTTCCTTTTAAATTTTTTCTTTAGTATATTTTGCGTTGAGCCTGATCCCTGATAGGAATGTGTCTGATTAAAATCTCCAAGTAAAACTAAAAAAGAAAAATCCCCAACGTATGAGATACGATCCGGAGGGAGGTCTAGAGATGACTGAGCAACAAGCTACGGAGCAAGGAGCTCCCCAGGACGGGTGGCAAATCGTCACCAGACGCCGGCCGCATACTCCCCCCTGCTCTAACCCTAGCCCTAATCCACCCAAATGTAAACCTTACAACCCCTATAAATCTTCCCCAACTTACTCCAGCATCCTCTCTACAGTAACCAACTCCTCTCTCAAGCCTCCAAGCCTCCCTCGAGCCCCCACCCGAGATGCACCTATGGCCACCAATTCCCCCCCTCCTCCCCTCCACCATCCTCGGCTACTTTCTACATCTCTCCTCACAGCCCAACTCCGCTACGGTTCCCCCTTCCTCTACCTACACGGAATGGCGGGGCCGTTGCTTCCGGTGCTGCAGAACCGGCCACACTGCTGTCCCCTGTCGCAACCAGATGAAGTGTGGAAAGTGCTGGTTAGATGGACATGTTGGCAGCCGCTGTAAAGGAGGGGTACTCAACCCTGCTACCATGCCATACTAGGCTGGAAGAACCAAGCCAACTCAGGTCATTTGACGACTTAGTCCAGAAGCCTTTCCCATTGGCAGGGCTGACTATGCCCACATCCAGACCCCAAAAGGTTATGTTACTATGCCGACACTGACGCAGAGAGGACTGCAGAACTCGACCGGCTCAGTAGGGGGGTGGTTTTTGATACACATGGTATTGAGTTGGAGTTCTCGCTCAAGGATGTCATCAACTTCGCACTCAGAACTGGAGAAGTGCAAGTAGAGGAGATCTCCATCGGGATCGTGTCCAAATCTCAGTTCCTCATCATCTTACCTGAGGGATGGCTCGGAAACCTTCATACAAGCCACTACACCTGAATTGTGGGAGAAAGGCTTCTCATTCCAGCCTTGGTCCCTGATGGACGAAGGAAGATTAGTGCTGCCTGAGTACAAGGTTCTTCTTGAACTAATTGGCCTTCTACCTCACTTCCATAGGGAGCAGCTAGTTGCCAAGACAATGGGTCTATTCGGTACGTATCTTGGCACCATTCCATCACCGGACCCAGCGGACATTTTAGCCTGGAAGGTCGCAGTGGCAATGGATAGACTCGAGAATGTCCCTGAGGAGGTTGCCCTCAATGTCGGAGCCTTCGAATTCACGGTGCAAGTCGTCACATGCAACTGGATTAGAACCCCATTGTACACAGCTGTTGACCTCCCAAAAATCTCTCAAAAATTCTCCAAACCACCCAGGCCTGCCCGAGGACACCCATACTATGAGATATAATTTTATGATAACTATTTGAAATTTTAATAAAAGTAAAGCAATGAGAATTTTAGTTGCATTATGGCACACGTATTTTGATTATATCTCCCGATGGAGATAAAGATTTGTGTCAGAATGAAATTCTCGAGTATTTAGATAACACATATTTTGATATTTGTGTTGATTATATTAAGATAAAACGAACCAATTAGAGGAGATTTATAGCCAACAAGTCTCAGGATGTCTTAGAACTAATAAAATTCGGATATTTGTGGATCATTTTATACGGATGTTAAAAATGTACATTATTTTATTATGTTAATAAACAAATATTTTAAATATGACTATATTTATCTCATTTATAAAAAAAAAAACATAATTTTTAGATTTTTTTCAAAATCATCAGGATTTGAAGCGTCAGGTTTGACTGTAGTGTTTGTATACTACAATAGATATGATAGTTCAAGTAAACAACATCTATGTATTATTTTGTTAAATTCCGAATGTACAGTAATATCGGATTACAGTACATCATGTGGCTTTATTCATTATGAATGATATGGTTGAAAGACGAAATGGAATGCTTAAGAACATAATAAAGAAAATAAATAACCATATTTCTTTATCATACTGGACTAAATGGAATGCCAACATTTTGTGTCCTTGTAGGGATTGTAAAAATTTTATAGGATTTAGGGACTCGAAAATAATTAGAGCTCATTTGATTTGTCAGGAATTTAAGAAAAGATATATCTGTTGGTTCATACATGGCAAGAAAATTGGAGAATGTAGTGGTACCAATAAAAATTGTGAAGAGAATGATGAGAATGTAGAAATTTTTGATAATTATGAACTTGATTGCAACGATGATAATGATGATTATGAGAATCTCAAAATTTTTTATAATGTTGAACTCGAATGTAGCGATGATGATGATATGACAGTGAATACTAATGAAAGTGTATAACACGAGTACGATGACAATCTAGATGACCTGTTGCTTGATGTGAGAGATGAAATTAGTGATAAAAATTATGATAAATTTCAGTATTTGAAGGATGAATCCAAAAAGCTGTTGTATCCTGGGTGTACCAAATTTACCAAGCTGTCAGCTATGTTGAAATTATTGAACTTAAAAGCAGATCATGGTTGGAGCGATAAGAGTTTCACGTCCTTATTACATCTTTTACTAGAAATGCTCCCGGATAACAACGAATTACCATGTACAATTTATCTGGCGAAGAAGTTAATATGTCCAGTGGGTTTGAAGATCGAAAGAATACAAGCATGTCCGAATAACTATGTATTGTATCGTATTATAGATAATATGATATTGTTCATATTATATAGTTAAATAATACAAATAATTAACTATTAATTAGGCGATATATAGTGGGATGGACGGCTCATGTTTTTTGTTAAAACTTTTTCTCATATATATAAACAGTGATGAAGATTATTTCTCCATCCAACAACTACATAAGTTTGTTAAGTCATTTTCTATTTTTGTTTTGTACCCATAAGCAGTTTGCTGCAGATGTGAGATCTGAACTGGACTAAATCAACTGAATTAAACAAATCAAGTATGCTCGAAATATGGGCATTGAGTGTAACTTTTGATTTAAATACAAATGAGCAGTTGGCAGTGCAGCACGCTTTTGGTAATAATATACAAATGAGCACTAGGCAGCGCACCATGCTCTTGGTAATAATAAACAAGTGAGCAGTTGGCAGTGCTCCACGCTTTTGGTAATAATATACAAATGAGCAGTTGGCAGTGCACCACGATTTAAATACAAATGAATTCAAGTCATAAAATACTGTTTATTACTCTTTTTAACAAACACTTTTGGTATCATTCTGTCACCATATTCTGGTACTATTTTGGATATCGTTAATTGATTTACAATAACTTGCTCTACAACATCTTGGAAAAGGAAAGAGGAGAGGAGGAAGGGGCACAGTTGGTGTGGAGATATCAGCTAACCCGCCGCCGATGTGCTATATTAATTAGGGAGACACTATCCGACATCCTGCATTATAATAAAATTTAATGTACACCAATTGATCAACGGAGTGTGTACATTGCACCTATATTTTTAAACAATTTTTTGTAGATAATAAGATATTGTTCATATTATTTAGTTAAATAATACAAATAATTAATTAAATATTAATTAGGCGATATATAGTGGGATGGCGGCTTTTGTTTTTTTGTTAAAAACTTTTTCTCAACGCTTTTCACTTACATGGAAAGGTTATAAATTAAGATTTGAGCCGTTAGATTAGTAAAAGTTCGATAAATGCCCGTCAAGTATATGTATCAGCAGTTTTGTTTTTTTTAATTTAAGAAGAAAACGATTTCAGACGTACAAAAGTACGTACCCTGGGGAAAAAAATAAGAAGAAGAACATCCTGCCGATTTCTCCTTTTAAATTGGACTTCGCATCTGTTGGGTTTTACAAAATAATATTCAAACTAAGAAACGTTTTGTGATATGTTAATTTAGGGTTAATTTGACTGGGTGAAAAATAGTCACTAATCCGGATTAGTACTATTCTGAGCTACTATTTTTCATTTGTGTGTATTTGAAGTGACAAATATGAACTATTATTTGTATGTCTTTTATGAAATTTCTAACTATTCTACTAACCCAATAAAATATTGAATTAACTACTATTTTTGATCTTGAGATTAGCCCTATTCTTGCTCTATTCCTTGATTTATCAATTAGTTAGCGTGGGAGAACTCTGTGCTTACAAATTTGTATTTAAATTTTTTTTATCAATATATCTCAATTTGCGGCAATCATAAAAAAAATGATGGTGTTCAGTATAGAACATGGTTATTCACCCATAAGATGGCTATATTAAATCTCACACTTGTTATGAATTTGTATGTATTACGGTTATATTACATTTAACATTGCTTTTCATCTCATTAGAAAAATATTACTTTAAACATTAGTGTTTGATATTAACATTGTCCTTTTAAATATGCTGCCCTATTTATGGGGCTAGATGTGACAAATTAAGTCAATGGTTCTAGAGAAAGGGGAGGTAGCACAGTTGGCTAGGAAAAAAGTCCTAAAATTGTTGGTTACCCAAAGGTCGAGAGTTCGATTCCCCCTCACGACTTCGCAGCTTCTACGAAGATTTTCAAAAAGTCAATGGTTCTAATTGGCTGTGTATTTTTCAAATAAAACTCATTACCTAGATTATTGCATAATTAAGAAGAGGAAAATTATTTCTCCATCCAACAACTATGTTAATTTGTCGAGTCATTTTCTATTCTTGTTTAGTACCCATCAGCAGCTTGCTGCAGATGTGCGATCTGAACTGGACTAAATGAACTGAATTAAACAAATGACGAAGTATCCTCGAGATATGGGCATTGAGTTTAACTTTTGATTTAAATACAAATGAGCAGTTGGCAGTGCACCACGTTTTTGGTAATAATATACAAATGAGCAGTTGGCAGTGCACCATACTTTGGGTAATAATAAAAACATGAGCAATTGGCAGTGCACCACGATTTAAATACAAATGAATTCAATTCTCCTTTTGACAAACACTTTTGGTATCATTCTTTCACCGTATTCTGGTACTATTTTGTATATTGCTAAGTGATTTATAAGAATTTGCTCTACAAAATCTTGGATAGCTTAATGCCAATGTGGAGTAAGTATATAATATAATTATGGATTGGTTACTGCCAATTATGGTTATCAATTAAAGTGATCAAAGCAGGTATAAGATATCCAGTATATTTATTTAGATGTGGTCCATCAATGTGTATAACAATTTAGACAAATATCAAATCATTGATGGACTGACTCTGAGATTTGCAATTCAGAAAACTGTCTTTTCACATAATTATGTGGACCACACGGATATCAAATCGGCTGCATGGATTTTGATGTAACAGCACGAATGCAGTCACACAAAATATCTTTTTCAAATTGGCAGATAACCAGAAATGGTACTATATATAATGATTAGTCCCCAAGCCACAAGATAACATAGAAAAGCACAAAACTGAATATATATTTTTCTTTTAAAAAAAAAACACAGATCTATGTGTCTTCTCTTCTTCTTCCACCATCAAAGAATAGATAAGACAAATCCATTAGGAAATTTGAAGATGATTTCTTAAGGGCCATATCTTACTGTTTTGGAAGACCTAATCCACTACCATACGACATAAAGGCGATACTAAAACTAATCAGTATCAGTTAAATACATAACAGATACAAATACAGTGACAATCTTATTGTCTGTTAGTATAAAGCCGATACATATAGTCCAGGTACTATTTGTATCAGTTATTTACTAAGAACCGATACTAATACCTAACTTTTTGTATCTATTTTTAGTGAATAACCGTCTGTATTAGCTGTTATACAAATAACCGGTACAAAATGTCAGGTATTACTGTCGGCTATACATTTAACCGATACATAATGTTTTTAGTATTGTTTATTTGAAGATAACCCATATATATTGTTTTTAGTATCGCCTTATTGAAAAGGCCGCTACTAATAGGCCGATACTGATGTGGGTTTTTCCACTAGTGCCCACCATCCCCACCACATATTCATCGAATACTGATCCAGATCGTAGATTTTCTGCAAATTGCGGGTGAAATTGTACCTTTTAGTGCAGTTCTATTCATTTAAAAAAAAATCAAGATTTGATCTTTTAGAATTTCTAAATTAAAAAATCGCCACCCTTAACCTTTTTGTCATTTTATTTTCACTGAATTTTGAAATTATAATACTTTTTCATTAGTTACTACTACATATCAAGGCAGAGAGACAAATTTGATCACAATATAATTTTAATCACTGTATAGTTAAATATTAAATTCGGAGCAATATGGTAGTATAAATATCAATTATATATGCAGATATTGACGTTTAACCTGGCATTCATAATCGAAGTATTTACTAGTAGGCGCATGAGCCAACATATGACATATTGACGACATTTAATGTCAAACAAGTTTAGTGCCTCTTCGGATGCCACGAGTGCTCAAAGATCATTATACACAAGTTTTGTGTCTATATATAATATATAATTTCATATTTTAAATGTATCATTTTACAAAATACTATTTCCTTGTTTTATGTTTTGATTCCAGTTTGTTTTCACATTGAATCTATTTTTGCTTCGCGACTTTAAAATGAGTTTTAAAAGAGGTTATTCATGGGTGTAATGTAGACGTGTAATAATAACAATTTCCACGGAGCCGTCGGAGTAATATAATATTGCGTGCTAAAAGTGTCTTTAGTTTCCAGGTGTTATGGATGGGCATTTCCTTGCATGCACAAAGTACCATTAGCTCTCTGATTACCAATGATTTTACATTTCAGTCTCATAATGTAATTCAAGTTTTCTGGTTGCGCATAAGTATGTGGTTGTTTGTTCAAAGCATGATGTGACAGACTATCAAATCACGTATTGACAAGAAAGATTTAAATAATGAAAATAAGGTCTATATATATGATCATTGGTGGTACGTATACCAGAACTTAATAATTGATTGTCCAAATGATACCAATACTCCATATATAGAAAATAATTAATTAATTAATTGGAGCAAACAGGCGTCTAACCTCAAAAGTCGTCGGTGGCTTCAAATAATAAAATTCATATTGATAGGCCATGTATCTGTTAGTGTTGTGATTTAAAAATTAATTACAGGATCATTATATTTTAAATTTTGTTTATGTAATTGAACAATAGGACCATGTATCTGGCAACCAAAATCAATTTAATATATAAAATGAAATTTTCAAGAGACGTATCTCTCTTACTGTCAACAGAAATTCCCGACGGTATAATGCGTTCAGCTCGAGATCAGTATTTAATTAGATACATTTTATGAAAAAAGTACCATGCGTCACGGGAAATTTGTCTCTATATATGGCTGTATTAATTTATTTTTATAACTACTATTTGAGAGATTTATTTCATGCAAAGCCATAATTGCAATTCATAAACTCTAGATTTGCCATGATTCTCTAGTGAACCCTAATATGAAATTTTAAGTTACCTTGGTCCATAGCCATGATCTTCCAGAGAGCACCGTTGATCACCGAAAGACTTTAGATTTCCAAGTAATCCCTCTCAAGTCCGATGGAGAGAGCAAAAGAGACGGCAGCGGCAACACTTTGTTCTACACAAGAAGAATACCCGAATCACATGTTCTTTACCAACAAACACTTTTTTTATCTACCAATATCCCTTTTCTTCTTTTCTATCAATATCAAAATTTCTGTTTTGATGGAGATAAAAAATTTCTAATGAATGCCAATTGCTCTCTCTCCCATTTTGGCGTTAAATTTTTTTTTTTTTTTTGACCTTCAAAAAAAAAAAATTTAACGCCAAAATGGGAGAGAGAGTCAGAAGAAGAAAGAGAGAGAGAGCAATTGGCATTCATTAGAAAAATTATGGCAATGAATATTGAAATGAATAGGCAATACCTCTCCTCTATCATTAACTAATTAATTAATTAATTTTGTTTCTTTTATTGGATCTGTAGCCTATTTTCTTATTGGATCCTTACCGGGTTTGAATTCAGAACTTGTCTTATTGGGTATTTTCTTATTTATCGAACATTGCCATTTAATTGCATGTGTTCCCCAGGGACCAATAACAAAATTGTATTATTTGTAAACTTTATAAAATTTAGGTCATCACTAAATTATAAAGTTACTAATACGCATTCTATACATTAAAAGCCCCACTTTTCATGACACATATTGAACCCGATAAATAATATTTAATTTGATCACTTCATAACGGATTTAATTAGATATTTGCCAGTCTAATATTCAATACATATTTATATCACATATAAGCCCATATGTGTTGTTATTAATTAAAATTAATTCCAACAACTATTTTGTAAGTTCATCTATATTGTGTAATTAATTTTGAGGCTGCAACGAACGTAACTGATGATCCATCTCTATCTATAAATGCACGAACCATCTGCAAATTATTACGGCAACAAGTCCTCAAAGATCAGTATACACAACTCTATATCCTTTTTAAGTTCTTCAATGGCCTCCCGGACGTTCGTCACCGGGTCGAAAATTTTTGAAATAACAGATTACTCAGCCGTCAAGAGCATCAACAACAAGTATTGCATCCAGTCGGAGCGCTTCAAAGTGGGAGGCTACTACTGGGTGATAAGATACTTCCCGCAAGGCGACACAGAGTCGGCCGCCGACCACGTATCAGTTTTTGTCAAGGTGCAGAACCCAACAAAAGAATTCCGGGCCATTTATTCTTTCTGTTTCATGGACTGGAACACCCAAAAATGGTCTTACATAAAGCATTCGTCAAGTCAGCATAAATTCTTGCCATCAAGTGGGGAGAAGGGCTTCAGCACCTACATTAAGAGGTCAGACCTCGAGAAATCGAGCTATCTGAGAGACAATATAGTAAAATTAAGGTGTACTCTCTTTGTAATAACGCCACCACCAACTCCAGCACCAGCTTCGAAATCAGACGACAATGAAGAGTACCCAAAGTGGTCCAAAAATTCTTCTAAATACGGCTTCCACATACTCGGCTATGCTCCGCCAAACGCTCCCAGCAACATGTACCCCGACCTGCCGAGGCAACCAACTGTCAGAATTTATTGCGAGGCCATTAAGGATTTTAGTGTCACCGCACGAAATGGTACTGTTGTTCTGGCACCTGCTGATCCTAGCGATCACTATCAGGTAGTTAATTAATTAGTCTTTTCTTTGTTTATGTTTTTGGGTGATTTAATTTGCTTGATGTAAATTTTCAATATGAGCTCATTAATTTACACTTCTAATTTTTCTTTAAAAATTCATGTAGCACTGGGTCAAGGTCATGAGTTATGGAGATGGTGATAAGGACAAAGATATATATGGTTGTCGTACTTTTGCACTGGTCAACAGAGTAACAGGGGAAGCTCTTAAGAACCCGGGTGGAGAAAATGAAGAGGTAAATAATTAATTATGTTAATCAAAATCAATTATTTGGTATGATATATAGTCGAAAAGTTCATAGCTATGATAAACATGTCGAACCCCTGTTTAATTTCTACATGAATACATCAGGTCAGCTTAGTTCCTTACAACACGAACCATGATTTGATGAAGTGGTCCACAGATTTCATTGCCATCAGGATTCCAGACAAGCATTGGCTTAATATGACTGCAATTCCTTCCTGCTGGGAAGACAAATTCAACGACGGCGCCAAGATCGACATCAAGAAGTGGGAGAATAAATCAGTCCAGCACTGGAATATTGTTCCTTACAATTCCAATGTTCCCTATAAACTTTAAAGTAATTTCCAATCTTTAGGCAATTGGCAAGGTTTCCAAAACTTATGCATGCTGTTTTATTATTATTGTATATCATCTTTTTGTTGTTTTTGCTGTATGTTTTTAAACTTGTACTGCTGGTGTGATTTCATAATAAAGTGTTCCTGCGGTGGATTATCTGAAACACATAGAGAAACAAAAAATGTTGCTGTTATATATATTGATGATTCAATTGCAAATTCTAGGCCCTTGTCGATTTGTGAAAAGATTTACCAAATTCTTATTGTCTGAGAAAAATAAATGGTTAATGTCTGCGGTACCAATTTGAGAGCCGCACATTCCATCGTGTCAAACTCAACAGAGGCAATCGGTCATTTGGGAAGGGGTCTGGGGGAGGGGTAAAACTGATATGGTCAATTAAATGTGGTGGATACCGGTCCCGTATGAGTTGCAATTTTCATATTTCTCCTTGATTGTCTATAATTAAGAATACTACGACTCAGCCATTTGTATTTCAGCCATTTCCAATGTACCAGTGAATATGTATTAATACTTGGTAGAACTAATACATCATTGCCAGCCTATGGGCAAAAGTGATACCCATCGATTTACCTAACTGTTTTCAAAGTGAAACAAGTATGAAACACCGTGTTTTTGGGCATACGCTATTTGCCTTAACAAGCGCATTTGAAAAGTGCAACTTTTGAGACTAAAAATATGTGGAAAAGTCGTACTAATTTCTGTCATATGCTACTCGACTACTACTCGACTACATTCTATATATTATTTTGCAAATGTACTTTTCTCAAATATGCTGCTACTTCTTATTTTATAGTTTTAAAAAAATCTTAAGGATAATAAAATTAATGAATTATGAAAATTTTTGGGCTTCACAACTCGGCGATGTGGACTGAGGTGTGGTCGACAGGTTTCCGTGTCATTAGGAATACGACTGCCGTCGCCAAAGATGCTAAAATATTCAATGACGGTGCCAAGATCGTCGTCCACTATTGGACAGATACCCCAATCCAGCACTGGAAAATTGTTCCTTACAATTCCAATGTTCCCTATTAAATATTAATTAATTTGTAATCTTGAGGCAGCTAGCAAAGTTTCCAAAACTTATCCATGCCTTTTTATCATTACCATTATCATCGTTCTTATTTTATCTGTATGTTCCTAAACTTTGTGCTGATGTGATTTCTTGGAAAGTGGTTATGCAGTTGATTACTGAAATATCAAAAAAAAAAAAACATCTTGCTATCGTGTTACTGTTTCAATTGCAATCATTCATTACCTATGTAACTAACAAGATGAGCACAATCAACCTGAGAAATATATATAGCATAGCCAATTAATCTTGTAACATATAAAGTTTATTTTCATCTAGGCCTTGTACTGTATTATATTAGAGTTAGGCATCTTTGACGCTCATATAAAAAATCAATCCCCACACCAAAATCGCAGCCCATTTTACAAGCTTGTCATTGCTCTACAAATCGCGGCCCAAATTACCCAGACGCCTATTATTGCACCGTGGAGACCATCCTTTTTTTTTAGTACAATTATTTTGTTTGCATCTTGTGATTATATGTGCTTTCTTTTTTTTAAAATGCTAAATTTTTCCTACTTCCAATATAATAGTAAATACATATTACCAGAACTTATATTTGGGCCAATTCTTGATATAGGGCCTTAGTTTCATTCAAGTTTACAGCTCCAAATGTATTATTAGCAAAATTATTTGAGTGAGTCTATGGTACGACGCGTATTACTATTTTGAGTGTAATTCAAAATCTGAGTTCTTGAATTTTTGTCAAAAATCGTACTGTGAGATTCGCTGGATTAGATTATTAACGGAGAGAGTCTGTTAATTTTTCCAATTCCGTCTCTTATTTCTCCTCTCAATTTCATCAAAAGTCGTGCTGTGAGTTAAGCCCTATCCCCTACCTTTCTCCCTCGCAGTGGAATCTCATTGTCGCTCTCTCTCGCGCGCGTGCTTGTCGACGCTACCTCGCGAACGAGTATCTCTCTTCAAAAGGTGTCTCAAGACAGCCGTATCCTTTCAAAAAGAATATTGAAAAGAAGTGTTACAGGTTTGTAATACCAAAAAAATCCTCTAAATAAAACTACAAAATTGGTAATAGGCCTATTTAAACAGAGACCATAAGAAAAAATTGGCAATAAACCCAACTAAACTAGCTATAATCATAGTTCCAGAGGAGCAGGATGTTAAAAAATAAGGTGAGAGCCTAATTTCTGATCAACTATTTGTTCTTTTTTTTTTACCCTCTAAATAAAAGACCTAAATATGATTGAAAAAAGCATGATTCATAACAACAACAAAAAAAACACGATTCAAAAGAAGGGGGAGCAGCGAGAGAGAGACCTATCGGCGAGAGTCACACGAAAGTGACGGAACGTCAGTGCGAGCCGGTGCGAGGTAGTTCGGTGCGAGGTAGATCGACGAGTCAAAGCGAGATAGTTCGGCGCGAGGAAGTTCGGCGAGAGAGAGAGCAACTTCTTTTCCAACGCGAGGCAGAGGCACCTGGTTAGGGTTCATCGTCGGAGAGACATCGAGAGGGATTAAAAGGAGAAATAAGAGACGGAATTGGAAAAATTAACAGAGTCTCTCCGTTAATAATCTAATCCAGCGAATCTCACAGCACGATTTTTGACAAAAATTCAAGAGCTCAGATTTTGAATTACACTAAAAATAGTAATACGCGTCGTACTATAGACTCACTCAAATTATTTAGTCTCTTGAAAACGGCCACCTATCCTGGCTTGTGAGTTGTGACCGAGAGATTAAAGGCCACAATGTTTTAAACACCATTTCACTATTAAGATAAATGGGAGAGATTCCAATCCAATAGCTGCTTCCTTGTTTTGTCAATGAAATCATTACAATATACTATATGTTATAATTACCATTATATTTTGATTGTGTTAAATGCATGATAAAAAGTATCAATTTGATTGCAATAACTTATTTTAACGGGTTCTGACAATCAAATTATAGTTGTAAAGGCAACTATATTGCAATGGATGGCAATGGCAAATTTAGATGCAAATTCATTAATAATACAGTATTTTTTGTAGCTATTAACAACAAATATTCTCTGTTTCAAAAATTATTTTACTACAATCAACTTATTGCTATTACAACCAAAACTTTTACTGTCGAACATTGTCAATGGCGTGGTGCCACTTGCGAGGATACCAACAATATTATATGAGCAATCTTTCAGTAATCATAAAAGAAAATACATTATTTGATTTGATCATCTCTTGAAAATAATAATTAGGAAATGTTTTACTTAGGTTTTAAGACTAATTTAATATTTCGTAAGAAAAGAATACAACCACTAACAAATAAAGATAGATAGCAATAAATTATTATTTTTTTGATTGTGAGAACATTTTTCATATGTTTGGTTTTTGAAATTAGCCATTAACTGAAGTTCCCGTGCTATTTCCACAATAGTGACATTTCCACCCTCCGTGCTATTTTGGGTTGGGATTTTGAAATCCTAGATGGATCGTAACAATTGTTTAGTTATCTCCTTTATGAATTATTTATGTGTGTTGCAAGTCGTGTTAAGGTATGATAAAGAGTGAATTGAATGATTAATTCTTTCATCCTTTATCTAAACCGAATTAATTGTTCGATCATTACAATTTTTTATAAAAAATATATAACCAATCTTTTTTCTGACAAATTAATATTTAAATTTCTATCAAAATAATTGCTTATGAAATCCAACTGCTCTTCAAAATCCAACTGATCATTACATTTTGTATTAGATTTAAATACAAATGAGCAGTTGGCAGTGCACCACGCTTTTGGTAATAATATACAAATGAGCACTAGACAGGGCACCATGCTCTTGGTAATAATAAACAAGTGAGCAGTTGGCAGTGCACCCCGTTTTAAATACAAATGAATTCAAGTCATAAAATACTGTTTATTACTCTTTTTGACAAACACTTTTGGTATCATTCTCTCACCGTATTCTGGTACTATTTTGTATATCGTTAAATAATTTATAATAATTTGCTCTACAAAATCTTGGAAAAGGAAAGAGGAGAGGAGGAAGGGGCACAGTTGGTGTGGAGACATCAGCGAACCCGCCGCCCATGTGCTATATTAATTAGGGAGACACTATGTCACTATCCCACATCCTGCATTATAATAAAGGACGGAGATCACCTGTTCTCAGTGAGACTGACAAATGGGTCCAGACGGGTTTATAAATTTAAATATTGATTTTCAGTTTTGGTGTGGCTCACGTTTCAGTGACTCAGAAGCAGAAAAATCGTGCCCCCTGGAGGGCAGAGAATTCAGTCCCTATAATAAAATTTAATGTACACCAATTGATCAACGGAGTGTGTACATTGCACCTATATTTTTAAACATTCTTTTTGTAGCTAATAAGATATTGTTCATATTATTTAGTTAAATAATACAAATAATTAACTATTAATTAGGCGATATATATAGTGGGATGGACGGCTTATGTTTTTTTGTTAAAAACTTTTTTCTCAACGCTTTTCACTTTTGTTTTTACCATTCACTACATGGAAAGTGTAATCAAGCTGAGCCGTTAGATTAGTAAAAGTTTGATAAATGCCCGTCAAGTATATGTATTAGCAGTTTTGTTTTTTCATTTTAAGAAGAAAACGATTTCAGACGTACAAAAGTACGTACCCCTGGGAAAAAAGAAGAACAAGATCCTGCCGATGTCTCCTTTGAACTTGGAATTCGCATCTGTTGGGTTTCACAAAATAATATTCAAACCAAGAAACGTTTTGTGATATGTTAATTTAGGGTGCATTTGAATGGATGAAGATCGAATAGTCACTAATTCGGATTAGTACTATTCTGAGCTTCTATTTTTCTTTTGAGTGTATTTGAATTGGCAAATATAAACTATTATTTGTTTGTCTTTTATGAAATTTCTAACTATTCTACTAACCCAACAAAATGTTGAATTAACTACTATTCTCGATCTTGAGATTAGCTCTATTCTTGCTCTATTCGTTGATTTATCAGTTAGTTAGCGTGGGAGAACTTTGTGCTTACAAATTTGTATTTAATTTTTTTTTAATCAATATATCTGAATTTGCGGCAATCATAAAAAAAATTATGGTTCAGTATAGAACATGGTTATTCACCCATAAGATGGCTAGATTAAATCTCACACTTGTTATGAATTAATTTGTATATATGTATTACGGTTATATTACATTAAACATTGCTTTTCATCAAATTAGAAAAATATTACTTTAAACATTGGTGTTTGATATTAACATTTTCTTTTTAAATGTGCTGCCCTATTTATGGGGCTAGATGTGACAAATTAAGTCAATGGAATTCTAATTGGCTGCGCATTTTTCAAATAAAAATCATTAACTAGATTATTGCATAATTAAGAAGAGGAAAATTATTTCTTCATCCAACAACTATGTTTGTCAAGTCATTTTCTATTCTTGTTTAGTACCCATCAGCAGCTTGCTGCAGATGTGCGATCTGAACTGAACTAAATGAACTGATGAATTAAACAAATGACGAAGCATCCTCGAGATATGGGCATTGAGTTTAACTTTTGATTTAAATCCAAATGAGTAGTTGGCAGTGCACCACGCTTTTGGTAATAATAAATAAATGACCAGTTGGCAGTGCACCACGATTTAAATACAAATGAATTCAAGTAATAAAATATATTTTATTACTCTTTTTCACAAACACTTTTGGTATCATTCTTTCACCGTATTCTGGTACTATTTTGTATATCGCTAAATGATTTATAAGAATTTGCTCTACAAAATCTTGGAAAAGGAAAGAGGAGAGGAGGAACGGGCACTTTTGGAAAGGGAAAGACATTGCCCTACAGAACTTTTGAAATGAAATGAACTGAATGTTCATACGAGTGTTCGTAGTAGGTATAGTTTAGATAATCGGAATTTAAAGAAGGTGAATGTTTAATATATTTGTTGACGGCTACGCCGCCAACCATAAAAAAAAAATTATTTATTCGCCATCATGCTTCGTCCATGGTAAGGGACTTGTTTCCACACAGGTTCAACCCAATTATTCTATTTTTAATTTTTTGTAGCTACTATTTTGTTAGTTTATATATTTTGTGTAATTAATTCTGAGGCGGCAACTGATAATCCATCTATCTATAAATGCATGAACATCTGCTAATTAATGGACCCATATCACAACAACTGCTAGCTCATACATCCATAAGAACTCTATATATATCCTTCTCATCGATTAACTTTTGTTCTAAGTAACAACCATTATCACAATGGCCCCAAAACCCCTGATATTCGACACTGGATCAAAAATTTTCGAGGTAACACACTTCAACAGCATCAAACAGATTGGCAAGTTTAACTGCATCCAGTCAGAGCACTTCACAGTTGGAGGCTACGACTGGGTGATAGAATCAGAGGCGAGTCTAGCGTGTACCAGGGGTAGGCACTTGCCTACCCCTGGATTTTTTTATTTTTTGGACCGGGCTTTTAGACATAGTCCATAACTCAAAAAGTTTTAAAATCAAAAGAGCAGCCCAATTGCCCAAACCATCGACAGTGTTGCCAAACATAATTTCTTAGTTCACGCAGGAAGGGAAGAGAAGACCATGTGCGATGGCGACGCAAGAAGGAAAGACCACACGACGCACCTCCGCCTGCGGCCTGCGCGACTGAGTCGGCCTTCTCCACCTGTCGCCTCCGCCTCAAAAGAAAGACTGCGTGGCTGAGTCGGCCGCCTTCGCCTCGGCCTGCCGCCTTCCGCGTCCGCCTTCCTCCTCTCGCCTCTGCAGGTGGACTTTTAAATTAGTTCAATTTTTATTTTTCAGAATAATCACTGTAAAATTAGAAGACCAATGTAAATCGTAACTTTCATGCAAATTGTGAACTATTTTTTTTGCCATTTTATTTTGTAATTGCTTAATTAGAAGAAGAAAAAAGTAGTTCCAGGATAATCAAATTAGGCTTGGTATCTTGCTGGTCAATTTACTGGTACGGTGGTACCTATTAGTTTGGGTATTATTTTTGCATAAATTTTTGCTCAATTAATTTGGGAAGTTGCTGCCAAGTTAGTAAGCTAGAATCATCATTGTTCTTTTAAATAGTCAACGTCTATTATCAGACATAATTTAGTACTAAAGCTAATTAACAGTTGATAATGAATTGGTTTAGTGGAATATTTCTATAAACAGTGTATACTTTTGTGAGGCCACAGAGTCAATTTTAGCCTCCATTTAGGTTTTATTTGCATAGTAAGTAATAGTTGCAACATCAGGAAATTGCAACATCAGAAAATTGAAGTGGAATATTTCTTATAGTTGTAGATTGGCATAATGATCTTCTCTTAATTTTGTTAATATAGAATGAAAAGATACTACAAAACGGGACCTAAATTTTCAATTGATTCATCTTCACAAGGATCACAACAAATATGGTCTAGCTTAGGCCCTAATCTTTCTCCATCTTCACAAGGATTTATTTGAATTGTGTCTTGAATTCGAACCCGAACCCGAACCTGAACCCGAATCCATTAATTTATTTGAACCCGAATCCGATTTTTGCCTACCCCTGGCTCAAATCCTAGCCTTGCCACTGGATAGAATTCTACCCGTTTGGCATCAACAAGTTGGTCTCTAAGGACTTTGCATCAGTTGCAGTCAGGGTGCTGAACCCAACAGAAGAATTCCAAGCGACGTGTTCCTTCTCGTTTTGGATGACACACCCCTCCATATTGTGGGGTGGTAACTTTAGGTCTGAACTGGTCACTTTCTCCTCATCAGGTACCAAGGCCCGTACCCATTGGAGCTACGACAATTTCATTAACCTTTTACCCAGTAATCTCCCAAAAGTTATGGAAGACGAAATGATAAAATTGAAGTGTGTTCTCTGCGTAACACCTCGACCACCAGCTCCAGCACAACCACTGAAACCAGACGTTGATAAGCCTGCTGGTACCAACAATCAAGGGAACCTGAGTGGGGCCGATAGTTCTTTCAATAATGGCTTCCACTTGGTCGACTACGCTCCGCCGAATGGTCCCAACAACACCATGCTGCCAAGACAACCGACGGTCCGTATTTACTGCAAGGCCAACAAGAATCTCAGTCTCACCATACGCAATCGCACTGTAGTGCTGGCACCTGCCAACTCCAATGATTACTATCAGGTAGTTACTCAATTTATTGCTTAAAATTTTCTTTTCCTAATATGTTTTTATGGGAGATCTCTGATAACTGGTTTTGATTGATTAGTATTAGCTAATTAACTAAATTGTTTAATTAATTTTAATTAACAATGCAATGCATGTAGCACTGGATCAAGGACATGACTTATGGTGATGAGGTCAAAGATGAAGATGGCTTTCCTGCTTTTGCATTGGTCAACAGAGTGACAGGAGAAGCTCTTCAGAATCCGGCTGGAGAAAATGAAGTGGTAATTAATTAGTTCCTAACTAAAATTAATTAACCAAACTTAGTTATTTGACATGACAGTGCAAGAACTCATAACTAAATTAATACATAAATTATTGCTTAATTTCTACCTCAATGTATACATCAGGCCACCTTAGTTTCTTACAACAGAAACCGCCTTGACGATTCAGTGAAGTGGACGGAGGTTTGGTCTACAGGTTTCCGTGCCATCAGGGTTGCAGACACGACTTGTCACAATCTGACTGCTGTTGCTTCTGATAATGATTCTAATTTCTCTGACGGCGCCAAGATTGTGGTCAAGAAGTGGGTTAATAGCCCGGTTCAGCGCTGGATGATCGTTCCACATGTTCCCTGTCAATTAATTTGTAATCTTAAGGCAGCTAGCAAGGTTTCCAAAACTTGTGCCTGCCTTTTTATTATTATCGTTATCATCTCTTTGTTATTCTCTTGCTATGTATCCTTTCAAACTCTTTGTTATTCTCTTGCTTTGTATGGTTTTAAAACTTGTGCTGGTGTGAGAATGTAGTTCTTTTAAACTGTTTGTATTGATGTTTATATTGTCCATTTATATTTGTTATTCATTTGTTTACGCACTTCAGCTGTAACTAAATGTGGTGATTTGTTACTTTTCATATTTTTATTTATAACAGATTTCTTTTAATAAAAATATCATATATTAAAATGTTGAGCACAAGTACAATTGTAGCGTACATCTAACTTGATGGCACATTCAATTTTTATAGTACCTATATATATGCAAAACATTCGGTCGGTTCTCCTAACTACTTATAAAAAAATATATGCAAAACATTATTAAATTTTATAATCTTTAAGTTGTAGATGTCTTCATAACTATTTGACTTAATTTAAAAAAAAATTGAAATCATGGGTTGGACACTACTACAGAATATCCTGATTGTACACGGACAAATCCAAAGAGCTACACGGATTTCTAGCAGTGTAGGATGTTAGGGTGTAGGAATGGGCTACATTTTGCAAACGGATATTTATCCGTGTGCAATTGTCATAAATTCTACACGGATATACCATAATAGCCGTGTACAAATCTCACTCGAGCTACACGGCTTTTTAAATAAAAACCGTGTACAAATGACTTTCCTACACGGATATTTAATTAAATATCCGTGTACAAATGATTTTTTTTCTTTGTTTTTTTTGCCTAGCCTCCATATTTGCTAGCCATTAAAATATGCAGTTTTTTTTTTAAAAACCAGATTCTCAAAATATAATTTCTAAATTGCACTAATTAAACTATATATACACTAATTAATTTATACAAATCCATATTGTTCATTACAAAATTCTGTATAAAAAAACCTTGCCCACATATCTCAGATTTCGTCAATTTCCTCACTGGAATAAGGGTTCTCTGTCGATGCATACTACAATTATAAATTGGTGATTAGTAACGAGAAAATATAGGTGCAAGATTTATTATTGATATTATAAAATGAAAATTTAATATGAATTACATCTCTGATTTCGTCTTCCATGTGTCCGAAATGCTCACCCGAATGTGACATGATTCTACAAAAAAATAATATGATTAATTTCAAACTTTCAATACTTCATTTTTGCATTTCTGCATTTTTGTATTTTTGCATTTTGGTCCAAATTAAAATAAACAAATACACTAATTATAAGTACATTTGCAATGGAGGTAGCAAGGGAGGATCCCAACAATGGTGGTTCAAAACCCTACCAAAATGGCGGATCAGTCAAGCTAGGTTTTTTAAAATGTTCAAATCGAAAATGCCCAAAAAAGAAGGAAATAGAGAGAGAATAGAGATTGTTTTTATTACTAAGGGAGACTAACAAGCACTAGGGAGAGGCGGCGCAGAGGGAGCAGCGGCGGAACAGTCAAAGGATTTTTCAAAATTAGAGAAGGAGAGGGAAGAGTCGGGTACTTTGAAATTTTTTTACAAAATTAGAGTAGACGAGGAGAGAGAGTGATCAAAACGGCGTTGGAAGAGAAGAATTTAAAGTCAGTATAACCCTAAATGACTTTCCTACACGTATAATTACCTATAAATCCGTGTAGCTCTCTCAACATATATACACGACTGTTTAAATAAAAAATCGTGTACAAATAACTTTCCTACACGGATATTTAATTAAATATCCGTGTAGCTCTCTAGCATTCCTACACGGATATTTAATTAAATATCCGTGTAGCTCTCTAGCATTCCTACACGGATATTTAATTAAATATCCGTGTAGCTCTCTAACATTCCTACATTGATATTTAATTAAATATCCGTGTAAGAAGGGTGATTCTCACACGGTTTTTTCCCCCCACACTGTTTTTTTAATAAAAAAATCCGTGGAGAATTCTTAGAGATATCGTTGATCATTGGAAAAATCGTATTTGGTACACGGTTTTATTTAAAACAGAGAAAATCCGTGTACAACCGCAGTGTAGGAAGCACCTTTTTGTAGTAGTGGGAGATCAAGCCACCCAACACACTTTCAAACTCCTATGTATTATTTAATTAAAAAATTTAATGATAGTTTATCACAAGTCATTAAAACTCTACCATTCAAAATTTAATATTATTTGATAGAAGGCTAAATATTTCTCAGTTTAATGAACAAAGCAGAAGTAGTAGACGGATGTTTTTCAAGAAGCTATTATACTAAACCAAGAATACTTTCTCTGGCCTTAAATTAAATTGTGCAATGTAACATTAACAAGACCAAATTAAATGAAAACCAATTTGAGAGGCTCACCTCAATGAATTCAGATCAAATCAAGTACCTGCCTTGATAGAATGACATCAGACCATTTATTTTGATCTCTCACGAATCTGAAAACTCCCAATACATCTAAATCTAATTTGGGAAGAAGGATCTGGTGCTGGGGTTAATCTAATTTGCATGTTTTTCCTTGATGGTCTATATTAATTCAGAACACCACGATTCAGCCCAAGCACTTATATTTCGGCCATTTCCAATATACCATACATCACTCGTAAACAAAAATTACTCCCGAGTTTTGATATGCATGCATCAAGTTTCTTTATAGTTATCGTATTAATAACTATATATATGATATTTTCTTATCGTTTCAGTTTCAAAAAATTTCTTGTCCTTTCAAGTAATGACTAGTAATTAGTTTTTAAAATTTTAAAAGTGTGCAGAAATCGTTTGCAGGCTCCTCGTCCTATAGGGGCTACAGATTTTTGCGTTTACTTTTATTATTTATAAGACTTGTTGTGTTATATATGTAATGGACTTTGTTATTCAATTGTTTGTAATTCAATGGTTCCCATATATAACTGTTTTCAAAATTGCTTTGTATATTTGTGATTTTTTCTACAGAGTTGGGCAAAGGTACTATGCATATTTAAAATTTGATTAATATATTTGTTGAATGTTTCTAGAGAGTTAGGCTACGTACGGTACTATGAATATTTAGTGATATATGAGGTACTACGGCTTTGAAAACCTATAAATTTGCTTCAAACAACGTATCTAAATTGAAACCGTTCTATTTAATGAATAATTTATTGAATACCAAAATTTATAAATTTTCAAATTTATTTAATATATAAAGGTAAATTAAAAATGCAGGTTTATAAGTTAATTTTGATGCATTTCATTTTTAAAAAAAACTTAACAGCTTTAGTTCTTTATACTAAATGAAATAAATAATTTTATAAGTTTTGTATGTAAATGCACTCGTAAAGTAGATCATTTTCAATAAGTTGGATTCGTTGTTTAAAATCAATCCGATAGATTTTAAAGGCCTTATCACCACATGTCATTTAATATGTATATTGCATACACCGGTGTAGCCCAACCCTTCTATAGATACTACAAATCGTAAAATTTTAATATTCCCTATTAAAGTATCAAGTTCATAATCAAAGGGAGAAAAGGAATGAAATCTTACTTGGATTTATAAATGCAAGATATCTAAGGTTAGAGAAGGTTGATGTCAATTAATGTGATTGGCAAGATTGCTAAAATTAATTAGTTATTCGCCATGTTTTGTTCGTCTATTAACTATGTATCTGAGAAGATGGCACAATTGCTATCCTTCACCAACAACACTTTTGGGTTTTAACCGCGGCATGGTATCTTATCCCGTCCCAAATTACAACCTTTCTCATTGTTCTAAATATTACGGCCCAAATTATACTCCTGTTATTGGACCGATAGACAGTTCATTTAAAATGCAGATTTCTTAATAAATAAATTAATGGCCATGCAAATGTTGCTGTTTACAAGCAGTTTTGGGCCGTTGCTCATGACTTATTATACTATTAATGGAATGAATACTAAGGCCTTCATTGGGTTATTGAATTGAGTTGTGGTTTCTTTATGTCTATCTATAGCCGTTGCTCAAAATTATTACAAAGAAAAAAATGTTGTGATTTTAGAATATCAGTGCCTCTGTTAGTATTATATTTTTTTTTCTGATCATTTGTTATCAGGTTAAATTTTATCAAATTGGTCTACCTATTTTCGCTTTAGGCACAACTTGATGTAATCAGCTTCGTTCTTTTATTTTCTTGGGTTAAGATTTTGCAAACCATACATAAAATTTCACAAAGGTTGAATTGTTAATTAATTTGTCATGTAAATATGTAATGCATATAAAAGTACCATTTTTGTAAATTTATGAATTAAAATTATTCTGATGGCATATTTGCAAAAGCTCCTTGAATACTTGTAAGATGTTATGGTTAGTAATTATTACATGTGCCCAGCCTTACTTTCAAGTTTATAATTATTCTGATGGCATATTTTCAAAAGCTCCTTGAGAACTTGTAAGATGTCATAGTTATTAATCATTACATGTTGCCTTAATTTCAATTTTATAATTATTCTGATTGCATATTTGCAAAAGCTCCTTGAGAACTTATAAGATGTCATAGTAAGTAATTATTAAATGTGACCTACCATACTTTCAAGTGCCTACATCATCCTACTGCACTTTCAAATCTACCTCCTAAATTGGGTTTTCTTTAAAAAGTAGCTGGTAACACTCAAAAGTGTCAAAAATGACCCCCACAAAAAAAATAGTGACATCCACCCGTCATTCTTTGGGATCGAAATGACGCCGAAAGTCTGGAACTTATTGTGGCCTCAAAAAAAGGCGCAACTGACTTGCAGTGACACTTGTTTCTCTAACTTAGGTAAACGATGTCGAAAGTCTAGAACATTAATTTGTAATTAAACACCACCATTGACGAAATGTTTTCAGGACATTCCATGTCGCTGCAGGATGCCGCAGGCCAATGTTGGTATATGTAGAGATTTTGTTGTTTTGTGAATTACATTAGGTTTTGAAAAAGAAAAATCTTTTAAATACACTATCTATCTATTTCATATTCTTATCCGATACAAAGGGAGACCGGACAATCATAAGCCTAATAAAATTAGAAGGTCAAATTTGTTCAAAACTAGATGTAATGTAACAAAGTAATATATCTTTCAGCAATTATATCTTGAAAAAAAAACAACTCGAACCGATAAAATAGTTTATGTGAATAGGAATAATTAGTTTCATAATTCGTATTTTCATTGCTTTCTTTTATTCTAACAATAATACATTAAATTAATCTTTACTTGCAGCCTCCCGAACCGAAGCCAATTTTCTTATTGGCAATATCATATATGACCTGGAGTGTCTTCTGCTGTATATTGCCTATGATTCCTAAGTCGAAATCAGGGCTAGTGCCAGCAAATGCCAGACATACCTGAGACAGCTTTGACACATAGAATAAGCCCATGAAATTAACATCAAGGGTAGTGCCATCGGAGAAGACAAAAGAAATTGTTGGTATTTGAACTCTCTGATGTTTGCTGAAATCGTAGCATGTATCAAGTTGTGGGAGACGCGGTGCTTGCGGGTACCTTTTCATTAGCTGTCGGAACCGACCTCGAAGTTTGACATAGGCTGTAGGTGGAAGCCAGGTTATATCCGAGCCTGAATCTAAAACGGTACCAGCAGAAAATACAGCTGCTGATATGTTGAGCAGCTTGCCACCGACCTTCAAGGCAGTTAGATTTACATAGTAGTCCAATGGGGCGTCTGGTTTTTGTACCATACTTGTGAAATTAACGTTTGACACCGTTCTTTTTCCGATTGAGAGATATCCAGTGTAACTAGATTTTGAAGGAAGGCAATACGAAAACATAGCACCGTACTTGGAAGACGCTTGTGAAATTAGTGAGACTCTATTTCGGCCTAACCCAATCAACCCGTCTATCCTGCCAAAAGTCCCCGCATTACTAATTCCACATCCGAACATGAAGTTCGGCAATGTGTCAGTCCTACCTAGTGTTAGAGTATCCCGAGCAAACAAACCATGAGTTCGTGACATGTCCTCATAAATGACCACATACTGGCACTTCCCTTTAGAGCAGGACCTTGCATCAAGCTTAGTACAATCCGTGGATGAACACGGAACACTCGAGAAAGTGCTTGAGAGGTTTGGGTCAAAAAGTGGGTCTGTTTGGTTGTAACATGTTTTGCATGGTTTACATTGGACCCAAGATAGATCAGAACCGGTGTCAATTTCCATAATGAAATCCTTCCTCGGGGTTCCAATGCCTATTTGAACGACATAATTTCTATAATTTCCAGTACCATAGGGAATACCAGATTTTGCAGGCAATGAAACAGAGAGCGATTCCCCAATTGTGTGTTTTTTTGCTGAGGTGATACGGCTGTGGATCCTATTAACGCGGTCTTGATCCTGTTTCAGGAGTTCGACATCAGTTGGTTTGTAATTTGTAGGTCGGGGTGAGCATGGGCCATGCCGGTGGGTGATTGTCAGCCTATTTAAGTCTTTTTCTGGTGAAGCATAGAGAAAAAATGAATTAAAGATTAATTATTAATGTAATAATGTCTATGACCTGTGAAAGAAATATCTATGACATAATTTAAACTAGGAATGCTGTTTAAATGTAAGAATCTCTAAATAGATCATGGAGTTGGAATTTTTTTTTTTTTTTTTTTTTGGAAATTTGCTATTAGGTTAGTAAGGAAAGGTCACATCAAAATGAGGGCCCAACCTTATTCCAGACTTGATCCAAATAATTTTATATTGCTTGTACAAGACACACAGATTGGCATATGGAACCTGAACAATGCATGATCCAAATAAATTTATAGTGCTCTTCCCATCGATGCTTTGCTTTTTATCTAGACTATGTACAATTTTAAAATGGGTGGGATTTTTGTTAAAAGGGCTATGGATAGATTCTTATTCAAAGTCGGACCTAACCTGTTCGATTTGTACCAAAATTCACATGGACTGTTTAAATTTACTGGACCATTTAAATTTATTAAATTATAAATTTGTTTGCACGAATCTAAACTAGATTTACGCTACAATTTTAAAATTCAATGATAAACATATGAAGTCCATTTCGTGCAATTCGAATTAATTGCCGTTTGTCTGCATAAAATTAAAAGACATAATAATTCTCCTTTAATTCATAGTTAGTGACTCCTGTAGTTTCGATGTAAAATAGAATGACTGTATCTGTGTGAGTTGAACAAACTACAAAATTCAACTCAAGTAAAACTTGATTAAAATTAAGTGACTAACAGAAGCGTGCATTAGCTACTATTTATGTAAGCTAATCACACAAAAAAATGGAGAGATTATGCGAGACTGTAAAGTGTAATGTATACCTATTGGAGAAGAGCAAACAGATCTAGGCAAGAATGATGTGACATCAACGACATGCCATGCATTGTCTCTGCTTCTTTCCTCAAGAGCTTGTGACGAATAAGAATAAACCAAACATCCAAGAACGAGGATGCAACAATGCAAAAGAGAAATATTGAGAGCCATGCGAGAAAAGATGATTTTGGGAATGAACCATGTGTAAGGGAGAGAGCTAGAGATGCATATATTATTTATATATAGTAAGAGAACTTCCGTAGTGGATACCGGATACCGGATACTTTGGCAATTCAATGGGTAATATTGGAAAGTTTGAAACAGACTTTGGATGGTACTATCAGTTATGCCTGAGTCAGTATCGCCTCTAGGTGCGTTCCTCATGTCACATTTTCCACTAGTGATTCAAAACAGACATTTTAGTGGGCACATTGGAAATTTGGAATTCTGATGAGAAACTGTTTAATGAAATCCATAGTTTTATACTACTGAAGAGGAGCCTAACTGTGAAGCGATCTGCGGTGTAAAGCGTCCTGTCTTTCATATCTCAAAATTTCATAGTTGGCCACATATTTCAAAGAGGATTTAAATGATCATGTTGCGTCATAGTTGGCCACATGTTTTGCACTTTTACCTATAGATAGTCAGATTGTTATTTTAAGATTGTTTTACTTGGACAAAGTTTATGTATAATCTCTTTCACGTAAAGAAATTAAACCGCAACTCGGTCAAATTAGTCAGATGGGTCGAAAACATTGGCCTACCAGCTAGATGACAGACTACTAAGGCAGATTATGCAGCCTAATTAGACATTTAGTTTTATCTCAGGATTTCCGTCCCAAACGCATCACCTATAGTTAAGAATATATTAGTTTTAATATTGAGTGTTAGTGGGTTTGTTCATCTTCTTTCCAGAGAATGATAATAAATGTGTTAGTGGAATCATCTTCTTTCCAGAGAAGTGCAATAATATATAAATGTGTTAGTGGGTTGTTCATCTTCTTTCAAGAGAAGGATAATAAATTTGTTACTGGGTGTCAATCAAATGACGAAGTAATTGTATAGATTAGAACTAGAGCTTAATTAAGCGTTTATAAGCTCACTAAGTCTCTCAATGAGTTTTAACTTCAAAATCTATCGAATTAATTTTAAATGACGAATTCAACCGTTGAAACTGATTTACTTTTACAGGTGATGTATCTACATATCAAATTTATAAAGTTTTAAATTAATTTAGTAAAACGTCAGGCGGTAAAAAAACATCCTAAATCTACTCACTTATATCCCCATTCCATTATTAAGCACGTAAATGTTCTGATCCACCAATGGCTGCGATTAAAAGATAAATTTTTGGATTAAATACCACCCTTCTAATCAAATAATATGTTTCTTTTAATTTAATGCATCTTTTATTATGTATAGAAGTCCAAATTTAGTCAAACACATGTACCCACCACAAGTATTGCTATACGTTTTTTTCGCCGGGACACTTGTTCCCAAAGAAAAAAAAACTAATCACCGTTGTTCTCTCTCTACCCGGTACCTTCTCTCCGTTGTTCTCTTATTAGACCCCATGTCTCTGGCACCCTCTCTCCGATTGTTTAAATTCAAAAATTCAAGATTAATGAAATGTGAGGAAATAAGAAAATATTTCAATTTAAAATGAGGAAATAATTAGTAATTTGAGTGTTTTTTATGATGAAATAAACAATTTAGGATGTTTTTGAGAAATTATTCAGTCTCCTCGGACTGACTCGGACTAAAAATCAGATAACTCGGCCGAGTCACTATTCAACTGAGTTTTGATGAAAAATCTCATGGGCGCGAGACTCGAGTGAAACTCGGATTGGAGCCGACCGATACCAAATTGACTCGGCCGAGTCAACTCGAACTTGGCCGAATTTCAAAACCATGATCACCATGCTGCCAAGACAACCAAAGGTCAGGATTTACTACCAGGCCGGGCCAACAAGGATCTTAGTGTCACTGCATGAAACGGAACTGTTGTGCTGGCACGTGCTGATTCTAACGATTACTATCAGGTAGCGAATCAATTGATATATTAGTCTTTTATTTTCCCTTTTTCTTTTCTATCGTCCAGACGAATCTTACTGCGGATTGAATGGTTTTGATCGGATATCGGACAAAGTTGGTTTGATGTTAATCGGACCGTCCCTGGTTCCTTTCATTTTTTGGCTGCAAACTGCTTGTGTCTGTACGTGTTTAGGGCTTAGAAGGAAACCCGGAGAGCTGTAATACGGTCTAGTTAGACTTAATTATAGAAATTTTATTGGGTGTGGGTTTTTTTTTTTTTTTTTTTACTGTTTGTAGATCTTCTATGTAATAAATTTTTTTTTTTCTTATTAATATATTTGTTGGTGATTATCCGCCAACCTTCGGAAAAAAAACTCCTTTCATTTTCATTAAAAATAAATGCAATATTGCATGTAGCACTGGATGAAGGACATGACTTATGGGATTAAATGAAAGATGCAAATGGTTTTCCTGCTTTTGCACTAGTCAACAGAGTGACAGAAGAAGCCTTTCAAAACCCAGCTGGCGAAAATCAAGAGGTAGTTAAGTAATTAATTATGTTAACCAAACTTAATTATTTTCCATGATAGTCCAAGAGCACATAATAACTAAGATAAGTTAATACATAAAACCCTGCCTAATTTCTACCTCAACACATGAGGTGACCTTAGATCCTTACAACCCAAACCAACTCGAGGATACCGTGAAGTGGACGGAGGTGTCGTCAACAGGTTTTCGTGTCATCAGGATTGCAAACACAACTTCTCGCAATCTGACCGCCGTCGACTCCAATTTTAATTTCTCTGATGGTGCAAAGATCATCGTTCAGATGAAGTCGGTCAATGCCGCAGTCCAGTGCTTGAACATCGTTCCTTACAATTCCAGTGTTCCCATGTAATTAATCTGTAATCTTAATAAAGCAGCTAACAAGGTTTCCAAAAGTTATACTTGCATGCCTTAACTTGTATTATTACTTTAATTATCATCTTTTATTATTTTGACTGTATCTTCCTTAACTTGTATTGGTGTGATTTCATGATATATTGTTCATGCAATTGATTTTGTTGATGTTTCAATTGCAATCATTTATTTTTTTTGAAACTACTTGACAGGGGCTGTCAAGTTTATATACAGAAAAAGAAAAAATCACTCAGATTTTGAACAACCTACTCAACAAAATGTAAACCACAAACTTCCTTCTTGCAAAATCTTCACAGCCAGCACGTCTGGTCTCATCCATTTTTCCCTGAAAATGACTTCATTTCGCTGTCTCCACAACCACCAGCATGTACAGAGCATTCTATTCAGCCATTCCTTCCTCTACATTGCTCCTCCTCTCTTTACTTCCAACCAGGATGCATCCCAAATCTCTGGTACTGACATTTCCGGTACAATGGTGCGTACCAGTAGCCTCTTTCTGATGGAGGCCTGGATAAAACTCCAAACCTGACGGGCATAGCTACAGGTGAATAAAAGATGGGTTAGAGTTTCACTACAATGCACAGTACACATCACGCAAGTAACATCAGAAATCATATTGCGCTGCTGTAACTCCACTCTTGTCAGGACTTTTTCTTTGAGTACCATGAAACCGAAAAATCTGACAGAAGGCGGAGCTTTTGCTTTCCAGACCTCAGGAAAAGGCCATTTGGTCCTTCCTCCTTCTTTCAACAACCTGTAGATTGATTTGGATGAGTAGACCCCATTGCTAGCCCATCTCCAAATGACTTTATCTTTCTGATCAGAGAATTCAATCTGCATCTGTGGGGCCACCGTTTGCAATAAAGGGTAGGCATCTCTGAGAGACATTCGAGATAACGGCGGTGTATTTGTGTTCAGGTAACTCACAATAGGCGGTCCCTCCCACGGATCAAACCAAAAGGAGATGCTTCTTCCATTTTCCACCTGCCAGTATATGCTCCAGTGGAACAATGGCTGCAACTTCCATAATGTTTTCCAGAAAAAGGAGCCCTGGACCCTCCATATCCTCGGACTATCTTCGCCTGTGCTTCTTGAATATATGGCAATCACTGTCTGTGCCCATAATTGATTATCTTCCTGGTACAAACGCCACCACCATCTAATTAAAAGAGCCATGTTTTGCATCTTGATATCTGATATCCCTAGGCCCCCATAACTTTTAGAAATGCAACAAGCATTCCAATTCAACCAAGAAATGCCTTTAGAGCTGTCAGTTCCCTTCCCCCACAAAAAATTCCTTCTTATTTTATCCACCTTGGCAATTACCCAAGCCGGTAACATGAAGCAGCTCATGAAGTAAATTAGAGTTGAGGACAGAACTGAGTTTACGAGCTCTAATCGGCCAGCTCTTGTTAGTAGTTTGCCTTGCCAACCTTGCAACCTATTTTGCAACTTCTCTATGAGGGGCCAATATGCTTGTCTGTTCGGGGTTTTGATTGTAAGTGGCATACCGAGATACAAAATAGGTAGTTGAGTTGGGATACATCCTGTGATTGCCTGAACTAGCCTAGTCTGATCTTGATTCAAATTGATCGGGACTATAGCACTCTTTGCAAAATTGACATGTAGGCCCGACATTTTAGAGAAGAGCCGTAACAGTAGCTTAAAGTTAACCACTGTCTCAGCGTCGGCCCCAAGTATGAACGCTGTATCATCAGCATACTGAAGCGCAACAATAGCTTGTCTCAGCCTGGGTGCCATGTGTATGTTTGATATCTCATTTAAGTTGCCTACCATTCTCTGAAGGACATCTACCGCAATTATGAAAAGGAGTGGAGATAAGGGATCACCTTGACGGAGACCCCTTTTGTGGGTGAAATAGTCAGTATGTGCTCCATTCATCTCAATTCTAGATGAGCTTGTAGTCAACAGTGCCTTAATCCATTCTAACCACCTCAATGGGAAACCCCTTCCTTGTAGCACCTGAAGCAAAAAATCCCAGCTTATTGAGTCAAAGGCTTTTGAGAAGTCTATTTTTGCCAAGAGAGCCTCATGACCATTAGAAGACAGATATTGTAAAATTTCTCTAGTTGAAAGAAAATTTTCCGCAATGTGTCTCCCTTTCATAAATGCCGTTTGATGAATCGAGATCAAACCGGGAAGTACCCTCGCGAGTCTGTTGGCCAAGAGTTTGGAAATTAGCTTTGGAATCAAGTTTATTATGCTAATGGGGCGGTAATCATGAGTTGTGGTTGGGAAATCCTTCTTTGGAATGAAAATGATGTTTGCTCTGTTTATCTCCGTTAGGTCTAAATTGAGGCCCGGCCCAACAGACTCGTGTTTATCTCCGTTAGGTCTAAATTGAGGCCCGGCCCAACTTACAACCTTTGACATTGCTCTACAAATCATGGCCCAGATTATTATCCCAGAATATTATACCATTTCCTGCCTTCTGTGTGAAGGAGATGTGACAGAATTGAATGGATTTTCTAATAGCCGATGTGAAAATTGGGGAGTCTGGCAATCCATCTTGAGATAGATGCTGTTGAAATATAGGTTTGCATATTGTGCCTTGCTGTTTCCCCCATTGCCAAACTCCTTAATTAGATGCATAGCATTTTTTCGAAGATTCACGTCGAATTAGAGAAAGTGTAGGGTTGAATATATTAACTTCTTGATAAACTTCGATCTTGAATTAATTCATCTCATTTTGATATTCGGATAGTCTATTATTTCTGCTTTGTGGATTAAATCGAAAATAATTTTTAAATTTTTGTCAGAAAGTGATGATCACTTGTGATAAATTATCATTGATATTGTAAATTTACTCAAATTTGATAATAGTTCTATGTAAATAATTAACTGAGAACACATCTACATTTTTAACTTTTTAATTTGAATAATGTTTTACATATATAGGTACCACAAAAATTGAATGTACCATAAAATTAGATGTACCCTAACAAATGTACTTGTGCTTAACTTTTTATATATGATATTGTTGGTGAGGATGCCAACGATATACTTATTCAAAGAAATCTGCTAAAAATAACAATATAAATAACAATATATATGATTTTGTTTGTGGTGATGCATCTGACGAGTTCAAAGTCTGGTATTTCAAAAGTTTTTGAACCGGTGACAAACATCAGGGACTACGGTGCCATTGCAACTAATGGTTGATAGAGCAATACTTAATTGATGAGAAAGATATATAAAGAGAGATTTGCTAGTAGGATGAGTTCATTTTAATTTTCTGATGGTTCTAGGATTTATAGATAGATGGGCCATTTGTTGCTGCCTCAAAATTAATTACACAATATAAATAATATAATCTTGGATAATATTGAGCGATATTTATTGTGAAATCAAGATCTTTTAATGAAGAAAATGACCATCAGGTTCCTTTTCTGATTTTCGAATATATGACCGTTTGCTTACCTCTTTCTTATTGGAACTTGAATAGCACTTAATTAGCAATTGATGAAACCTTTCGACTCACATTGTGACTGTCCTTTGATCTTAAAAACGATCCAGTTGACCAGACGAGGGAAATGCCTCGGAGGCCATCACTCACAAGACATTAAAATATCTTAATAAGATGAAGTATCATATTATTTGGTCACAAGCCACAAGTTATTTGCACATTACTTTTAGCACCATAGAATTCAAATTAAAAATAAAATAAAATTATATATAAATGAATTTTCAATTATTTAAATAGAATGAGTATCAAATTTGAATGGCAATTTATCATAAGTTATTAAAACTCCATAAAAATTTTACATTATTTGATAGAAGGCTAATTTTCTCAATTTAATTCACAAAGTAGAATGATAGGGAGCTATCTGAGGCCATCGATGAGGCAGCAGGATTGTTGTCTCCTGATTAATTGGTCTCTAGTTAATATTAGATTCTCTTCTTCTCCTAGTGTGATTGCTATTAGTGGATTTTATTTTGTTACTTTTTATCTTGTTTTGTGGATTTTGTATTTGTTAGATGGATGTTGTTAGTTTAGAATAAGTTGATATTTGTTACTATACTCAGTTTTGTATGAACATTGTTTCATAATCAAACGGGTGAAAATCCACTTTTACCAAAAAAAAATAAAAAAAAAATCACAAACTAGAAATAATATATTATCGGATCAAAATCAGATAATTTAATTAAAGAAGCTTTTCAAGTATTATACTCAACCAATTTGGGCCTCAAACTGTGCCATGTAAACATTACCAAGGCCCAAATTATATAATGGAAAAGATATTGGGTTTTTCAACTGCCCACCACTCCAACAACATTGTACCATCTTCTCTTCCGTATCACTAGAACTTGTATTATTTGTGGCATGGATGCATCAACAGATACGACCTATGTCTAATTTGTCATATATTTGTGTAAATTAACTAAGACTTAGTACATCTTTCTTTCACACATGATTCATTTAAGCTTTTTTTTTTTTAACAAAGGGTTCTTCAACTTTTGTTTGCCCATTACCTGTTTGAAAAAAAAAAAAAATTATACATTTTGTTAGAATGCAGCCAAAAGACATTTAAGAATATTTCCAGTGCTTTATCAATATCATTAGTACAATTAATTCTTTGAAGTAAAATTAATGGAAGTTTTGTTCTTGTAAGAACTATATAAATCATTAAATCTGATCCATAGAAGAATATTGATATTTATCGATATAAATCTGATTAAATTAAGTGAGTTTAATTAGATTGAAAGTAACTAATTTTTATATTATGTAGATCGATAAATATCGAAATGGAGAAATTATGATGGGTACATATATAAATTTCTCTTTAAATAAAATGAGTTAGTTCTAACTACACTTTCATGATTGCGCAGAAAATAAAAAATGCTTACATATAGTTGTCATTGACGCGGTTTATATGGAATTTAAAACATGCTTCATTAATTAAGCCGCATAGTTCTCTTCATATATAATATCAATATCGACTTCTCTGCTGCATATTTATCTTTTGAAATTGTAACAACTCATATACTTGTCCAATCCATGCCATCATATTTAACATTTAACTCTATGTAAATTCTCATTTTTCTTTCTTCTCCTCTAATGGAGCGCTTCCCATTTTGGAATTCTTCACTGGAGGATACATTAGTATTATCTGGTAGAGCACCTTTTTATTGCGGTGTGGCCAAGCACTTCTCTATTTTTTTTTCTCTGTTGATTTTATCTCCTCTTTTAGCAATCATGCATCATCTCTCCACCATTTTGTCATGTTATTTGACCGAAATTAGATATTTTATTAGTTTTCATTTAAATACTATATATGAATTACATGAATTACAGAGAGACTATAATGCGATCACAGAGATACTATAATTTAAATACTAGATAAATAAATACATTGAATCATAGTGAATTTTTACTGTTTTTTTTACTATTTACAGTGAATCAATGATTTTTAAGTGGCTTAATAAATAGTAAAAAACTTTCAAAAAATATAAAATTTGGTCTCCAAACACATTTCAATATGGAGAACATGTTGAGCGGTTCGGATCAGCTATTTGAACTTTAGAAATGAAAATATAGCCTGGAGTACAAACGTATTTTACTCCATAAAGCATCATAGTCAATCCCCCTCTCTCTCTCTCTCTATATATATATATATATATAATTTTATTCATTCCCGCGTTGCAGTGCCCTTCTGTCCCTGCAGTTACAGTAGAGGAATGTTGTACTATGGTCCCCACTAATTATATGATCCTCCTTTCCCAATCATTGCACTTGTCACTGTGTCAACCTTCATAAGTATAAATACTTGGAAAGTAAGATTGCATGCGTAACTTAATATGATGATCTCCTTTTCTAGTCCTCCAATAGTTTCTGCGTGAACCTTCCTCTAATGAAATAGTGGGAAGCTAGTATCCCCGCATCAACTTTTTAATAACAAAAATAGTTGACCTCATTGGTATCAATACTAACAAAATAATATATTAATACTTTGATGTGTAACTTAATATGATGAAACGCTTAAAAATTAAACTTTGTAGAATATATATACATATAAATACTTCAACGCATAGTTATAAATACTTTTAATACTTGATATTAATACTTTTAGACGTCATCCAGCGTCATATGTAAAAATATATTTAAGAATTGTGGTTCTCCCAAATAGTTATGGCAATATTGATATTTTTATAATCATGTATACTCCCAACTGGTCCGCCCCCCCCCCCCCCCCCCCCCCATTTAGTTTGATTGTTCTCGCACAAATATTTATGGTGCAGGGACAATTTAGGAGACTTGGTTAAGAAGACAATTATTTACGTTAAAATACTTTCGTTGATAGTTATAAATACTTATGTGCCTAGATACATATTATATAAGGTTTGTGCGGACACGATGCAGATTATATAAAAAATTTGTATGAAAATGGTCCCCATTAATTTAGAAGTTATATACGAAAACAGTGCAGGAACATGCAGGTGTGCAGAGACAGTTATGAGTGTCTATATATACGTATATTTTAAAAGTTCATAATATAGTTTTACTTGGCAGCTGGCCAGGATTAAAAAAAAACAATTCATGATATAAGTACAAATATTTATATATACTTGATCATTAATTGATAGGTTACTACGCATGGCACATGCTAACCCCGAGAAATATAGACGCTGACTTTTTTTTGTCATTTTCGATGTATACATCAGCAATTAATTTATTATTTATAATGTACAATAGGCAGAGAGACTAATATGTGATATTATAAGTTCAGAGTATGTTGGATACTTGGATGTTCATCTGACCTACTTCAATTCGATTAGCTCAATTACCGTTTGATCTGTATTAAGATGTGTGCACTTTGTTTAAAATCCGTGTGCATCTGTTTTATTTTGTGTGCATAAATCTTAATACGGATTGGACCGTGGTGGAGCTCATTGAACTCAAAAGTTGATCCAATGCCCAACAAACCTACTCCATATTAGAAATAAGATACTGTTAGTGATTGACCAAATGCCGAGTCAGTCAATTAATATTAACAATTCATGACTCCACCGTTCATACCAGAACAACTGATCCATGATCCATTTATCTATAAATGTAAGAACATCTCTACAACCATTAATGGAAATGGCTTCGAAGGACAAGAATTTCGTCCCCGGGTCAAAATTTTTTGATATAACACATTTTACGGCCCTCCGCGAGACTGTTAAGAAGCATCTATGCATCCAGTCGGAGCCCTTCACAGTGGGAGGCTATGACTGGGTGATACAATTCTACCCAAATGGAACAAGCCGTTGCCAGGCAAACACTGACGACGTCCACCCAGAGATTTTTATCAAGATGCTGAATGCTCAAAAAGAATGCTCGGTGATTTGTACCCCGTTTCGATGGGACTGGACCACCTCGTCATGGGACCGCGGGAAGCCCGAAACTATGATGGGTTTGCAGCCATCAGGTGACACAGTCCGTTTTGGCTTCATCTATCCGATCGAACAACTCCTCAAGGTTTCAAAGTTTTGCAAGGCCGGTTCAAAATTTCTGAAAGACGATATGATCAGAATGAAGTTTGATCTCTTGGTAACACCTAATCCGACACCTCCAGCACCATCTCCGAAACCTACATGTGCTTGCCTTTTAAAGTTAGGCAGCTAACAAGGCTTCCAAGACCTATATGTGCTTGCCTTTTGATTTGTTGCTACTGTTATCATCTTTTATTATCTTCATTGTAATTTATACTGGTGTGTGATTTTAATTTAATTTTCATGAAGTTGATCACTTGAAATTTGTTTTAAAAAGTTTGCAAATCTTGCTATTGTGTTGATGTTTCATTTACAATCATCTATTAACTATGCATAACTATGCATCTCGCAGTGTATGGCATTTGAAATAACATCTGTAGCTGCACTAATCTTCTTTGTAGCTACATTTGGTTTTGCTCTAACTAATATCCAATTCCTTGCTCTTGTTGCATTCCTCCTACCAGGTCTTGACTGGATGCAAATTTTCAAAAAATGAAATTTTGTAATTGGATGTAAAGGCAAGGTCTTTTTTGCATATTTAATGTTATTGAATAATTAAAAATCAATTAAATGCCAAATTAGATAATTTTACCCTTACATCCAAACCAGCATCATTGTCAGTGGTGATATGAATTCGTTGTGGAGTGATCATTTTTAGTTTTTTCCTACTATTCTAGCAACTTGCGGGGTCCCTTTTCCCTCTTCACTGCTGGTTATAGAGAGTGCGGGCATGATTGGAACGACATTGCTGAAATTAAATGACAAATCACAGAGTAAGGAAACTCCAAAACTAAAAAGTCTTAAGAAAATAGTTAAAAAAACTAAAGATCTAGCACTACACCCTAAACTCTACAACCATATTAACCCTCAAAACCCTAACCCTAAACTCTAACTAGAAAACCGTAGAAAGATATAGATAGAGAGTCAGATGCAAGAACCTTCAATGACGGAGTCGCGGTGTTGTTGAGGTGACGGCTGATAAGTGCTATTGTTAGAGATGGAGTCGCGGCGGAGAAAGCTAGCTAGAGACGACCATTTCGACAGTGCTAGAACACTTCTGTAATTATTATCTCATGCATCTGCTAAGTAGTCCCACCTATGGCGTTAATTAATGAGGATAAATGCAAATTTGGTTTAGGCTTCTACCATCGGATGCAAATTTAATATTTGTAGTAGGTTAAATCTAATAGTCGGATCGAAATTCAAAATTTGCGTTATCTTCTGGATTCATTAATTTTTGGCGCCAGAGAGAAATTTGAGCTATGTTAACCAAAAAAAATTCACTACCAATTGTTCCATTTATATTATAACATTTGTATGAACTAATTCAAAATTTGTCACATAAAAGTTATTGAATTGTAAAATCCACATAAAAGTTATGCATGCAATGGTAAACAATATACATATGAATCATAAAGATTGTATAAAGATTATTGTGTGAAGACATTTTGTTAATATTTCTTATAATTTTTTTGTATTGCCAATTCTATATTGAAGTTTACCTTTACTAATTCACTACTTGAAGTTTGACAAAACCGGTCAAATTGTACATGCAAGCAGCATTCACTAATTTATCTAATGTGCAATCCACATAAAAGCTACCGAATTGTGCATCCAATGGTAAGCAATATACATATGAATCATAAATATTGTATGAAGATTATTATGTGAACATGTTTTGTTGATATTTCTTATAAATTTCTTTGTATTACCAATTCTATTGAAATTATCTTTACTAATTCACTGTGTGGAGTTTGACAAAACCGATCGAATTGTAAATGCAAGCAATATTCACTAATTTATCTAATTGTGCAATCCACATAAAGTTACCGAATTGTGCAATTCACTATTTTTTTACTCCGACTTTTGTCAAATGAAATCATTACTTATCAAAAAAAAAAAATTTAAAATAGATATAATATCTTAAAATTTAAATGAACTACAAGAATTATAATATTTTCTGTATTTATCTAAAAATAACTTTTGAACCGGAATCAATAACTCATAATCAAAGCAATTTTATTTTTTTTCAATAACACACAAAGAAATATTTAATGTTGCTCACAGCCTCAAAAAATCTGACCTGAAAAGTATTGATCCGAGTTATTTGTTGCAGTTCTTCTAATAAATTAAATTATATAGCATTATATCTATTTTTAAAGAAATATAAAAAATATTTATAATATTTTAATACAAAAAATAAATAAATCATAATATTTTATAAAAAAAAAAAGTTCTCAACAAGCCAAAAAATGGCCAGTTGAAAAAAAAATTATAAACAGTCATTTTTGGACAGGTCTGAATATTTTTATAAATACCCATCTAAATTGGATATATTTAACATTTTTCATTTAACGTTGGATATTAATAAAAGAAGGGGGAATTTCACATATACCCCTCAAAAACTTCAAAATTACGTATTTCCCCCTCTAAAATTTAAAATTACATATTTCCCCCTCCAAACTTTAAGAACTCACAAATTTACCCATTTTATTGTCTTTTATATTAAAACTCATTCTAAATTTATAAAATACCCATTTCACCATTTATTAAAAGCATATAAATCGTATCATACTCAAATTTGAATATAAATGGTTCCTCTACCATCCGAACTGCTTTTAGATTTGTGCACACAAGATCAGTATGAAACTTGATGCAAAAACGCACGCATATTGAGACAACATGCATAAATCTTAATGCGATACATGCTAATAGAAATTGCTTTAAGATTTGTGCGCATTAAATTAGCACGAATATTAAAGCGACTCGCACAAATCTTAATGCAATGTGCACGGATCGGACGATAGAGGAACC
Source organism: Carex arenaria (assembly GCA_964058825.1). Lineage (NCBI taxonomy): Eukaryota > Viridiplantae > Streptophyta > Magnoliopsida > Poales > Cyperaceae > Carex > Carex arenaria. The sequence goes on along the minus strand of CAXKVW010000049.1, from coordinate 788,020 downwards.
CTTCAGATTCAAATAATTTGAATCTGATGAGATTTATATAATTTTAATGAAGGGTAAAATGGGTATTTTATAAATTTAGAATGATTTTTAGTATAAAAGACAATAAAATGGGTAAATTTGTGAGTTTTTGAAGTTTAGACGAGGAAATATTTAATTTTAAAATTTAGAGGGGAAAATATGTAATTTTGATGTTTTTGAGGGACATACGTGAAATTCCCCCATAAAAGAAAGCCGGCCTCCTTAATGCGGTGTGGCCAAGCACTTCTATATTTTGGTCTCGGTTTACTTTACCTCCTCTTTTACCGAGCATCTCCACCATTTTATCATCTTTCTTTCACCGAATAAATTAGAAATTTTATTACTTTTAATTTAAATACTATATATGAAGACAGAGAGACTATAATTCGGTCACATGTTAAGGTGGAATAAGAGAATAGATGTGTAATTAATTTGTTTTCCATTTGAGGTATATGTATTTGAGAATTTGAATAAACCGTAGACATCACACTCTTTTTTATTAAAGAAAAAAACGATATGTTGTTGGCACTACTTTGAAATTGTCGGCATGTGTTAATGTTGGAACATGCCGAGAAATGGATTAATTAGTATTGTATTATAAACACGCAACGCAATGTAAATATACAAGTCAACTAAGCATATACTATTATTTTACTACTACAAAAATGATAATCAAACAATGTACATTATACACGTTTTTTTCAAAACATCATTAAATCCGTATTCAAAACAAGAAAGGGCTTTTCTTAAAATGAGCTCCAATACTCATACATAGTTTTTAATAAAAAAAAATCTTATATAAATGTTCTGCAACATTCAGACATGGTTTTTAATAATAAAAAAAAACTATGTGTGAATGTTGGAGCACATTTTCATAAGAGTGTATATGAATGTTCTAACAATTGTATAAGGTTTTAAAAACAAAAGTGAAAGAGGCTCAGAACTTGAGTTGAAGTTTTCGATCAAGTTTTTCATTTTCAATTTTCAATTTTGTAGCTCTTTTACAATATTTTTTTCTTAGACATTGTTCATAAAAATCTATAAAGTCTCATATCTAGTTTTTTTTTTTTTTACGTTTTCATTTTTATTTTAATTAGAATATTGTTTATGTAATAATTTGTGTAAATGTAATTGTAAATGTTGTTTATATTGACAAATATAATGTGTTTTAGTTGGCAGGTGACTGTCAAGGATATATTAAACAAAAACAATTCATTATACAAGTACAAATATTTATATATACTTAGTAAATTAATTGATTGATAGGTTACTACGCAATGTCACATGCTACCCCGAGAAATATGGACGATGACTTTTCTTTTGTCATTTTCGATGTAGACAAAAGCTACAATTTAATTTATTATTGTAATGTACAAGACTAATATGTGATATTAGAAGTTCAGAGTAGGTTGGATGTTCATCTGACCTACTTCATTTCAATTAGCTCAATTACTGTTCGATTTGTATTACAATGTGCGCGCTCTGATTTAGGATTTTTGTGTGTCTGCTTCAATTTCGAATGTACATATCTTAATACGGATCGGACGGTAGTGGAGCATATTGAACTCAAAAATAGGTCCAATGCCCATCGGACCTACTCCATTCTCTGAAATTAGTAATAAGATACTGTTAATGAAAGGCCGAGTCAGTCAATTAATATTAACAATTCATGACTCCACCGTTCATACCAGAACAACTGATGATCCACCTATGTATAAATGTAAGAACATCTACAACCATTAATGGCAATGGCTCTAGAGGACCTGATTTTCGTCCCCGGGTCGACAACTTTTGATATACCACAATTTAAGACCCTCCACGACACCGTTAAGAAGGATCAATGCATCCAGTCAGAGCCCTTCAAATTGGGAGGCTATGACTGGGTGATACAATTCTACCCAAAAGGAACAAGCAGCTGCCAGGAAAACACTGGCAACCACTCAGAAATTTTTATCAAGGTGCTGAAAGCAGAGGAAAAATACTCGATGATTTGTACCCCGCTTCGATGGGACTGGAGCTCCTCCACATGGGATCGCGGGAAACCCGAAATGATGGGTTTGCTGCCATCAGCTGACAAGGTCCGTTCTGGCTTCATCTATGGGACCAACCAGTACATCAATGGTTCAAAGTTTTGCAAGGGCGCCGGTTCAAGGTTTCTGAAAGACGATATGATCAGAATAAAGTTTGATCTCTTGGTAACACCTCTGAAACCAGACGTTGATAAGCCTGCTGGTACCAACAATCTTAATTCAGGCAGCTAACAAGGTTTCCAAAACCTATATGTGCTTGCCTTTTGATTTGTTATTGCTGTTATCATCTTTTATTATTTTCGCTGTGATTTTTATTTTATACTGGTGTGTGATTTTTTAGTTTGATTTTCATGCAGTTGATTCCTTGAAATTTGTTTTAAAAAATTTTAAGATCTTGCTATTGTGTTGATGTTTCAGTTGCAATCATCCATTATTAACTATGCATCTGAGAAGATGAGCATAATTGTTATCCTTAACAAACAACAATTTTGTGGGTCTAAATTAGCGCATGATATCTTTTTATGGCCCAAGTTATAACCTTTAATTTGTAATTGCTAAAAAAGCAAGGCCCAAACTGTAGTCCTGTTATTGGGCAGAGTAGACAGTTCATTTAAAATGCAGCTTTCTCTGGCCATGCGAATTTTGCTTTTTACAAGCAGTTTTGGGCCGTTGCTCATGACTTATTTTACATTTAATGGGATAAATATTAAGGCCTTTATTGGGTTATTGGATTGGGTTGTCGTTTCCTTATGTCCATCTACACCCGTTGCCCAAAATTACTTTAAGGTATGTTTGGATCGAGAGTAAGGTTAATAAGAATAGCGTGCTAATTTAGAATTCCGAATAACCGCTAATCTAACATTTCAATGAGTTAGCAGAATAGCGGCTAATCCAAATCTGCCCAAGTGTAGAGAATAGTTATATTTCATCCAAATATAGAATAGTCGCTAACTTAAAATTTTGAATAGTCGCTAATCCAACTTCGAATTTTGAATAATCGCTAACCCAACATCAAATTTGAAATAGTCACTTGCACAACTTCGAATTTTTTTGTGATTTCTAGAAAATCAGTGCCTTTGGTAGTGCTATCATTTTCTTAATTTCTGATTTGTTGTCAGATTAAATTTGTGCAAATTGATCAGCCTATTTTAGGCATAACTTGATGCAATCATTATTTTATTTTCTTGGTAAGTATTTGCAAACCGTACATAAAATTTCACAAGGTTGAATTGGTAATTTGTCAAGTAAATATGCAATGCATACAAAGGGACCAATTCTACAAATCTGTGAATTAAAATTATTCAGATGGCATATATGCAAAAACTCCTTGAGAACTTGTAAGATGTCATAGTTATTAATGATTACATGTGAGTATGTGACCTGCCATACTTTCAAGTGCTTACATCATCCTACTACACTTTCAAATCTACCTCCTAAATTGGGTTTTCTTTAAAAAGTAGCATGGTAACACTCAAAAGTGTCAAAAGCCTTACAAAACAATTCCATTTTCATTTTATTTCTTTTCTTTTCCAAGTTAATTTCACTGTCATCATTATCCCTCAATCCCTGCTACCATCATTTCTTTTCTTTTCCAAGAGAGAGAGAGAGATCTAATAGTGTCCTTTTGAGTCCTTTCTCACAATCTTTTGAGGGGCAAAAAGGACCAATTGCAGAGGGGTTGAGTGTTTGAACACACCAAGCATGTGATCCATCCAAAATCTCCCAAGTATTTGATGTGGTTTATAATTGGTTAATGAATAATTTTGTTTTTTGAACCTTCCCCATGCCACCATACCTAATATGGGTATCTCATATCTAGTGCTTCTGTACTGTACCATGTCTAAAAGTGTGGCAAATGAAATGATCAAAATCTGAATTGACATCATTTGTTATGAATATATAGAAACTCTTTGTCAGTGGCACTAGTTAACAGTAACACCAGTTACCAGTAGCAGAAAGATGCTCTAAGTCCACCATTAAGACATTTTGATTTCAATTTGAAAACCCTAGCAACTTGCTAATAAATATTACTTCCTTTTAAATTAAATATTTACATTTCTATAAAAATAATTTAAAATTTTTGTTAGTAGAGTAGAATGTATAATGTAAAAATTGATAAAAAAAAATAATTTATGAGCATAAAAGCCTTTTTTATTATAAAAATAATATTCAACAAATTACTTTATTTTGATATAAATGCCTGTTTTTTTGTTCTAATCAATATATTAATTGACACAGAAGAGATAATTTCAGAACATTTAAAATATAGCATTTTTTGAAAGAATACTCAATTCATGCCGTAATTCAAAATCGAAATCCCAAGAACAAAAAAAATTTGAAAAAAAAATAAGAAAAACAGACGGAACACATGCCGTTGCACACTTGGGAATGTGTAAGATAATCATATAGCGAGTCAAAAATTGTAAAAACAGTGGTACAAACTAAGCAACACAGAAGGACATTTTTTGTTGAGAATTTTTTTTTTATCAGGAATGGTGGCGAGAAATAATTAACATTGTTTTAAATTTTAAGGAAAAGGATAGGTTTCAAATTAAAAAGTTTATTGGCAAAAATTGTGCAAACAAATAAGTGATCAGGCTATGGTACTATGCATAACATAGATTGGTCCGTAAATATTTAGATCAAGTAATTACTACTGTTGCTTGGTCCAAAATGTTTAGATCAAGTAATTTTCTACCTATCTAAATGAAATAGTAAAAAAAATACTAAATAATGTAAATTTTGATCGATGAGTACATTTTTATATTAAGATTATGTTAAACGATTCAGATGAACTGATTGAAATTTGAAAATTAAATGAAGATATTAATATATGTAGTACATATATGCGTAGTACCATAATCTAACTCCACAAAATTTACAATCTTCTCTAAAAATTGCAATGTATAATCTAAGCTATTTGAGTTAACAAAAATTGCAGCAAATACATAATTTGAAGTCTGAAGGAATGATGTTTACTTGGTACTGCGTATATTATTTTGATTTAATTGCTCTTTTGATGTGCGGTTATATATAAAAAGGTTAATTAGACACACCTTTGTACCATTTACTTGCATATTAATTTGGCTGGGAAGTGAGAATATTAATGGTGATGTTACATCAGGAGTTGAGCAATAAATCACTATTTTTCTCCCTCACTCTCTCTCTCTCTCTCTCATGAAGTCAAGCTAACTTGTTACTAAGTTAAAACTTGTCTTGTCAAGTTATATCAAGTTTATGTAAAGTGAAATTTCTAATTAATTAAAAGCATGCAGTCATGTCATGCCTTGATGTGTATCAAGTTACGATGAAAGTAGTCACCTATAAAGCAAATCTTGAGAGGGTAGGTTTCTTGCTATACTTGGTATATTGTGCTTGGAAATAGAGCAAAGTTTTCTAAAAAGGGCACAATTTAAAATAAAAAAAAAATTTCTAAGTTTTCGTTGACTAGTTGATGACACAACTGTTAGTTCACATTACAGCTAGCTATTCTTCAGTAAATTATTAATGGCATGTCTCTCTCTCTCTCACTCTCAGTAATGAATGAGTTCTCTGAAAAACAAATTATTATCGATCAAATCTAGAGTCCTATCTATATAAATCTGTAATTAATTTACTAGTGGTAATTGAAATAAGAATCTTTTGTTTGGATATGACCATTAATTCTCACTAAACACAAGTTAGGACATGTTTGGTTGTTTAGTATGTGTGTGGGAAAAAAAATTCACTTAAACTTCGTGAAAATTAGTCCACGCACATAGTATTTCGGCTATTTAAAAATTTATATTCCCGGTTCCTTTAGACGGCCAAACAGATCCTTAATGCATGAAAGGCTGATTAGTGATTAATTAATTCATAATCATTTGTGGTTTTTAACATTCGGAAAATAAAAGTAACATAAAGAATGTCAACTACATTAAATAACTTTTGTTTGATTCTTTTTTATTAGTAAATGAACATTATGTATGTAACTCCATGTATAGTTTATTTGACTTTTGTTTGGTGAGTTTAATTATTTGAGATTGCATGTTAATTTGCTCTATTCAAACATTAATTATTGCTCTGATGTACTTCAAAATATATATGATCATGGGTTGATAATAACCAGATGGCCTTAAAATTTCATATTAGACATCTGTTAAAAAAAAATCTAATACAAGTAGCAGTTAATATTATAACCTATTTAAACCACCCTCTGTATCTAATTATTAAATGTAAGAAGCCATGCAAGCAAGCTACCTTGAGTCCTTGACTAAAACAAATTGAAGAGTAGTAATAGTAGCAGTAGTGTTGTGGTGTTAATTAATGAGGATGTAACAGCATTTCATAAAAATGGTGTGGGAAATGGAGACAGTGATGTGACGGAGGGTCGTCGCTGGAGAATAGAGAATAGAGAATCGAGAGAAACAGAGTTCATGAATGTATGATGTATATATATATGAGTTACTGAAGTTATTATGTATGGATGGATGAGTATGGCGCCAACCGTGAATTTAGGGGGATCATATCCTCTTTGGGATCATATCACCTCTCTATCCACTCTACTCTCTGAGGATTTTCTGTGGCCAACAAGAACATGTCACTCATGTAGGCGGGTCACTACTCACTACAGGGATCCTAGCTATACCATGCATAGTGACAAATCAAAAGTTGAGGTTCGGTTCGGCAGGATAAAAAATTAATTATTCTGTTATAATTCAGAAATGATTCGGTACAATAAGAAAGGAAAAAACTTCTGAGAAAAAAATCCTTAAATGAAATTTAAAAAATTGGCGCTTTTTTCATATTTTTATCGCGAATAATTCGTGATTCGCATTTTATTCGCGAACTATTCGGTCAACGTATAAAATGTAGTTCAGTGTGTCAAACCCAGAAAAAAGTATTGAACAGGAATAACACATGTTTTATTCGCGTATGTTGTTATACCATGGTCATATTTTTCTTTTTTCCTTCCATGTCGTTAATTTTGCACATATATAACATAGTTATTTTTATTTTAGGGTTGTAAATGAGTCGAGTTCGGATGAACTAGGACAAAATACCGAAGCTTATATAAACTCAAACTCGACTCATGAAGAATCGAGCTCAGGGGTGTTTAGCGGGTCCAGTTGAATCAATTTTAAATTGAACCTAGAGAATTTGGAATAAATCGTTCGGTTTTTCCAGTTAAATTGATTGATTAATTATGTTCAATTTTTTAAACCAGTTTAGATTGAACCAATCAAAAATTTTAAACTTATCCCCCGACATTAAAAAATATTCAAATATTATTAAGACATAATGTTTTTTACTTGATCATTAGTTTAACTCCGGTTAGACTGAATCAAACAAAAATTTTAAATCCATCTAAAAAAATTAAAAAACTTAACAAAAAATATTTATTTCTAGTGATTAGTCTTTTTATTTCAGTTTAACTGAACAAACCGAAATAATTTTGTATATTCAGTTTGGTTGTAATTTTGAAAACATAATAAAATTTTGGATTGCTTGTTTTATTTCAATTCTAACTGAACCGAACAGATTAACACCCCCAATCAATTAGCCAACTCGTTATTAGCTCGTTTGAATTGGACAAGCTAATTATGAGCTTTTCAAGCTGATTGTAAACGAGACACGAGCTACGGATTTTTTTTTATGCCTTAATTTTTAAGGAGATGGATAATAAAAATATCATGATATGAATTCATGACACATAATATAAAAAAACATATATATTCGAGTTTAGTTAATTTCACATGGAACAAAATCAATTTTAATACCAAACTGCATAAAAAAAATACATACATCGACATAACATAAAAGTTATTAGAATTGTACATATATTTCAACATTCAAAACATAAAACAAAAAAAGAATAAGTTTTTGATTTAGTGACAAAGGCACTCTCTATATAAGAAGTTATGAGTTCAAAATTCATATGGAAAAAATTATTTATTATAATAACAAGATTATTAAATAGTCAGATGGTTTAAATTTCAACTCTACAAGAAAAAAAAACATAAAACAAAAAATATAAATTAAATTAAACTAGCACATAGCTAGCATAGCCAGTCAGCAAAGTGTCTTTTCATGTTTCAACCAAATCCATATTCCATAGTATAGTTACTTTCTTACACAAGCGCCAATATACATCTCTATCTATATCTCTTTAGTTCATAACTTTATATAAGATCTGTGACTGCAAGTAATATAATAATAAATAAATGTTTTCACCATGTTGTATATTAATCTAAGTACCTAATGCATGTGTAGCTAGAGCTAGGTCAATGTATCCATCTATCATTCTATCTGTCCATCTATCGATCATGCATTCATACTTTTTTAATTTCCCTCAATTCAAAGTTCCAAACCCTCTATAGCTACGCCTTGTGCTGCACGCAACCCCCTCAACTCCCGTACGTGGTTGTCCCTTTCTTTGCAACTCTTTCCTCTCTCAAATTTGGGAGCAGCCTGGGTCCGATGTCCATCAAAGTCAAACTGGATTATGGTTTCATAATCATTTGATCTAATTTAAGATATGTGTATGTTATTTTAATATTCATTTGCATTTGCTTTAATATCCGTATGCACAGATTTTAAAATTAATCAGACAGTCATGAAACTCATCAGATCTAGTTTGAGTTCGATGGGCATCGGAGACCCAAGCTACACCCCTCAAATTTTTCCCTACACTTTGTTATTATTCTTAATTTTTGTTGCTACATATATTTTTTTAAATTACTTGGTAGTGGCTATCAAGTTTTTTTAAAAAAAAAGTAAATTTGTTTACAACATCACATAGAGCTTTTGAAATCTAAAAAACAGTAAAAGAAAAAATAGCGAAATTGAAAATCAAAATTGTATCTGATTTCTCCATCCATAACATGCTGCACCGTTTATTATTGATATATTATCATTTTTAATAATGTCACTCTTGTTTTGGAGTTTGTTTGAAAGAGACCTAGAATAGTGAAATTTGAAATTAGTAGATGAGAATTGAAAAAAAATAGTTATTTTCGTATTAGTATGAAAATAGTGCTACTCATATTAGTTAAAATGTTGTTTGAATTGTATATGTGAAATAGTGAATATTTGTAACCGAGAAAGAATAGTGTTAACAACATACTAATTAAGAGAAAAAAATAAGTAAGTGTGGTCTCAAATGAATTATCACGATGTAGAGATGACAAAAGTGTTGGAAATTAAGTTTGTAAAACTCAAAATTTCATTACCATTTGGGTCAAGCTAAAAATTCTTATATCTAATTAATTCGAATTTCAGTAATTTAGTAACAGTTATTTTAAGTAAATGAAAAATTAAGAGGCGCCAGGAGAGACCTCTTTAATTGCTCTCCGTTTCATTTCTTAAATTCTCTGATATTATCCGTTTCTATAAATAATCCATATGATATCTATTATAAATATAGAACTCTTTCACATTTGGAGACACCTTCTTACTTACATCCTCTTTGAATTCTCCTGTCCATATTCGAGACAAGAAAATAAAATAAAATAAATATATTAAGCTATTGATTCACTCCCACAGTATATTCCTTCTATTTTATCTCAATTGATTAAAGTTTGATCTATGTTGGATATTACGGAGTTATCGTTAGTTGTTTCCATGGCGTGCCTAAGGAGCAACAAATCCGGATTATCTTGGTTGCGGTTCCATCTTGCACGATGAGACGGAATATGCTTAAGGACAGTGCTTCGCACGATCCGGATAACTTTATTTCAATTTGATTTATTTTAGTTAATTTATAACTATCCGAATATTCTGAAAATTTATACCAACAAAAAATGGCGTCAACTTTGTCATTCCAAGACTGTATTGTCGAAAATTTCAGAAGAAAACATTTTTTCTTTTCTTCACAATTTCAAATAGTAATTATTCCAACATTTACAAGGAATAGATAACAGCAAATTATGTTCTAGCTATTCTGAATAACAAAAATATTGTTTGTGTGCACACATTGTTTATTTCAAATAGCATTTATTTTTTATGCATCCAAACATACCCTAAGAGATTAACAATTAATGATCATAAAAAGAAATACATATGAAAATTATAAATTACAAATATGATTAATACTCTATGCATATGATGTACATACATAAATGAAGGAATTTGATGCAAGTTGTTTCCGTTCATCAGGCAACTTAAAATTTGCAGTTGTCTATATTTAACTGTATAAAATAAAATAATGAATATTCCCCAAAAAATACACAATTTAAATATCCATTTTAAGTGGAACAAGTAATTTATCTTAATTGAATATATATTTGTTTAATTTATAGTAGCATTTTGTACAAATTTTCAGCAAAAAATGTTAAATACAATGACACAACTTTTCATCTCCAATTAATACTACAGAGGATCTCTCTCACTCTACGGTTTGAGATTAAATCTCAACCAGTTTGAGAATCGAGAGACATAGAGAGCAGTATTATTGGACTTTGAGATTCGTGTCAAGTTAAAAAGAATGGTCCGGATTTACTGATTGTAAAAGATTCCCTTGTGCAATATTGGAGAGGATTTGAATTCAAATATGAAGATGTGCATTGGATTTTCATTTTTCTTATGACTCAATTTAATGTACTCCAGTTAAAAACTAAAAATATTCTGAAAAGTAAAACCAGTAAAATCCAGTAAAGATTGGCGCCTGCAGTTTATGTCAGAATCGTGATGTATATAATCCAACAAAGATTGAGAACTGGGGTTTACGTACGTATACACAGCTATGCAGGCGCCAGTAGATCATAATAATTGCATGCAATGATGTATATATATCCAGTCGTGGTGTTCATAATAATTTATAGATGACGAAATATGATCTCATAACCGTGCTTTGACATTTTTCTGATTACCTCTGTGGTACATTTTGTGATCATTGCCTGAAAAACTTACAATACCGTTCATGCATGTTCATTTGTACATAGGCTATATCCTCATGTTTGGTTGAAGACTAAAATTAAAGAAGTCTAAATTATTCATTTTTGATTAAAGTTTAACGTTAGATTATGGCTTAAGTTATTTATTGTTTGGTTAGAATTGGTGGACTAAAGTTTTGGACGGATTTTTTTTTTTTACCACCAAGAAAAATTGAAATAAATTAAAAACCACCCGGTTCTATTTTTCCACCAAAAGGCCATCCCCGCACAACCCTGCGCACCAGAAAACACGGAAACGCACAATGCTTGTGCGCACCCGACAAAACTTTTTTTTTTTTGAAAGATTGGTAGAAGCTACCAAAGTATCACCCGACAAAACTGGAAACGCATAGTGCTTGTGCGCACCCGACCGGATCCGCGCAGTGGTTGTGTGCACCCACTGGTCTGCACAGGGGTTTGCACGGGTGCGCAAGGGGGGTTTTATCACATTTGGCCGGGTGCGCACAAGGGTTGTGCGAACCCATTTGAAACCGCAATTTCTCCGTGGACCGTCGGGTGTGCAAATTCTTTGTGCGGATCCGTGTTCGGGTGCGCACAAGGGTTGTGCGGGGGTGGCCTTTTGGTAGAAAAATGGAACCGGGTGGTTTTTAATTTATTTCGATTTTTCCGGGTGGTAAAAAAAAAATCCGCTAAGAAGCCTAAATTAGTTAATTATTAATAATTAGATAATATTAAAGTATTAATAATAACTATAATATATTATAATATTATTATAATAATTATTTAATATATTTAAAATATAAGATATTAATTATATAATTATCTATTAATAATAAGAAATTAATTATATAATATTAATATATTATTAATAACTATAATATATTAATTTTATTATAATTATTTCATATGTTAACAATATAAGACATTAATTACATAATTATATATTAATAATAAGATACTCATTATATAATATTAATATATTAATAATAACTATAATATATTATAATATTATTATAATAATAATAATAATAAGTTAATATATTAATAGTATAAGATATTAATTATATAATATTAATATACTATATTATAATATTATTATAATAATCATTTAATATATTAAACATATAGCATATTAATTATATATTATATATATTATATATTATATATTAATAATAACTATAATTAATATATTATAATTATTATTATAATAATTATTTGATATATTAACAATATAAGATATTAATTAAATAATTATATAATAATAATAATTAAGAATATAACTAGTTATATACTAATAATATATTATTATAATCAATAGAGTTAGGCGACGACATGGAATAAAATTAAACCACCATGTGAGGTGGTTTAATTTAGGCCGGCCTAAAGATTGGCTTATTCCATCTTAGTCCGTCTCAATTAATGCTCGTTTGGTGGAATAACAAGGACTAAACCCCTTATTCCACCATTTAGGCCACAACCAAACATGGGGTATCGGTGTAGAGGGAGTATATACAACTATACAAGGAGGTTTTAAGGGAAAAATAAAGAGTAAATTGTTAATATAGGGATGAAAACACAAAATGTATAACTCATTAAAAAAATAATTACCAATATTATAATCATATTTTTAATAAAAAAAGTACCAACAAAAAAATCAAACTTCATAGTATTTATCTAATTATATATAATGGTGAATAAATATAATTTTTTCATAATATATTAATGATATATATCTACTATTTGAATACGGATAATTAATTTAAAAACCATATATATGGATCGGTATCCGTATAGATATTCAGTATCGGATATCCGTATCTAATTTTCGAATACGTATAGAGTATTATCCGATCCGTTTCACCCCTAGTTTAACAAGTTTTCTTTACGAAAATACATTCATAATAAGATACAACAACAATAACATTATGGGTTGTATTTTTTCTGAGAAAAACACAGTCTAGGACAACGTTTTTCATCGGAAAAAAACACAGCCCCAGACTGTATTTGTGTTATATTTCGAGATGTTTTAATAATTTGATGCTATAATATTTTGTTTTGAAAGTCATGGTTTTAAATGTCTACTAAAAATTTCATTGATAAAAAAATATATTTACAAGAGGTCAAATGACTGTAATTTCGAAATCTATTATTTTATTCTCATTGATAATACAAGTTAATTTTTTTGTTTTGAAATTCGACAGATAAAATATGGGTTGTCTTTGTGTATGTTTAATCTGTGATTTAATTTAAACTTTGGTTAATATAATAAAGAAATATTGGATGAAGAAGAGAAGAAGAAATGGGCCGACAGGGCTTAGTACTTGAGACCGGGCTGGCAGTTCTCTCCTTTCCTTTTTGGAATAAAGAAGAAGCTTGCCTTGTATCATATCATATCTCATCATATAATTACTTCTTCTCCTCTCTCTCTCTCCTCTCACTTAAACAATCTACAAAAGTGACATGCACCCCTTTGCTTCAGTTAACCCACTTCAAGACTCCACCTCTCTCTCTCTCTAACTCTCTTTCTCTCTCATTCTCTGGTAGAAGCAAAGGTGCATGTACTATATAAAGGTGGCAGTGCATCTCATTCCCTGCACCATCTGAGTTACATCTCTTCTAAGTTGTAACGAATATAGTGAGCACTGAGCAGTGAGACTACAATTTGGAGAGTAGGTCCTTGATGGAGAAGCAGGGCACGTGCAAAACCCTAAGTTCATTTTAGCTTCTCTCTCTATTCTCTTTATAGCTCTTGTTTTTATAGAATAGAGAGAGAGAGAGAGATATCTTCTCTCCATGCACGTGCTCTTCTTCTCCACCATGACCTCCTCTCCTCTCCTCTCCTTCATATTTCTTGTATGTTCAGGTTTGTAAGATATTAACTTCTTTTAAGTAGAATGTAGAGTTATATTAATTACATTTATCAAATGCATCTATAAATTTCTTTTTTTTTCTTCACTATTTAGATGCAAGAAAATGATACTATGTAATTTTCATTTGACAATTTTCTTCAATTTATTTAATTACTCTCTGAAATTGCAAATTAACTTTTTCTTAATATTATAGTCTTGTAAGTATAGCACTTGATCCACTGTTTCATTCATACATTATCTATATATATGTTATATATTGGTAATTTATGACAAACTGTTATACTTTAGTTAAAATATTAATGCGCTCCATATGTAAATGTTTCAGCATTTTCTGTAAATTTTGCACCAATTAAAATTGGATTTCATTTGTAAAATTTAAACTTCTCATTAAAACGCTGCTGCCTCTGATTGGTGGGTCCCAACTACCATAACTGCAAGTCAAAATAAGTACGATGGTTCTTCTGTGCAACTTTTTCAACCGAATGATTAAAGATGGCGTGAAAATGTGCTGCCAATTAATTAATTTGGGTCCTTTTTAGTTTTGGTTGTTTCTCTCGTCATGATTCCATATGCCTTGTTGCCTATTGCCTGGTCTAAAGTCAGAAACATGAACTATAGAGATGCATGATTCATCATGCATTAATTGTGTATATATATTGTAGCTTTTAATTTTATATCTGTTACTTTTTTAGGGTAAAACAAAGTACCCATATTGAATATGAATCCTTTAGTTTTGGTTTGCCCCTATATTATTTTAGGATAATTGCTCACCTTGAGACAATTTCATTGCTGTATATATTTAGTTTTGTCATTTCTTGATAGTTAATTACAAGCGAACTAAGCAAGCATGGATGAATAGCTAAAAGAAAAACCTCTACAAGGGATAAAATAAAGATTTTTTTAATAAAATTAAAATCTTTATACCGTTATTTAACTTCGAAAACACTATATATGTGTGCAAAAGGAACCATGCATGTAGTGATATGGTGGTGTATTTGTAAGATTGAATGGGCCTGGTGTTGTGCACTGAAACTATATTTTGTTCATTGGAGATGCCCGTGGTATGGGTACCTATTCCATAAAGAAACAATGGAAGGAAGAAATATTAGAATTTTTTTATTTTTGGGAGAACTGTAATATCTGGAGCTTCAAACCAGTCATAATTAATTTGATATTTGTTCCATAATTTTCAAGTGAGCTCGTATATCATCAAAGGATGTTTTGAAGCTTATCTCCTGTTTCAAAGAGAGCTTTATATTCTTAAAATGTCATATTCTCCCAACACTATGTTTTATTTTTAGAAAAAATGATATGGATAATGGATGTCCTCGTTTTTGTATTAATCAAAAGGCTGTTACATGTAAAACATTTATTAGAAAAAGATTTGAAAGAATATAGAAAGAATAGAAGAGAAAAAAAATTTTAAAAAAAAATCAGGTCTCATTAGTTATGAATCATGTATCCTATTATTCATTCATGAACTAATCAAAGATACAATAGTTAAGAAATTAACATAGAACTTTCCATTAATCAGCTACTGAACTAATCATGTACAAACTGCGTAATACAAGTGTCGTGTCATGACGTGTCAAGATGTATATATGTAAATAAAACACAACATTTATAATAATGCGACACGTGGGATACCAGCGTGTTTGAAACTGGTGTTTTTTGTAATATGTTTATAAAAAAATCCTAACAAAAACAAATTTGAAAAATAAAATGTACTTGATCGTTGTGACACATGTCTAACTTTGGATATGTCCTTTGTTCGTGCCGTACTAAACGCTTAATTTGGCCGTGTCAGTCCGTATCTCTCAATGCCATCCTTCAGACACATCCAACGTTAATTTACAACATGTAAACACGTGGACACGGCACTGCACGTGTCCAATGTTTTGTCAGCTGTGTCTGTTTCTCATGTCATGTGTTTCCTTTAATTCATTAGCTACATGTAACAATACAAAACCAAAGTAGTATATTGATTCACTAATAACCCGCGTAACCTAACTATATATTTTCTTTTATAAATTCATGATTCATATTTTCTTTTGTATCTTTCATTAATTGTGAATATAATTAATGGAAGTAAAAATTAAATTGCAATAAGAATAATTTAATTTGGCTTAGTATTTTCCTATAATTCATAAAATTAAATTGCAAGTTTAATGATAAGTAATTAAGTATCATCGTTTTACAAAGAGGTACATATTATTTTTTTTTTATAAAAAAAACGAGGGTTCAAATGTATCATCATTGTGTGCTCCAATATGCTTAACATCTTTTATCTCTGTTTTCAAAGTCAGAACAGCCGATCTGAATCGTTCAACATGATCTTCATAATAAAATATGTTTGGAGACCAAATTTTATATTTTTTTTTATTATTTTTTTACTTGGGTACAATATCATTTTATTGGGTGGTTCAAAAACTCCTTAAAATAGTGATTTTGTACATATGTAAAAAAAATTCTAAAAAATATAAAATTTGGTCTCCAAGCATATTTTATTATAAAGATCATGTTGATCGGTTCGGATCGTCTGTTCAAACTTTGAAAACAGAAATAAAGAATGTTGAGCAATTGAAGCACAAAAATGATGGTGCATTTGAAAAATGATGGTGCACAAAAATGATGAGTAAGGCTACCATGCTTTGCAAATTAAAGTGGGAGTTTTAATTTGCACTCATATCTCTATTTTCAAAGTTCAAATAGTCAATCCGAACCATTAGATGTGTTCTTCATATTGAAATGTGCTTGGAGACCAAAGTTTACATTTTTTGAAATTTTTTACTATTTATTAAGCCACTTTGAAAATCTGAAAATTTGGGTGAACAGTAAAAATTTCTGGACCACCGGATCAACGATTTTCAAAGTGGCTTAATAAATAGTAAATAAATTCCAAAAAATGTAAAATTTGGTCTCCAAACACATTTCAATATGAAGAACCGAACATCGCTGATCCAACTTTGAAAATTTGGTCTCCAAACACATTTTAAGATAGATTAAACATCTGTCGGTTTGGATCGACCGTTTGGACTTTGAAAACTAGAGAACCGAATCATTTGTTCCTGAGACCAGGAACAAACGTTTTGAGCTTAGCCAACCTCTCTCTCTCTCTCTCTATATATATATATATATAGAGAGAGAGAGAGAGAGAGCGAGAGTGACTAATATGATTTCAGTAGCATATGGGCCGAAGTGCTTACGGTCCAAATTTGAAATTTCAAAATTAAAAAAGTCGATCTGAACCGTTAGATGTGTTCTCCATATTGAAAAGTGCTTGGAGACCAAATTTTATATTTTTTGGAATTTTTTGCTATTTATTAAGCCACTTTGAAAATCGCTGATCCAACGATGACACTGTTGGGTTAAGCCACCGTTGGATCAGCAATTTTCAAAGTGGCTTAATAAATAGCAAAAAAATTCCAAAAAATATAAAATTTGGTCTCCAAGCACTTTTCAATATGGAGAACACATCTAACGATTCAGATCGACTTTTTGGATTTTGAAATTTTAAATTTGGACCGTAAGCACTTTGGCCCATATGCTACTGAAATCATATTAGTCACTATATATATATATATAGTAGAACTAGGGTACTCCTAAGTTCACCCAACCTCTTGTGAACTTGACTCTAAAATATATCGAATCGACTTTAAACGATAAATCCAAACCATTGAAACCCTTCTACCTAATAATTGATGCGTCTACATGTGAAAAATTTAAAGTTTCGAATTAATTTAATATAGAGTCAAGTGGTCAAAGGAGTCCAAAAAATGAATGCATTAAAATTAATTTATAAACCTTAAACTTTTGACCACTTGACTCTATATTAAATTAATTCGAAACTTTAAAATTTTCACATGTAGATGCATCACTCATTAGGTAGAAGGATTTTAACGGTTTGGATTCATCGTTTAAAGCCGATTTGATATATTTTAGAGTCAAGTTCACAAGAGATTTGGTGAACTTAGGAGCACCCTAGTTCTACTCTATATATATATATATAGAGTTGGGCTATTATGCATTGCAATGTATAGACCTTCTTGTACATTGCACTATAAATCGTGGTATTTAAAGTACAAATAGCCGATCCAAACCGTTCAATTTGTTATCCATATTAATATGTGTTTGGAGACCAAATTTTACATTTTTTGGAAATTTTTTACTATTTTTTTAGATTTATTGAAAATCGCTGTTTTTTATGGCCCAGATTTGTTTGAAAACAACGATTTTCAATAAATCTAAAAAAATAGTAAAAAATTTCTAAAAAAATGTAAAATTTGGTCTCCAAATACATATTAATATGGAGAACAAGTTGAACGGTTTGGATCGGCTATTTGGACTTTGAATACCACGATTTATAATTCGATGTACCAAGGAGCCTATACATTGCAATGTACCGTAGCCCATCTCTCTCTCTCTATATATATATATATATATATTAATTTGAGATTAACGAGAGTTTTTTATAAAAAGAAAAAAGAAATACCGTATATATAGATTAACTAGAGCTTCGTGAAATTATATGCTATTTGTTGCAGTTCGATCTTTCTTTTTAGTTAAACATAATAAAGAAGAGCTAAAAAAGAAACGGATTTATTGGATGGTTGTTCGATATGATTAAGAAATAGTGTTCATATTTATGTTGTATCTGACAGCATTAGCTTAGTCAAAGTCGAGCCAAAAATATTTTGATTCTATTTTAAAAATAGAGAATCCACTTTAACATACGTATAAATTTAAATTAAATAAATAGGATGTAATATGTGATTTTTTTTTATTACGAGTGTTAATTGAGTTCGATTTAAGCGGTTTTAAACCGAACCGAGAAAGTTTCGTGTAAACGGTTCGGTTTTTCTGGTTAAATTGATAATTTCAGTTCATTTTATAAAATTGACTTAATAGTTCGGTATGTTGATTTTATAGTTTTTTAAAACATATGATACTGAACCGATTGAAATTTTAAATGTCCCCATCCAAACTAAACATTTTAAAAAATTCAAAAATTGTGTCATGATTTATATTGCTTGGTTCAATTTAAAACCAGTTAGACTGAACCAAACAAAAATTTTAAATTCATCTAAAAAAAATCAGAAAAAATAATACAAATATTTATTTTTATGATTAACCTTATTATTTCAGTTCAATAAACAAACCGAAATTTAGTTCGGTTATAATTCAATTGACAAGTTTATTTCTAATTCAATTGACAAGTTTATTTCGTTCAATTCAATTATAGTTTTAAAAACCAAATAAAATTTTAATTTACCTAGTTTGATGCATATTATTGATTGACCTTATCTAATCCGAATTCAATAAAATGTGGAATATAGATGTGCAATGTTTTTGAACGGGAGAGAGATAAAAAAAGAAAAAAGAAAAAAGAAAAGGTAAAATGTAATTCATAAATGAGATTGAAACAAAGCACACGCAATGCGGTAGACATACAAATAAGACGAGTGTTTGACGGGCGCGTGGGAATAAATATCAAAGTTCATCTCTCTCTCTCTCTCTCTCTCTCTCTCTCTCTCTATCTCCATCCATCTTTTTCTCTTTTGCTTTGGAAATAGAGAAACAAAAGGAGAGCAGTGTAGAGAGAATCACGGGGGATGGAGAAAGAAAGAGAGATCTGATGGATGGAATTGAAGGGACTTTTGAGTGAGAAGGGCTCTTTGTGTTTGTGTTTCTCTATGTTTTTTTAATCTATTTTTATGATACAAATATTAATTAACCATTAATAACTGATAGCACAACACATAATTAATTAATTCATTGACTAATTACTTACATATTAAAGCTATTTGGATCTCTGCCAATTTTGAATTTGCTTACGACAAAAGGAGTATACAAGAATTAATTGGTTGGTAATTATATATTAATGTATATAATTGACAAAGATTAACTTAAGCTTTTTGTTGAATTTACCTCAAATTAATAATATCCAAAATCATACAAATAAATTTGAAGCTAAAAAAAAATCAATCTTGAATCTAACCATAACAAAATAATACTACTATATGTAGTAGGTTGCATTTTGCATATTCGAAATCTAAATCAAATGTTCTTAAATATTAACAATTGGATGACTTGAAGGGACTTTTGAGTGAGAAGGGGTGTTTGTGTTTGTGTTTCTCTATTTTTTTTTTTCTATTTTGTATGATACAAAGATTAATTAAGCATTAATATCTGACAGCACAACACATAATTCATTCATTCATTGATTAATTAAGCTAATTTGATCTCTGCCAATTTTGAATTTGCTTATGTCAGAAAGTGTATACAATAGTTAATTGGTTGGTAATTATTTATCTATTTTGATGATAATTATAATGTATATAATTGACCTTAATTAACTTGGATGAACTTAAGCTTTTTGTTGAATGTACCTCACCTTAATATCCAGAATAAAAATACATATTTCAAGCTAGAAAATCAATCTTTAGTCTAGTGACAAAAAAATAATATATACTATATGTAGAAAGTTAAAAATTACAGATTTGAAATTTGAATAAAAAAACTCTTTAATATTAACAATTAGATGACTTGATTCCAATCTCTTCTCAATAAATAAATGAATCAACTACCATCCATAATGACACAGAAATTGTAATTTGTGCATCAACTATCAAAATTAAAGAATTTTCAAATCTTAAACACATAATACATGGTCAAGATCAAATATTAGAATTTAGTCATTTACAGTGTAGCTTTCTTGTCCAAAGGGAATAATTTGGACATATATAACCATATCCAAACCAGGTATAAACCATCCAATCCGTATCAAGATTTGCACTAACCGTTCTAATTCCAGGAGTAGTTTAGATTTGGGTACTAAATTTAGCTGCACGAATTGTGATGTTGATCGAACGGATATAATTGAGCTTTGGATAAGATATTTTTCTAGAGATCTTTGGACAAAATCCAATCCGTTCAAAGATAATTTGTCAATTTAATTATGTGGTTAATCTGATGTTTTGATGACCTCGATATCAAATTAATTTCGATCCTAATTTTATAACTTTTGAATTTTTTTTACTATTTTTGTAGACAGATACAAAATTATTATTTCTAAATGAACGGTTCAGAAACAGTGATTTTGTATCTATCTAAAAAATAGTAAACCATTTCCCAAAAAATATAAAATTTGGCCTCTAAGAACATTTTAATATAAATATCATGTTGAACGGTTCAGATCGACTGTTTGAACTTTGAGAACTAAGATAAAAATGTGGCTTATGGTCAAGTGGTACATATTAACCCTACTCTAAACTCCCAATTGATTAAAATTTGTTGGAACTTGAGTTCTAAAAACTCAAAATTCCCTCTTCAATAAATTTGTTTAAAATATTTATTTGTAATATTTACATACTTGAGGATTAAATTGTAAATCTCATGTGCATTCATTTTCAATTCCGTTAATTACTCTCTGAATTCATTCATAATACCAAGAATAATAATTAGGCCAAAGGGCGTTTGAGCACTGTTTAATCTTTGATTGATTATCCATTAATATTCTTATTAATTGGATCCGTTTTCTATCTTAATTCAATTCTCATTTACTTTGACTTCTCACCTCATGACTATATATCTATGGAACTCAATCTCTTTCTTAGTTTGAAGAGATAGAGAGAAAATATAAGAAAACCAGATCTCTGTCAAGGGTTTCCGAGAAATAAAACAAATATGTTCCTTTGATTAGTTCCCCTTTGATTTATTCTCAATTTGTATTTTATCCCAATTAATCAAATTCTGATCTATGCTGGATATTGCGGAGTTATCGTCAGTTGCTTCCATGGCGTGCCTAAGGAGCAACAAACCCGGATTATCTTGGTTGCGGTTCTATCTTGCACGATGAGACGGAATACGCTTAAGGACAGTGCATCGCACGATCCGGGTAACTCTATTTCAATTTGATTTATTTTAATTATTTCATAACTATCCGAATATTTTGAAAATTTACACCAACAATCTTAAGCGTATGTCCGGATTCGGATAGTGATTAAACTAAATATGAAATTCTGAATTTAATATTCAATGGATTGGATTATTTCAATTTAATAGATTAATTATCTTTATTTTAGTTGCGGTGAATGTAAACTCTGTCGAATTTTGATTGTAGATTCATTATTTGTTTACTTAATTAATGTGGTTGTTTTAGGGGGAAATGTGAAGCATAAAACACCAACGAAAATATTAGAAAAGGCAACAAAAACCCTTTTTTATAATTATAACGGTTAAAGTTAAAATCTGAAATTTATTAATAGATTGAAAAAAAAATGAAATTAAATTCGGTAAATATTTTAAGCAGCAATTGAATTAGTTCAGTTTTATATTTGTATGGAATCTTCATTATATGATCCGAATCATTTTAATCTGATTATTATAATAAAAAAAGGAAAAAAGAAAGAAAGAGATCAATGAATTTTGATCCTTGAATAAAAAAAAAAAATAGAAAAACTGATTTCTAATAAAGAACAAAGGTAACAAACTTATAATTTATGAAATTAAATTATAAGCATGACTCCATAGTATGAATAGTAATTTTATTTATTATTATTTTGATTTTTTGAAATTCAATTTGATCCATATTTTTAATTTAATTATTATTGGATAATTTAAGAGAAAAAATGGATCGTTACTGTAATCAAATTATAGTTGAATATGTAACTAATAATAATAATAATAATAAACGTATATTTCATGAAACTAAAGAGACGCATATAGATATCTCTATAGTCTGCTATAAGAAAAAAAAAAAAACACAAGTTTGATCTTATAATATATGTTTGTTTTATCATATATTTATATTGAATGACCACTTATATACATCAAGTTTATTAAAAAGTAAATAATGTACATACCTGATTATTTAGGCTATGTGAATATGGTTGATAAAAATGATTTTATTTTATTGATTCTAGTATAATTTGGATCCCTACTGTTAAATAAAACAAATTAGATCTCAACAATAATAATAAAGAAATACTGTTGAAACTTAATAAGAAATATAATAATGAAATAAAGAAACTTATAGTTCTTCTGAATTTGTTATTCATAAATCAAGTAATTGGATTTAGAAATTATTTTTCTGAAAAAAAAGAATAATACAATTTCTGGTAAATATTTAACAGTGGACTTATTTGTAATAAAAATAAATTTAAGGCCATCGGCAAATTTCTTGGGTTATCGATGAAAAACTGAATTGTCATTAAATAAAATAATAACAATGGAAAAAAAAAAACCCATTAATTTTGACCCTAGTTACTCTTCTATTTATAACCGAAGAATGTAATTAACTATTACAACCAATAAACTGAAAATTAAATGCTCTTGTAATTGCCTTAGTAATTATAGATCATTTATACCTACCTTGACTATTCTCTTGATGATTCAGAGAAAAATAAATAGAATCATATGTTATAATGAATTTGTTAAATATTCGAATATATAGTTTTATTCAAGAGATACCCTCATTAATTCGGAATTAATTTATATATGCACCGATTCTAATTATGTGATTTGAATTATTTGGGGTGTAAATAAATAAAAAATTACATATAAATATTTAAAAAAAATACATATAGATATTTACTGATCCCATTAATACAACATTATTTGGATGAATTAAATATGCATAATCATACATTTCATTAAAAAAAAAGTATAAAATATAATTCTTATTATCTCATAAAAACAGAAAATGTGGGAGTTTAAATACTTATTGAATTATTTAATTCATCTTACAATAAGCTTGACATGCTATTATGTATGAATTATGATATAGGTGATTAATTTTATGTAGCATGATGCTATGATGTTATAAACAATTAATTCATGAAATTATTAATATGATTTATGAAGATTATTATTAATCACTAATAAATGAAGAAAAAAAATATTTACTTACTAACTCGAGCAACAAATGATTATTCATTGATATGAAAATGTTGATGATGGACTAAATTAAAGTCCATATATAAATTTCATCGAGGGGGATGGGTTTCAGCCCTAATGGGTCTTCTTGCGGTGGCAACCCAATCTCTGATAGGCGATCCCTTGATAGAGATTCAATGGGTAATAACAAGCCGATAAGTTGACCAAAAGAGCACACAATTTTAGGAGCATTAACTCCAACCCCATCTCTATGGTGAGTGTGCTCTATGTAGATGGTAGGATGAGCAATTTAGCTCTTAATGAGAACTGAGGCGGTAATTTCCGCAGGATATGAATCTACACATATCCTTTGTAGGAACTCACCTATATGAGAGTGTCTGTATACGGCCGCGGTACGAGGCATGGGTAAGCCCTTAAGACTCTCATGAAAAATCCAAGATTTGCGTAAGGCCATTAATGCGCGTACTGTGACGAGAATCTCCATATTGTGTGTTTGGTGGATGAATTTGGATCAAAGGAACGAGTTCAAAACATAATTCACTCTGTTTCCTCCAAATTAAAGCTATCGATACTGGATGAAGTTCAAAGTTTCTAAACTACTTCATCGATGCACAATATAAATATCCAGCAATTTGCTTCTATGAAATGTTTCGTTTGATATTCCTAAATTTTGAGTTTTGTGGGGGATTGTTGGAACTTGAGTTCTAAAAACTCAAAATTCCCTCTTCAATAAATTTGTTTAAAATATTTATTTGTAATATTTACATACTTGAGGATTAAATTGTAAATCTCATGTGCATTCATTTTCAATTCCGTTAATTACTCTCTGAATTCATTCATAATACCAAGAATAATAATTAGGCCAAAGGGCGTTTGAGCACTGTTTAATCTTTGATTGATTATCCATTAATATTCTTATTAATTGGATCCGTTTTCTATCTTAATTCAATTCTCATTTACTTTGACTTCTCACCTCATGACTATATATCTATGGAACTCAATCTCTTTCTTAGTTTGAAGAGATAGAGAGAAAATATAAGAAAACCAGATCTCTGTCAAGGGTTTCCGAGAAATAAAACAAATATGTTCCTTTGATTAGTTCCCCTTTGATTTATTCTCAATTTGTATTTTATCCCAATTAATCAAATTCTGATCTATGCTGGATATTGCGGAGTTATCGTCAGTTGCTTCCATGGCGTGCCTAAGGAGCAACAAACCCGGATTATCTTGGTTGCGGTTCTATCTTGCACGATGAGACGGAATACGCTTAAGGACAGTGCATCGCACGATCCGGGTAACTCTATTTCAATTTGATTTATTTTAATTATTTCATAACTATCCGAATATTTTGAAAATTTACACCAACAAAATTTTCTTTACATTTTCTTAAAATGATGAAGAACCCATTTACAATTTTAATATTTTAATTAGTTGGAACAATATCGCTGAATATTTGAAATAGATGTTGTGCATAAGATAAACACACACACACACACACACACCTTATAAATAGGAATCTTCTGGTAAAACCTTAATAAATGCGCTTCTCTCTTAAAGGATGGATGTGTCATAAATCATTTTATGTATTTATTTTGGTAACACTGTGCGTATAATGTGCGGTGGTCTTGTGGTGCAGTTAACATCTGACAAAAACATATACTCCATCTGTGGAGTTGCCTATTTATTGCTGAAATTAAACCATGACAAAAACATTTAATACATTTGACAATTTTACAATTAATGCACAAGAGCAAAATTTAACTATAGAAAGTGTTGCATGCAAAAACAAACTGGCCTGTATTTGATAATGGGCTGATATAGTTATAAAAGGCCCTGTTTTTTTTATTCTTTGAATTGATTTTTGATGTTTGTTCTGAGATAGGATATATCAATTGGTCTTGTTTTGGCCCATTATTTGGTCATCAAACACTTTTGAGGCCTTTAATTTAGTTAAATTAAACTTTGTCGTTCTTTTTCAAGTTCTGAAAAGTTCAAATAATTATTGTTATTTATTTTTTAATACAATTTGATCTTGAGATCCTGGATACAAAAAAAATGTAAGATTGGCAAATGAGAAGATGATATTTAAAGCTTCGGACATATATAGATGATATTTAAAGAACACCCCACCACATTCTTTATCTCTGTTCTTAAAGTACGAATATTTGATCTGAACAGTTCAACATTATCTTCATATAAAATATGTTTGGAGACCAAATTTTATATTTTTTTAGAACTTTTTTACTAGATTTTTTACATAGTTACAATATCACTTTATCGGATGGTCTAGAATTATCTTAAAATAGTGATTTTGTACTTATGTAAAAAAAATTAAAAATTTCTAAAAAAGAAAAAATTGGTCTCCAAGCATATTTTATTATGAAGATCATATTGAGCAGTTTAGATCGACTGTTCTCACTTTAAAAATAGAGATAAAAGATATGGAACATACTGAAGCACAAAAAAAAGATACATTTAAACCCTCCTCTATTATAAATCGGTTTTAAACATTGTCGGCTCGATTTTGACTAATATGATGCAGTCAAATAACGTAGGAATATGGGTTCGTGGCTTATAAATTATAATGGGACCCGAGCCAATATAATCCTCAAGATAGAATAACTGAATAGAATGAAATATGTTGTTGTTGTTTTTTGTTAGAAAATTATGTCTTGTTTAGGCAGTTTATATTATTCAAACTTAGTGGTTTGATCTAAGATTTCAATTCATGCTTCAATAATAGCATATGAAAGAGCAATAGTTCAATGTGAAAAAAAAATTAACCATTGGATGAAAAAAAAAGAAGAAGATCCAACTGAAACTAGTCATATTAGGCCCACAAACATGCCATCCACAAACTCCTCACAGAACTCATTTTAGGCCCACATTCCTACTCTCAACTAATATCACCAAACCAATCTACATTCATTTGGAGATATATATATATATTGCTCTCTTCTCTCCTCTTTTTCTCTTGCCCACAAGAGGAATAGATTGATCATCATGTAATCCCTCTCAATCATCCTCATATAAAGGATGCTGACTAGGACCATATATTAACGAAAATGATTGATCACCATAATATATATGAGTGGGGTTAAAATGCCCCATTAATTTTGTGCTCCAACCATACCCCATGTCTTTATCTTTGTTCTCGAAGTTCAAATAGTCGATCCGAACCGCTCAACATGATATCCATATTAAAATGTGTTTATAGACCAATTTTCATATTTTTTGGAATTTTATTACTATTTTTTTAGATAGTTACAAAATCACTGTTTTTGGATGGTCCAGAAGCAGTGATTTTGTAACTATCTAAATAAATAGTAAAAAAGGTTAAAAAAAATATAAAATTTGATCTTTAAGCACATTTTAGTATGAAGTTCATGTTGAGAGGTTCGGATTGACTGTTTGAGCTTCGAAAACAAAGATAAAGACATGGAGTATGGTTGGGGCACAAAACCAATGGTGCATTTTAACCCCACTCAATATATATACCTAATATAATATATTTCATGGTCCTCATTGGATATATAATCATATAAATAAACCTTTTTGTTGTGGGGTCAGAAGGATTGATTAAGGTGGCCCTGGCTGTTAATTATTAACTAATAGTAGTGTTAGTTAACACATTATTGCCTGGATAGTACATAAAAGTTGCATATATCCTGTACGTTTAGTTGTCATAGCATGTAGCGTACTGTAGTTACTGTCACCAGAAGTCCAACTATATATATGCAACTACCTTATTAAAAACACATTTCTAGAAAGCAATCACTGGATAGTTATTTCATGATATCACAGCCATCACTGGGTCTAAGAAAATTTTGTTAGTAATTAAATAAATTTCACCATCTGAACAAACAAGAATAAGTAAGAAATGTTTGCTTTATTCTTAAAACCAGTATAGCTAGTACTGATCAATTTATTTAGTAAGAAAATATTCACTAAGAAATAAGAATGGTAATGAATTACTTTTATATTCTTGACATTTGATTTTTTGAAAGCCTCAATATTATTTTACCAAAGTGGCCGTAACCTAACTTCAATAACATAATATAACTATCTGATCAAATAAACATGAATCATGTAACAGACACTTTTTTTTATTAAAAAAAAAAACATGAATCATGTATATATATAAGGGTCAAACCCCTAACTCTTTTTTTTTTTTATATATAAAACTGCAAAAAAAAAAAAAAAAAAATTGCAACTGGTTTTACTGATTTTTTTTTAAATCGCTCAAATAAGCTTGAGAATGTTATGAAAATAACAAAACAAAAAAAAACCATAAATAATCCAATTACAAATGGAAGTACATACAAAGTAAATCTCTAGGTTCTTCAATGAATTTTTTTAAGTCTGTCTTATTAGAGGATGGTTCTAATTAATGCACCCAAAATTTCATGCTCCCATCTGCTCTCAATTCTTTATCTTCAATTTCGAAGTCCGAACAGTCGATCAAAACCTATCAACATGACCTTCATAATAAAATATACTTGGAGACCAAATTTTATATTTTTTTTGAATTTTTTTACTATTTTTTAAGATAGGTACAAAATCACTTTATCGGATGGTCTAGAATCTTCTTAAAACAATGGTTTTGTACCTATCTTAAAAAATAGTAAAAAAATTTCAAAAAATATAAAATTTTGGTCTCCAGGCATATTTTATTATGAAGATCATGTTGAACGCTTCAGATCAATTATTCGGACTTTGAAAATGAAGATAAAGGAGATAAAGAATTGGAAGCATAGAAATTTGGATGCATTTGAACCTTCATCGTCTTATTAATACAAGATAATCAAATCATTTATACAAAAATTCAGAATTATCATTTCGTGTAGCCAGAATTATGAAAATGACTGGCAATAACCTTTCTAATATTCAACACCAATTAATCTGAATGTAATTGGCGACAATAGTAAAATGAATAAAAAACAATTGAATCAATTATTTCTCCAATCAATATAACATAAACTTGAAAACTAACTAGTATATACTGTCTGTTAAGAACTAAAGCTGACTCATGATCTCAATATTTGCCCGTTCATCAATTGGAATTAATTCATATCACCTAAAGCAACAGAATATTTCTGTTTAGATACAGATTTTCCGATCAAATCCCCACAAATTTACATTAAAGGATTCGGTGCGTTTCATCTCAGATCACATTTATCTGGATTTTGATTCAGAACTAAAAAGAAATACTCATGTTACTTTAAAAGATATGATCTACATCCATTGACAGTCCAGACATTATTTATTGTAGTGGGGTATATAAAATTAAAAGAGAGTAGTAGAAGTTGGGTGTTCTTAAGTTCATCAAATTCGTTAGTGAGTTTAACTTCATAATTTATCGAATTGATTTCAAATGATGGATAGATAACTTGATAAAGGAGTACAAAATTAAAAATTAGAAATCTTTTCGAAATCGATAATTGTTGTAGTTCTCCTCGCAAGTTTTTCGAAATATGGTCATATGCTTAAATCAGACACTCGAGCGTTGAGATATACCCATTTGAAGTTTCTTTGTCAAAGATCATCTTTTTCGGTGAAGATATCGTCTCTCTTGCATCATCTCTCGATCTAGCCTCCTCTATTTGCAAGAAACATTTAAGAGAAATACATGTACAATCTAGAGGTGTTTTAAAAATGAAAGAAGAGTGCTCCTTAATTTTTTTAATTGAATTAATACAATGTTTTTGTTTTTGTTATGTCATTTTATCAGAGTTTTATATTTTGAGATTGATATTAATCATTAAAAAAATTAATTAACAATTTTACTTCAAAATTTTCCAAAAAAAAAAAAAAACTAAAACCGCCAGGAATACCTAGTGGACCGTCAGAATTTCTAACGGTTCTCCATAGAAGTAAAAAGCTAGAAATCCTGGCAGTCGGGTATTTTCTTGTAAAAGATCAAGGGTACTTTTGTAATTTTCTATTTAATTGAGGATATTAAAAAATGGGATAATGATCTGTATTATAATTATTTTTGATGATATATATAATTGGTGATGTTGACGGAAGCTAATACAACACAATTGAATAAGATTGTTACTAACTATGTTGTCAACATATATAGAAAAAGAAGAAGATTGATACGACGGTTCTCATAAATAATCAAATCCCATGTAAATGTAGATGTGGAAGTAGAGAGGTTAAAAAAAAACATTATATACGTGTCTCACGATCAGTTACTGTTGTGGTACGCTATCGTATGTGTGTCAATTAAGTATTACAATTTGTGTGTTTCTTGTTGTGACCAAGCTCGATTTCAGAGACAAACAAAGTGGAGGGCCCGCTCTCGGGAACTTTAGTGTTATACGAAGGCATATCAAACTGTCCTTTCCTCACACTATATTCATGGAGTATGGTTTTGCATAATTTGGAACCCTATAATAATTCAATTAGCAATGATATGCCAATCCAACAAGTGCAAATATTATACTGGTATGATATAATGAAGTCCTCAGAGCTGGTTCATTGTACATACTGGTATGATATAATGAACATTACTAGAAGTAATTAATTAAGGTACCTGAAAAAAAGAGATGGAAGACACATTGGATTGTGTTTGATTAGAAAGGCTCTCAGATGCCAACTAAGAGATAAAATGCACGGCATCTTTGCGACGATTGAAGGTTTCAGGTGAAGTGAAACTTTGGCCCGCCACTTCAATTATTGCACAGAACATGGTTCATGTGGCAAACCTTGGGTTTCAAAATGGTAGTTTGGTCGGTGAAATCCATGGGTTATAGCATAAGTGATTAGCTTGTCTTTGTATAAATACATTGCTGTAATCAAATTATAATAGATAAAACAACATTAGTTCAGTTTTGGGGCTAAATTGAATCTTAATTGGGAGAAGAAAACAGCTTTAAAAGAGAGAGAGGTATAGAGAGATTTACGAGAGGATTTGGTGGAAGAGATCACCTGCATTGCTCAGTAATTTTCAAGGTTTTTACCGCTTGGCTTGGTCAAAAGAGTAATTCTCTTCCTATTGCGTAAATGCTTTCTCCTTCGGTAACCAATACCCCCTGCCATCTACCATATATCTACTAGGGAAATAAACCTGCGGTGATCCCAAGGAATTGCGAAGACAGGTTATTCTAAATCCAGCCTTTTAATTATTTTGACATTCGTGCTTTCCAAAAGCGAAGCTTCGATTTTGAAGAACAGAGACATGAAATTCCATTGGATCGCAGAAGATTTATTTCCACAACTACTCACTACCCTTATTCGTATCCACTGAGTTAACTCAAAATTTGATTTTAGATCAAAGACGTCCGATTTATCTGGATTCTGATCGAACGGTTAATGGATAAATTGAAACGGTGCATTATTGTAAAGGATGTGGACTCCCCGCTCTACCCCACCCACTTACGGGTTGGAATTCGCATCCTCTGAGATATCTCAAACTAGATCATAGCTAAGAGTTTTAGCAACATGAGCTCAACTTACTGACTATGCTGTCAACATATATAGAAAAAAAAAGATTGATATGACGGTTCTCATAAATAATCAAATCCCACGTAGATGTAGATGTGGAAGAAGAGAGGTTAAAAAAAACATTATATACGTGCCTCACGATCAGTAACTGTTGTGGCACGCTTTCTCCTTCGGTACCCAATACCCCCTGCTATCTACCATATATCTACTAGGGAAATAAATCTGCGGTGATCCCAAGGAATTACGAAGACAGGTTATTCTAAATCCAACCTTTTAATTATTTTGACATTCGTGCTTTCCAAAAGCGAAGCTTCGATTTTGAAGAACAGAGACATGAAATTCCATTGGATCGCAGAAGATTTATTTCCACAACTACTCACTACCCTTATTCGTATCCACTTAGTTAACTCAAAATTTGATTTTAGATCTAAGACATCCGATTTATCTGGATTCTGATCGAACGGTTAATGGATAAATTGAAACGGTGCATTACTGTAAAGGATGTGGACTCCCCGCTCTACCCCACCCACTCACGGGTTGGAATTCGCATCCTCTGAGATATCTCAAACTAGATCATAGCCATGAGTTTTAGCAACATGAGCTCAACTTACTGACTATGCTGTCAACATAAATAGAAAAAAAAAAGATTGATATGAAGGTTCTCATAAATAATCAAATCCCACGTAGATGTAGATGTGGAAGTAGAGAGGTTAAAAAAAACATTATATACGTGCCTCACGATCAGTTACTGTTGTGGCACGCTTTCTCCTTCGGTACCCAATACCCCCTGCTATCTACCATATATCAACTAGGGAAATAAATCTGCGGTGATCCCAAGGAATTGCGAAGACAGGTTATTCTAAATCCAACCTTTTAATTATTTTGACATTCGTGCTTTCCAAAAGCGAAGCTTCGATTTTGAAGAATAGAGACATGAAATTCCATTGGATCGCAGAAGATTTATTTCCACAACTACTCACTACCCTTATTCGTATCCATTGAGTTAACCCAAAATTTGATTTTAAATCTAAGACGTCTGATTTATCCGAATTCTGATCAAACGGTTAATGGATAAATTGAAACGGTGCATTACTGTAAAGGATGTGGACTCCCCGCTCTACCCCACCCACTCACGGGTTGGAATTCGCATCCTCTGAGATATCTCAAACTAGATCATAGCTATGAGTTTTAGCAACATGCTCAACTTACTGACTATGCTGTCAACATATATAGAAAAAAAAAGATTGATATGACGGTTCTCATAAATAATCAAATCCCACGTAGATGTAGATGTGGAAGTAGAGAGGTTAAAAAAAACATTATATACGTGCCTCACGATCAGTTACTGTTGTGGCTCGCTTTCTCCTTCGGTACCCAATACCCCCTGCTATCTACCATATATCTACTAGGGAAATAAATCTGCATTGATCCCAAGGAATTGCGACGACAGGTTATTCTAAATCCAACCTTTTAATTATTTTGACATTCGTGCTTTCCAAAAGCGAAGCTTCGATTTTGAAGAACAGAGACATGAAATTCCATTGGATCGCAGAAGATTTATTTCCACAACTACTCACTACCCTTATTCGTATCCACTGAGTTCACTCAAAATTTGATTTTAGATCTAAGACGTCCGATTTATCTGGATTCTGATCGAACGGTTAATGGATAAATTGAAACGGTGCATTACTGTAAAGGATGTGGACTCCCCGCTCTACCCCACCCACTCACGGGTTGGAATTCGCATCCTCTGAGATATCTCAAACTAGATCATAGCCATGAGTTTTATCAACATGAGCTCAACTTACTGACCATGTTGTCAACATATATAGAAAAAAAAAGCTTGATATGAAGGTTCTCATAAATAATCAAATCCCACGTAGATGTAGATGTGGAAGTAGAGAGGTTAAAAAAAACATTATATACGTGCCTCACGATCAGTTACTGTTGTGGCACGCTATCGTATGTGTGTCAATTAAGTATTGCAATTTGTGTGTTTCCTGTTGTGACCAAGCTCGATTTCAGAGACAAACACAGTGGAGGGCCCGTTCTCGGGAACTTTATTGTTATATGAAGTCATATCAAACAGTCCTTTCCTCACACTATATTCATGGAGTATGGTTTTGCATAATTTGGCACCCTGTAATAATTCAATTAGCAATGATATGCCAATCCAACAAGTGCAAATATTATACTGGTATGATATAATGAAGTCCTCAGAGCTGGTTCATTGTATATACTGGTATGATATAATGAACATTGCTAGAAGTAATTAATTATGGTACCTGGAAAAAAGAGATGGAAGGCACATTGGATGGTGTCTGATTAGAAAGGTTCTCAAATGCCAACTTAGAGATAAAATGCTCAGCATCTTTGCGACGATTGAAGGTTTCAAGTGAAGTTTAAGTTTGGCCCGCCACTTCAACTATTGCACGGAAACATGGTTCATGTGGCAAACCTTGGGTTTCAAAATGGTAGTTTGGTCGGTGAAATCCATGGGTTGTAGCATAAGTGATTAGCTTGTCTTTGTATAAATACATTGCTGTAATCAAATTATAATATATAAAACAGCATTAGTTCAGTTTTGGGACTAAATTGAATCTTAATTTGGAGAAGAAAACAACTTTAAAAGAGAGAGAGGTATAGAGAGATTTACGTGAAGATTTGGTGGAAGAGATCGCCTGCATTGCTCAGTAATTTTCAAGGTTTTTACCGCTTGGCTTGGTCAAAAGAGTAATTCTCTTCCTTCTGAGTAAATGCTTTCTCCTTCGGTACCCAATACCCCCTGCTATCTATCATATATGTACTAGGGAAATAAATCTACGGTGATCCCAAGGAATTGCGAAGACAGGTTATTCTAAATCCAACCTTTTAATTATTTTGACATTCGTGCTTTCCAAAAGCGAAGCTTCGATTTTGAAGAACAGAGACATGAAATTCCATTGGATCGCAGAAGATTTATTTCCACAACTACTCACTACCCTTATTCGTATCCACTGAGTTAACTCAAAATTTGATTTCAGATCTAAGACGTCCGATTTATCCGGATTCTGATCGAACGGTTAATGGATAAATTGAAACGGTGCATTACTGTAAAGGATGTGGATTCCCCGCTCTACCCCACCCACTCACGGGTTGGAATTCGCATCCTCTGAGATATCTCAAACTAAATCATAGCCATGAGTTTTGGCAACATGAGCTCAACTTATTGACTATGTTGTCAACATATATAGAAAAAAAAAGATTGATATGACGGTTCTCATAAATAATCAAATCCCACGTAGATGTAGATGTGGAAGTAGAGAGGTTAAAAAAAAAGTTTTATACTATTTTTTTTACATATGTACAATATCATTTTATCGGGTGGTTGAAAAACTCCTTAAAACAGTGATTTTGTACATATGTCAAAAAATTCTAAAAGATATAAAATTTGGTCTCCAAGCATATTTTTATTATAAAGATCATGTTGAGCAGTTCGGATCGACTATTCGGACTTTGAAAACGGAAATAAAGAATGTTGAGCATATTGAAGCACAAAAATGATGGTGCATTTGAACCCTTCTCTCTCTCTCTCTCTCTCTATATATATATATATTTGAGATTAACGAGAGTTTTTTATAAAAAAGAAAAAAGAAATACCATATATATAGATTAACTAGAGCTTCGTGAAATTATATGCTATTTGTTGCAATTCGATCTTTCTTTTTAGTTAAACATAATAAAGAAATTAAAGCTATTAAAAAACGGATTTATTGGATGGTTGTTCGATATGATTAAGAAATAGTGTTCATATTTATATGTTGTATCTGATAGCATTAGGTTAGTCAAAGACTCAAAGTCGAGCTAAAAGTATTTCGATTCTATTTTAAAATAGAGAATTCACTTTAACGTGAGTATAAATTTAAATTAAATAAATAGGATGTAACATGTGATTTTTTTTATTACGAGTGTTAATTGAGTTCGATTTAAGTGGTTTTAAACCGAACAGAGAAAGTTTGGTGTAAACGGTTCGGTTTTTCTGATTAAATTGATCATTTCGGTTCATTTTATAAACTAACTTAATAGTTCGGTTTGTTCGTTTTATAAATTTTTAGAACCTATGTGACCGAACTAGCCTAAATTTTTAAATATGTCGCCCATCCAAACCAACATTTAAAAAAATTCAAAAATTGCATCATAATGTATATTGCTTCGTTCAATTTAAAACCAATTAAGTTGAACCAAACAAAAAATTTAAATCCATCTTAAAAAAAAATTTAAAAATTAACAAAAGAAATATTTATTTCTATGATTAATCTTATTATTTCAGTTCAATAAACAAACCGAAATTTAGTTCGATTTTATTTCGGTTGATAAGTTTATTTCGTTCAGTCTTATTATATTTTTAAAAACCGAATAAAATTTAAATTTACGTATTTTATTTAAATTTTAACCTATCCAAACCAATAAACACCTCTATTATTTATTGACCTTATCTAATCCGAATTCAATAAAAGTTGGAATATAGATGTGCACTATATGTTTTTGAACGGGAGATAGAGAGGAAGAAAATAAAAAAGAAAAAAGAAAAGGTAAAATGTAATTCATAAATGAGATTGAAAGAAAACACAGTTATTAAAGCAATTACGCACAAATATTAAAGTAATATGCACATATCTTAAAGTGAATCGGACGGCTTTAGAGCTCAACGAACTCAATTTGAGTCCGATGGACATCGGACCCAAGCTGCTCTCATGCGGGAGACATACAAATAAGACGAGTGTTTAACGGGCGCGTGGGAATAAATTTTAATGTCCTTCTTTCTCTCTCTCTCTCCATCTCCATCTCCATCTCCATCTCCATCCATCTTTTTCTCTGTTGCTTTGGAAATAGAGAAACAAAGGAGAGCAGTGGAGAGAGAATCACGGGGATGGAGAAAGAAAGAAAGAGAGATCTGATGGATGGAATTGAAGGGACTTTTGAGTGAGAAGGGGTCTTTGTGTTTGTGTTTCTCTATGTTTTTTTTTTTTTTTTTTTTTTCTATTTTTATGATACAAATATTAATTAACCATTAATAACTGATAGCACAAGTGTACAACACATAATTAATTTCTGGATTGATTAATTAATTGCCTAATAAAGCTAATTGGATCTCTGCCAATTTTGAATTTGCTTATGACAGAAAATTAAATAATTAATTGGTTGATAGCACAAGTATTGTAAATAATTAATTGGTTAATACAGCTAATTGTATGATAGCACAAGTATACAATAATTAATTGGTTGATAATTAAATATTTATCTATTTTTGTGCTAATTAATATTAATGTATATAATTGACAAAGATTAACTTAAGATTTTTGTTGAATTCACCTCAAATTAATAATATCCAAAATCATACAAATAAATTTGAAGCTCAAAAATAAATCTTTAATCTAGCGATAACAAAATAATACTACTATATATATGTAGTAGGTTGCATGTTGCATATTCGAAATCTGAATAAAATGTTCTTAAATATTAATAATTGGATGACTTGAAGGGACTTTTGAGTGAGAAGGGGTGTTTGTGTTTGTGTTTCTCTATGGTTTTTTTTATTTTGTATGATACAAAGATTAATTAAGCATTAATATCTGATAGCAGAACACATAATTCATTCATTCATTGATTAATTAATGACCTAATAAAGCTAATTGTATCACAGCCAATTTTGAATTTGCTTATGACAAAAGGAGTATGCAAGAATTAATTGGTTGGTAATTATTTATCTATTTTGATGATAATTATAATGTATATAATTGACCTTAATAAACTAGGATGAACTTAAGATTTTTGTTGAAGGTACCACAACTTAATGTCCAGAATAAAAAAATAAATTTCAAGCTAGAAAATCAACCTTGTTCAGTCTAGTAACAAAAAAATAATAGATTATATAGAGAGAGAAAGTTAAAAGTTACATGTTCGAAATTCAGATAAAAAATATATTTAATATTAATAATTAGATGACTTGAACCCAATCTCCTCTAAAAAATAAATAAATTCAGACGACAAATTCTAAATATCCATAATTAATGACACAGAAATTGTAATTTGTGCATCTATTTTCCAAATTACTAAATTTTGAGAGTTAGAAAAAATAAAGGTTGAATATTAGAATTCAGCAGATGTGTAGCTTTCTTGTCCAAAGGGATTAATTTGGACATAGCCTTGTCCAAGGCGGATATAAACCCTCCGATCCATATTGAGATTTGTGCGGACCGTTCTGATTCAAGGAGTTTTTTAGATTTGTGTACTAAATTCAGCTGCACGAATTGTGATGCTGATCGAACAGATATAAATGAGCTTTTAATAAGTTTTTTTTTTTTTTTTCCAAAGATTGATCTTTGGACAAAACCCAATCAGTTTTAAGATAATTTGTCAATTTATGTGGTTAAGCTGATGTTTTGATGACCTTAAAATCAAATTAATATTTTTGCGCCAATAAATACACCAATAAACTCCCAATTAATTAAAATTTTGTTGACATTTTCTTAAAATGATGAAGAAGAAGAACCCATTTACCATTTTTTTTAGTTGAACAATACCGCTGAATATTTGAAATAGATGTAGCATAAGTGTTTATATAGAGTCCGGCTAGTATAACATCAGTGTCATTTCAGCCTATATAACACCAACTCCAAAATCTACCGAATTGACTTCCAACAGTGAATCCAAACCGTTCAAACAGATCTACTTTATTAGTTGTGCGTTACTTGCAAATTTTATAATTTTTCAAATTTATTTAGTATCAAGTCAAGCGGTCAAATTTGTGAGTTTTTAAGTTAATTTTAATGCATTCATTTTTCAACATTTTTGACCGCTTGGTTTGATACTAAAATAATTCGAAAATATAAAAAAAAATTGCATGTAAATGCATCACTCATAAAGTAAATCAGTTTGAACAGCTCGGATTAGTCGTTTGAATTATATTCAATTAGTTTTTTAGAGTTGGTGTCATATGACACCGATGTCATACTAGCCGGACTCGTTTATATATTCAGAGTAGATGGACCTTAAATAAATAGGAATCTTCTGGTAAAACCTAATTAAATGTGCTTCTCTCTTAAAGGATGGATGTGTCATAAATCATTTTTTGTATTTATTTTGGTAACACTGTGCGTATAATGTGCGGTAGTCTTGTGGTGCAGTTAACATCTGACAAAAATATATACTCCATCTGTGTAGTTTCCTATTTATTGCTGAAATTAAACCATGACAAAAATATTTAATACATTTGACAATTTTACAATTAATGCACAAGAGCATATTTTAACCAGAGTGTTGCATGCAAAAACAAACTGGCCTGTATTTGATATGGGCTGATATAGTTATAGAAGGACCTTTTTTGTTTATTTGAAATTTGGAATTGATTTTTGATGTTTGTTCTGAGATAGAATATATAAATTGGTCTTGTTTAGGCCCATTATTAGGTCAAACACTTTTGAGGCCTTTAATTTAGTTAAATTAAACTCTTTTTTTTCTTTCCAAGTCCTGAAAAGATCAATTAATCCATGTCATTTATTTTTTAATACAAATTAAATTGTAAAATTGGCAAATGAGAAGATGAAATTTAAAGCAACGGACATAGATTTCACAATATTAGCATTATTTTTCAAATAAAATAATACAATATCAAAAACCAAAGATTAGGGTGTTCTTTGGGTTCAGTTTAATCGGTTTTTAACCGAACCGAGAGAGTTCAGATCGAACAATTTGGTTTTCCTATTAAACAGATCACTCGATTCATTTTTTAAAACTGATTTAATTGCTTGGTTTGGAAATTGTAATACCGGTTAGACCAAACCGACAAAAGTTTTTAAACTCGTCCTCCCGTTCAAATCAAACATCTAAAAAAAATTCAAAAATTGCGACATAATGTATATTGCTTGATTCATTTTTAAACCAATTAGACCGAACCAAACAAATTTTTTTAATTCATCTCAAAAATTAAATTCAAAAACTTGACAAAAAAATGTTTATTTTTATAATTAATATTCTTATTTTGGTTCAAGCGAACAATTAACTGAAATTTAATTTATTTTGTTCAGTTCAAATTTAATTCGGTTGATTAGTTTATTTGAGTTGATTCGGTTGTATTTTAACCAAATCAAACTGATGAACACCCCTACCAAAAATATAATTGATAAGTTAGCCGAAAATAATCTATCAATCAAGTTTCATACAATTTGACTACCCTTACATCAATCTATATATCAAGAAATAACAAAATGAGGAACGTCCAAATGGCCAACCATTTGATTAGTAGTAAACATAAACTAAATCTAAACTCATTAGCCATAGATTTTTTATGGAAAAACATGTCAGAAAAGAGAGATAGGTAGATGAAGGACTATGAGGAGGCACGTATCCTGCATAATTAGGATTAGGTAAGGTACCTGACATGATCAGGTTAGATCGATACGGTTTAATGTAAATTTGCACAAATTTTAAAGAGGGGCCCTATATTATAAAGTGGAGAGTTCAAATGCACAATTATTCTGTTTTTAAATTACAAACATTCGATCCGAATAGTTCAACATTATCTTCATAATAAAATATGCTTGGAGATCAAATTTTATATTTTTTAGAATTTGTTTACTAATTTTTTTACATAGACACAATATTACTTTATCGGATGGTCTAGAATTTTCTTAAAATAGTGATTTTGTACCTATGTAAAAAACAGTAAAAAATTCTAAAAAAATATAAAATTTGGTCACCATGCATATTTTTATCATGAAGATCATGTTGAATGGTTCAGATCGACGATTCTCACTTTGAAAACAGGGATAAAGGACGTTGAACATATTAAAGCACAAAAAAGATGATGCATTTAAACCCTCCTCTATTATAAATAGGTTTTAAATATTTTCGGCTCGGTTTTGACTAACATGATGCAGTCAAGTACCGTAGGAATATGGACTCATGGCTTATAATGGGACCCAAGCCAAAATAATCACCAGAATTCAAAGTAGGTCCGATGAGCTCCGATGTCCATTGGACCTACTTTGGTTCGATGGGTGAAATGACCATTCGATTGCATCAAGATCTGTGCTATGTACATTAAAATTTGTGCAAATCTGTTTTAATCTCCGTGCGCACTAATTTTAATGCTAATCTTACGGTTCTAGAGTTAATTGAACCTAAAAGTAGGTCCGATGCCCATCGGACCTACTCCTATCTCTAATCTTGGCATCGGACCTACTCCTATCTCTAATCACCAAGATAGAAGACCCAACTGAATGGAATGAAATCTTTTTTTTTTTTTTTTGGAAAATCATGTCTTGTTTAGACAGTTTACATAATTCATATACAGAGTATTTTGATCTAAGATTTCAATTCATGCTTCGACAGTAGCATATGAAAGAGCAAGAGTTGAATATGAAAAAAATTTAACATTGGATGGACGAAAAAAAAACAGATCCAACTGAAACTAGTCATATTAGGCCGACATACATGCCATCCACAAACTCCTCACAGAATTCATTTTAGGTCCACAGGCCTACTCTCAACTAATATCACCAAACCAATTTACATTCATTTGGAGATATTGCTCTCTTTTCTCTTACCCACAAGAGAGGAATAGATTGATCATATCATATAATCCCACTCAATCATCCTCATATAAAGGATGCTGACTAGGACAATATATTAATGAAAATGATTGATCACCATATATAATTAATATACCTAATTAATATAATATATTTCATGGTCCTCATTGGATATATAATCATATAAATAAACCTTTTTTGTTGTGGGGTCGGATGGATTGATTAAGGTGGCCCTGGTTATTAGCTAATAATGTTATTTAACACATTATTGCCTGGATAGTACATACAATTAGTTGCATATATCCTGTTTAGTTGTTGTAGCCTGTAGCGTGTAGTTATTGTCACCAAAAGTCCAAGTGTCCAACTATATATATGTGCAACTACCTTATTAAAAACACATTTCTAGAAAGCAATCACTGGATAGTCATTATATATAGATACATCATATATCACAGTCATCACTGGGGCCTATTAAGGTTGCTTCAATTCAAAGTATCATTTAATTATTTATTTCATGATAAATTCATAATGCACGTCAATTTGCTATAGTAATTGATTGCATGCATAACTAGCACCTTTTCAAATAGTTTAGGATCCCTTGCAATTAATCTAAATTAATTCCTCTTTTTATCTTTTATAATACATATATAGTTTACAGAGTTAATTTTATAAGAAAATTTTTGTAATTAAATTTCACCATCTGAACAAACAAGAATAATAATTAATTAGAAATGTTTGTTTTATTCTTAAAATATTCATGAATAAATAGGAATATTGATAATAAATTACTTTTATCTTGACATTTGATTTTAGAAAACCTCAATTTTTTTTTTTACCAAAGTGTCCGTAACCTAACTTCAATAACATAACATAACTATCTGATCAAATAAACATGAATCATGTAACAAACACTTGATATATATATATTGGGTCAAACTCCGGTCTAACTATTTTTTTTTTTATAAAACCAACAAAAAATTTACAACTAGTTTTACTGATTTTTTTTAAATCGCTCAAATAAGCT
This sequence comes from Carex arenaria, assembly GCA_964058825.1. Taxonomy (NCBI): domain Eukaryota; kingdom Viridiplantae; phylum Streptophyta; class Magnoliopsida; order Poales; family Cyperaceae; genus Carex; species Carex arenaria. The sequence continues at coordinate 746,284 of CAXKVW010000049.1, read as the reverse complement.
TGAGCATGTTATGAAAACCAAATAATTATAAAACCATAAATCCAATTACAAAAGAAAGCATATACTTTACCAAGTAAATCTCTAAGTTCTTTAATGATTTTTTTTTAATTCTGTCTTATTAATACAAGATAATCAAATCATGTATACAAAACTTCAGAATTATCATTTCGTGTAGCAGAATTATGAAAATGACTGACAATAACCTTTCTAATATTCAACACCAATCTGAATGTGATTGGCGACAATAATAAAATGAATTAAAAATATTTGAATCAATTATTTCTCCATTCAAACATAAACTTAAAAACTAACTATTATACTGTCTGTTAAGAAATAAAGCTGACTGATCTCAATATTATGCTCATCAATTGGAATTAATTATCATATATATCACCTAAATTAAGCAACAGAATATTTCTGTTTAGATACGGATTTTCCGATCAAATCCCCACAAATTTACATTAAAGGATTCGGTGCGTTTCATCTTATTTATCTGGATTTTGATTCAGAACTAAACAGAAATACTCATGTTACCTTAAAAGATATGAACTACATCCATTGACAGTCCAGACATTATTTATTGCAGTGGGCCGGGTATATAAAATTAAAAGAGAGTATAGTACAAGTTGGGTGTTCTTAAGTTCATCAAATTCTTTAGTGAGTTTAACTTTATAATTTATCGAATTGGTTTCAAATAATAGATAGATAACTTGATAAAGGAGTTCAAAATCGAAAATTAGAAAGCTTTCTGAAATCGATAATTGTTGTAGTTCTCCTCGCAAGTTTTTCGAAAAACGGTCATATACTGAAATCAGACACTTGAGTGCCGAGATATACGCGTTTTCGTCAGAGATCGTCCTTTTCTGTGAAGATATCGTCTCTCTTGCATCATCTCTTGCTCTAGCCTCCTCTATTTGCGAGAAACGTTTAAGAGAAATATATGTACAACCTAGAGGTGTTTTAAAAATGAAAGAAGAGTGCTCCTTAATTTTTTTAATTGAATTAATACAATGTTTTTGTGTTTGTTATGTCATTTAATCAGGGTTTTATATTTTGAGATTGATATTAATTATTAAAAAAATTAATTAACAATTTTACTCCTCAATTTTCATAAAAGAAAAAAAAAACCCAAACCGCCAAGAATACCTAGTGGACCATCGGGATTTCTGATGATTTTGTATCTAGTGGACCGCCAGGATTCCTGATGGTTCTCTATAGAAGTAAATAGCTAGAAATCCTGTCAGTCGGGTATTTTCTTGTAAAATATATTTTTGTAATTTTTTATTTAATTGATGATATTAAAAAAACGGGATAATGATCTGTATTATAATTATTTTTGATGATATAATTGGTGATGTTGACGGAAGCTAATACAACACAATTGAATAAGATTGGTGACTATATTGTCAACATAGAAAAAAAAAGATTGATATGATGGTTCTCATAAACAACCAAATTCCACGTAGATGTAGATGTGGAAGTACAAAGGAAAAAAAAATTACCTGCCTCATGATCAGTTCTGTTGTGGCACGGTATCGTACGTATGAGTGTCGATTAAGTATTATAATTTGTGTTTTTCCTGTTGTGAGTAAAGAAAATGATATGATAAGACATTATTAGAAATGGTATGACACGGTACACGATCACAGATTCGACTCTGTTGCTGTTCAAATAGGAGAGCAAGATTTTGCTTTTCTAAATCTAACTATTAATTTTTTTTCATGCACAAATCTCAACATAAATAAATGGTTAAATTTGAAAAAACAGAATTCTGCTATCCTGTTTGGAGAGCAGTGAAGTTGGTTCCCATGATCACTTGATTGATTATTCATTTTTTTCAAATACTTCTTTGATTTTTTTTTCCCAACAACTAGCTTAATTAAATTACGAAAAAAATAGTTTAGTGTGTTCAAACATGAATACTTATTCTTTGAGATATTTCATATTTTGCGTGACGGATGTGTTCAGTGTCTATTAGGAGATAACATAGGAGGCCAGTATTATTTGAGTTTTGAGATTCGTGTATAATGTATGTATTTGAACAGTTGAGATTTTTCAAAAAAATCACGCAACATATGAGATATCTCAGAAGACCATGCAAATTCTTCAAACATGACTAACATGATCAAATGTGACCGATCAGGATGTAACTGATGTGCCATGATTTTTTGTGAGGTGTGACTTTCTCTCATTATTTTGATCACTATGCAGCACGTGCAAATTTAACTTGACTACGACATAGTACAGTAAGTGATCAAAATTATAACGTGTTCATCACGAACCGGCATAACATATCACAAATTTACTTTTAGAAAATTACTACTTTCAGATGGCTCGAAATTTGTAAATCAAGTAATTTTCTTTGTATCTAGAAAATAATAAAATATTTTGTTAAATGTTAAAGTCGGTCTTCAAATATATTTTCATATAAAAATTATATTTAACATTTCAAATCGATTGTTTGAAAAATGAAAATAAAAATAAAAATTCATGGCACAAAATCTATATGTAATATGAGGAGGGATCCACTTACACCATTTTTAGCGACATAAAATTACACCATCTATTTTTAAAGTTTAAACAATTGATCTGAACCGTTCAACGTGTTGAATACATTAAAATGTGCTTGCAGATCAAATTTTGCATTTTTTTTGAATTTTTTTTTAACTATTTATTAAGATGGATCGACTGTTTGAATACATTAAAATGTGCTTGCAGATCTAAACGGTTTGGATCGACTATTTGAACTTTAAAAACTTTAAAAACAGATGGTGTAATCTTGTGTCCTCAAAAAATAGTGTGAGTGATCAATATACATAGTATCATAACCTCACTCAAAAAAGTATACTGCAAATTTTTGTTTTATTTAAAGCCAAGTTGATTGTAAATGAAGTATACTGCAAATTTTTGTTTTGTTCAAAGCCAAGTTGATTGTAAATGAAGTGCTGTATATTTAAAGGTGGTCTATTATATAATGAACTGAAGGCAATCCAAACACGCAATTGCCAGTATAGGCATAGCAGAAAGGTATTCTGATTCTTCTTAAAAAGAAAATGGTATCACTATCCCATTCTTTATTATTTGCACCCACCATACCAGTAGCCTGATTCGTCTTGGTGCCAAAATGTTATTTTTTTAACTTTAATTTTTTTTTGGTGGCATGTTGGAAAGGAATATATGGAAATTAATGAATATATATTTGGATTTTTGGACCCATAAATGCACCTTACCAGTACATTTATATTGGCCCACTAAGGCCTTGAAATAACATGTTTGCGATTTTTTTTGTTGCTAATTTTAAAGATAGAAATTGGAATTTCCTTGGGCTATTTTAGTTGTTTAAATTGTAGTAAAAAATAATTATTGTACTTGAACTTGAGTTGAGATGAACTGATCAATTGCAATTATTATCATCTTGATTAGTTTGATTATGGAGATGAACATTTAGATTTTAGAATGAAGTATTATTTTATAAAGGAGGGTTCAAATGCCTCCATTTTTTGTGCCTGCACCATGCCTCCGTTTTTTAAAACTTTAATATTTCAAAATTTAAAACATAAAAGTCAAAATAAAACCGTTAGATGTGATCTATGTTATTTTCTCCATGTACTCATAAAAATTTATCACATATCGGTTTCTTTTTTATGTGAATCAATAAGTTGGAAAATCAAAGTCTAAAAATTGTCCACATTAGTGCATTTTTACAAACATTCAATTACAACCAAACCAAAGTTGTAATGCCATAATTTTTTACATGTGCATAGATACAATGATGTAGATCATATCCAACGGTTTTATTTTGACTTTTATATTTTAAATTTTGAAATATTAAACTTTTAAAAATAGAGGCATGGTGGAGGCACAAAAAATGGAGGCATTTGAACCCTCCTCTATTTTATAATTATTTTTATATTAAGTATATTTTTAATTTTTTTTCTAAAAAACATAAAATAGAAGCATATTTTGTGAAAATAATTTTATAATTTTGTAAATCTCAAGTATAGTTTTATAAATTGTTTTGAAAAAAAAAAAAAACATAGATGTGATATATGTCGGCAATCTTGAGAACAACACGATTTTATAATTTTGTAAAAAAGATATGTTACCGTTTCATAAGGTAGCTTTTAATTTTTTTTTATTAATTTTTTTAAATTTTTTAGTCACTTAATCATTTTAAAAATAATTTTCTCAATTAGATGAAATCACTTTCTTTAACCTTATTTTATTTGGATTATTAATTCATATAGGGACCTTAAAATACCTCTATATGAGGAGGGATCTACTTACAGCATTTTATAGTTACAACGTCTTACAATATGATTCTTTAAAGTCCAAACAGTCGATTCAAACCATTCAATATGATCTCTATATTAAAATGTACTCGGAGATCAAATTTTACATTTTCATGAATTTTTTTTTACAATTTATTAAGTATTTTACAAAATTATAAAATTTCAATTTGAAAATATTTTAGCATGGATATCATGTTGAACAGCTCGAATCAATAGTTTAAATATTAAAAAATAAAATATAATGAGGTATGAAAAATATGAGGTATTGAAATCCACCTCGTAAAATATGATTTTGGGTTCGTTGAAACAGGAGTTTGTTTCCAAGTCAAATTGGGTTGAAATTTAGTGAGCATAGCAATTGTTTGTAAAGAAATGCACTTTTAAATTTAGAATTATTGTAGTTATTGAGATAGAGAGATAAGATGGGGATTGGAGATTTGGGCCGGGTACGCCGCTGGCGCACCAGCATTAAAAACTCTGATACAAATGGAGGTGTTCACCTCCATTTTATTCTCTCCAGTTCCTCCAGTCGGGTACTTTAGTTTTATTTATTGGTAACTTGATGTGTTGAGTTGGGTTAATTGCAAGGCTGTTTCATTATATAATACAAACTAATTTTAATTCATGTTATAAGTTTGTTATTTGGTTGTCTTAATTCATATGTAAAGGTGCTTTAAGGTCCATACATAAATTAATAATCCAAATAAAATGAGGTAGTTAAAGAAAGTGATATTTCATCTAAATATTGAGAAAATTATTTTTAAAATAATTAAGTGACTAACAAAATTAGTTAAGAAAAGTTAAAAGCTATGTTATGAAACGGTAACATATCTTTTTTGGGTGTATTGTTGTCCTATCTCTTGAAATGTTTTCTGTATTTTTAGAGGATTAATAGAGGATCTGACTGGACATAAACAATCATTTTTATTTGTGAGAGTGTTTTGTATAATATGTACGATTATAAGTAATTATTAATATTCATAACTCCATAGCACATAATTACAAAATAAATCAAAATACCATCTCAAATAAAAAAAATCAAAATATTATACTTTTAAAATAATACAAACATAAACATATCTAAATTAAGTTGGTCCAAACAGAAAACAATCCAAAACCAAAAAAAAATTATAATCCAAATAAACTATCCTCTTATAATATGAATTATTAAAATTCTAAAGTTTCATTCTCATCCATATTTATCTCAAAAAAAAAATCCTCAAATTCAACCCAATGCACTGGAGAGCTTCCGATTCTCTTGCACTGGAGATATTACAAACCATCCAGAGTATTAAAATTATGAAAGAGTTCATGTGAATGGATGCTTGGCACGTGTAATCCGAGCTGCATACGCTTTATTTCATTTTTTTTTTTTTTTATTAAAATCCCATAACTATGTCTATTCAGCTTTAATTTCTTCTTCTCCCATCTTATTTTGTCTCCTCCTTTCAAACTCTTCTTTAGGGGCTCCACTCTGTGTTCTTCTTCAAAATCATCTCTCTCTTTCTCTCTGTGGGTTGTTTGTACTTGAAAGTTCATAGCTTTATGATCAGAAATGGAGGTGGATTATCAAGAGGTAAGCACTAATTCCTTCTAATCTTTTTAATTTCATGTGTAAATGTTTATAAAGATTCAATCTTTTTTATGTGATATGATAGGAATATATCAGAAATTCAAGAGGTGTTCAGCTCTTTACATGTAGATGGGTACCTCTCTCCTCTGCTCCTAAAGCACTTGTCTTCCTCTGTCATGGTACTTTGTTTCATTAATTCAAGAAAAATACTTAATTTTTTTTATTAGTTGATTATTATAATTTTTTTTTTATAATTTTCTAATAGGTTTTTTTTTTGCATGGTTTATTGATTTTATTGCAGGGTATGGGATGGAATGCAGTGATTTTATGAAAGGTTAGAGTTTTATTTGTTACTAATTGAAATATTACTTTTCTTTTTTCTTTTATTTATGTTTATATTTATTTCTCTTCAAACTTAATTTCCACAATTTAAACTTTTTTTTTAAATGTTCAAGATGCCATTCAAATTCAGTTTTTTGAGAGAAACACGGAAATTAAATTGGAAAACTATATATCCAACTCATGCAATGCATGATTTAGAGCTAAATTTATCTTCTTCTTTTTTATTTAGAATTCCTATTAAGAGCTAATCTGTACCCAAATGATTCTTTTTTTTAGTGCTTATTATTTGTTATTGCACATAATTAAGCTTTATCAAATACTATGACAATTTAATATTAAATTTCTAATATAGCCGTTTTTTATCTAAATATAATTTTTTTAATCTTGAAATATATGCATAAATTTTATTGTATAATGGTGATGATTTCCTTGCAAAAGCATCATCATCTATCAACTACTCCATTGATTAATTTAAAAGCGTTCCATTGATAGCTCTCAAAAGGTAAGGTTAATTAAATGAAAAAAATATATAAAAAGTGTTTGTCTTGAAATTAAAGGGGTTGCTGACGTTAGAGTTGCAAACGGGTCGGATATTATCCAACTATATCCGGATCCGTATTAGAAAATTAGATATGGATATTTTATATCCGAATATCCATAGGAATACGGATATGTTTTTAAATTTTAATTATCCGTATCCGAATAATAGATATATATCATATAGTTTAGTATTATGAAAAAAAATATGTTATTGACCATTATAAAAAAGTGGATATCCGTATCCGTTTAACATCCGATCCATGTCTGAATCTATCTAATATCCGATCTGTATCCGAAAAATAAAAGTGGATACAAATATGGTTTTACCACTATCCGATCCGTTTGCACCCCATAACTGACATAGCACCAAATTACAGTATCTTACAGAAAAACAAACAAATATTTTTGAAAAAAAAATATAAGTACCCATCTAATCCGTTGGTTTGGTTCCTAACTACCCATCTATATTTCTTCCTTTTTTCTTGGGTGCATCTATATATTATTAATTAGGTCTCTTAATTTATGTCAAGAGGGACATATTCCTAATTAACCTCATTAAGATATTTCTTCTCATGTTTGTTATTATGTCCTTCTGATGTTAAATCAGATGAAAACAAAATAAGGTGGGTTAGGTAACCAAAAAAAATTGTCATATATCACCTATCAATTTTCTCTCACTTAATTTAAAGCATTCTTAAATGCACACACACCTAAGTATACCCAAACAAACCCTAATTGATGTTTCTTTTTGGTAATCTAGTTTAATTTCGTTATCATAATGCTTTCTTCTAGAAACATTCAACTCAATTTAAATCTTTGATATTAATTGTATGACTGTCATGTATGCACTAAGTTTTGTTGGAAGGTATGAAAAGCAAAAAAGAATTAATCATTTCAAATAGCAGCCTAGTAGGTGCACTAAGTCAACTTTTTTTATGTGCTTTTTATAAATTTATTTTGTAGGCATCTTTCTATTGTCATTTTTTTACATATAATAATACAAAGAAACAAAGAAATACATTTCATGGGTCCCGTATTTGTATTGTTTTGCTAAAGGAGATATATATATAGTAGAGCCCACAAATTTCTATTCAAGGTGGGACCCACAATCTGATACTGGTTGGTTGTTAGCCAGTGTGAAAGCATTTATTATTTGGGTATCTTATCTACTCATGTTTTCACCATAAAAAATTTTCAATTTCTAATGTTTTTTTAAGGGGTCTCTAGGGAAATATATATTTTATATATTAATTGTTTAACTAATGTTTTCCTTGTTATCCAAAAATTTCTATTGCTAAGACATTTCTACAAGTATGATGTAGGGTTTGAATTTTTTTTTTTAAAAAAATTGACTATGACATAGGTCAAACATAGACTTTCTGATTTGTAAATTTAAAATTTTACCTTTTGATTTTGACAACACAAAATTGAAACTTTCTATTACTATTTAATATGTTGGCAAGCATGTCTTCATCTAGAAACTAAATTAATACATCTCCTAAACTTTATCTATATCTTCTAATTCTTGCTGTAAATAATGTAGCATTTTGATTTTATTTTTCAATGACATCAAGATTGTACATATCAATTGATGTATTTATTTTTCAAATATTTGATGTTCATCACATGGATATTAATTTTATGTCTTAATTATATTCATCTACATAAATCTTTAGTAATCTTATAATTAATACATTCTCCTTTTAGTACTAAGGAGAATGTATTAGGAGCAACTTCTTAGAACTAAAATTAATTATTTAGGAGCAAAAAACACACATTTTTTTAAGGAACACAGTACTTGAACTAATGTATATATATACAATTGTTTTTTTGCTAATTAATTAATTTTGGTGACCTAAATCTAACATCAAAACTTTATTTTCACAAAAATACTTCAGAATGTGTTCTATTTTCTCTTTTAAAGAACAAAAAACAAAAACAAATGTTACATAGCACCTGTTCCAAGGGTAAAGTAGTGATGTGCTTAAATAAATGATGGGTTTATCATTCTTATTACTTTAGAAGCACATGATCAGGAACTGACGGTCGAGATTTATTGTGGTGGCAGCATGCGGGTTAACACTCGCGACAGCAGGGTACGGTGTGTACGGCATAGATTATGAGGGTCATGGTCGATCCATGGGCGCCCGGTGCTACATCAGGAAATTCGATCATATTGTGTCTGATTGTGACCGGTTTTTCAAATCAATTTGCGGTAATTTCTACTACTATATTATACTCTTTCCTTTTTTTTTTTCTTTAAAATAATTGATTTCTTAGTTTGAACAATGCAAAAGCTGTTCTCAGAATATTTAATTTGATCATTTCTTGAAATTTGGATAAATTTAAAATTGAAGTTTGAAATTTAAATGGGAGACAGATAAGGAGGAGAATAGAAGAAAGAGTCGGTTTCTGTACGGAGAGTCGATGGGGGGTGCGGTGACATTGCTGCTTCATAGAAAGGACCCCACTTTCTGGGATGGTGCTGTTCTTGTGGCCCCCATGTGTAAGGTAATATATACATTAGTGCAATTAAATATAAATATAAATATAAATATAAAATAAGTGAGGCTATGGTACAATGCATAGCGTAGATTCATTTGTACTATGGAGCAATAATTTCATTTTCAAAGTTCAAACAGTTGATCTAAACCGTTCAACATGATCTTTATATTAAAATGTACTTGCATAATAAATTTTACATTTTTTAGAATTATTTTACTATTTTGTTTTAGATATATAGTAGAAAATCACTACTTTTGAATGGTCTCTAGACCATTCAAAATGTAAAATGTAAAATTTGATCTACAAGTATATTTTCATATGAAGATCATGTTGAACGGTTCGGATTGACTGTTTGGACTTTAAAAATGGATATTGATTCATAGTATAGATTAATATGCACTATGCATAGTACCATAGCCTCACAAATTGATGGATATTTTATTAAACATAAAAGCACTAGGAAAATACCTCGTCTGAACCCTTGCAATATTAAAATCCAGTGGAGGATGAAATTTAATTTGTGACTGTCAACATTTTTCAGTCTTCACATGTTGTTGCAGTGCACCGCATCAGAAACCCAGTTTTTAACCTAGCTAGCATGCAAATCCTGTATTAGCTTGAATTTGAGTTCATATATCAGCAAAAAATAAAATTGAGCTTTCTAGAAAGAGGGCCAAATTTGTCAATAGTACTGCTTATTCAAAGGACAAAAAGAAGTAGAGAAAGTCAAAGAGGTTTGGTGCAAGTTTTAAATACTAGAGCAAATAACAGCATCTATGTTTGTTTGCATATATTTGTTTTTGTTATGCCAGTAATGATATTTATAGTTGATAGTTGTAACTACTGGTTTCATCTTCAACTAGAATGGGGGAATTTCATGTATACCCCCCAAACTTCGAAATTACGTATTAACCCCTCTAAAATTCATAATATCATATTTACCTTCTAAATTTAAGAAACTCACAAATTTACTCAATTTATAGTCTTTTCTATTGAAACTCATTTTAAATTTATAAAGTTCCCATTTTACCATTTTACCCTCTATTAACAGATATCAGAGAAAGTGAAGCCGCATCCTGTGGTGGTTTCATTGTTGACACAAATTGAAGAAATTATACCAAAGTGGAAAATTGTTCCGACAAAGGACGTGATCGACTCAGCTTTTAAAGACCCGATTAAGCGCGAAAAGGTCCCTCCTACTTTTCATATTTCTTTCCATTGCTATCTGAGCATATAGAAGGTATATGTAGTCACAGTAAAATAACAAAGATTCCTCTAGAAAGAAGTTTTATCAGAAATTTAATAATGGATTTTGTAATACATGACTTAATTAGTATTAAAATGAGGTCACCTAAACAAGTTGTACCTAATCTATCTATATATTGTTTTTCTTTTTCTTTTTGACAGATCAGAACCAACAAATTGATATACCAAGACAAGCCAAGACTAAAGACAGCGCTTGAATTGCTTCGGACAAGTATGGACGTAGAGGATAGCTTATCAGAGGTATAGCACTCTCTTTTCTTCATTTAAATACACGAAAATCTATATTTTAATTCATTGAATTCCTATTATGCAGCTGCATTTTTATTTGTTAATGATCACTTTTGTACTTTTTAGTTTATAAGTTTATCTTTTTTAAACATATTTGATTAATATATTGATAGGTGAAGCTGCCATTCTTTGTATTACACGGGGAGGCTGATACAGTAACCGACCCAGAAGTAAGCCGTGCATTATACGAGCGAGCAAGCAGTTCTGACAAGACTATAAAGCTATACCCAGGCATGTGGCACGGGTTGACAGCTGGCGAACCCGACGACAATGTACAACTTGTTTTTGCTGACATCATTTCCTGGCTTGACCGAAGGAGCTTCAAATGGGCCACTGACCGAACCCGTGAAGTTGTGATTGAACCGAGTGATTGTGAGACTGTTAGTCCTGATGCATCTGACAAGAAGCATCAGAGGCGGTTTCTTTGCGGGTTGAAGAGTCGTACACAACATCACTCGGCCATGTGAGCTGGCTGGAATGGCAGAGTCTTTTTGTCGAACACCTTCCATGAAGAATAATAGTAGGTGGTATAGAAATACAAGCATAATGTAATGATCCTAGATTAGAAGGGGTTCATTAATCAGGATAAATTCACTACTGTTAGTGATAATTTGCAGAGAACATTTTTTTTTTTCAAATTTAGTTGTGGGGATTTGCAATTTGTTGCTATTACTAATATTGGTAAAAATAAACCTAGGCATTAATAATGTTTAATACAAAGTTTACAACGCTAGATGATAAAAAAAAAAAAAAAAAAGAGAGTTTAAATTGGGCTGTTAATGGGCTTTCTTCATGAGATATTTTTCTATAAATTGATCTTAGAACAATACAAGCAAGCAAAATGCCTCTCATGGGTTCCATGACAGGCTCATATAAAATGAATTTTGGGCCTAAATGTTGGCCTCTATTAGTTATGTTAACATAGTTTGAAAGTGTAAATCCCAGTATATATTTCTAGAAATAATGTTCAGCTTCTTTCGTTTGAACTTCAGAGAAACATTCTTTAAACTAAAGAGAACCAAACTGATGAAATTACAACTATTGATGGTGATATAACACAAGATATACTAGTAACAAAAGACCTAAAATAACCCTAAAAAAATTCAAAACCAAAGCCTACTAACATGTCTAGTTTTGGTCACCGAAAATGCGTTTGCGGAAGTCGGTGACCATCAAAGGAAGGCCTTCATGGAGGGAGATCTTGGGTTCCCAACCGAGCATCTCCTTGGCACGCGTGATGTCGGGTTTTCTCTTGTGTGGGTCATCTTCTGTGTTGGGTCTGAACTCAATCTTCGCCTCTGAGTCAATTGTGTCTTGAACCACCTTGGCAAGTTCTAGCATGGTAAACTCGCCCGGGTTGCCTAGGTTGAACGGGCCCATGTGATCGCCTTCCATTAGCCGCATCAATCCCTCCACCTGTGTACATTTATATTTAAGCAATTATTGCGATGACTCGAGACATGTTGATTTTTCACGAGATAAATTAATTTGTATTAATGTAGAGAAACAGACCAGATCGGAGACGTATTGGAAACTTCTGGTTTGTTTTCCATTGCCGTAAACTGTCATCGGTTCCTTTCTCAGTGCCTGAACCAGTAATTAAACAAGAACTAATTAAGTTGTTACATGTATTAAGGAGAACATCTAAGAAAGTATCAGAGAATCGAAAGCATGGAAAGAAAGGACCGAGAAGAGAATATATAGACCTGTGCGACAAAGTTACTGACGACACGGCCATCATCGATACACATGCGGGGCCCATAGGTGTTGAAGATCCTTGCTATCCTCACCTAGATAGAGATATACAAGGCATTATGTAGCAATATATATTATCACACATTATCTATGGTACCTAACTACAGATTACAGATTAAGAAACAATTTGCCTATTTTTGAAGATTTAAGTAAAATGACTCTCTGACTAACCAAATTAATTAAAAGAGGAGACAACAAAAATATATACCTCGAGATTAGCACTGCGATGATAGTCCATGGTTAATGTCTCAGCTGTGCGCTTTCCCTCGTCATAGCAGCTCCGGACGCCTGCCATGCGGTGCGGGCCATGTTATCAGTTCAAGTTAAAATTTTGATTTTGAATTCTGAAAATTAATTAAAGTAAGAAGAATTAATTAAGGTAATTAATGTAACAATTTCAGATATGTATGCACCGATCGGGTTGACGTTGCCCCAATAGGTCTCGACCTGGGGGTGCTGGAGAGGATCGCCGTATACCTCCGAGGTGCTCGTTAGAAGAAACCGAGCGCCGACCCGCTTTGCCAGACCCAGCATGTTCAGTGTCCCCACCACATTAGTCTTGTGTTATAGTGTCAAGGGAAGTTCATGTTTTTCCACATTAAAATTAAAAGGGAAATAACCAAAAACAAACAAACAAACTGCAGTACACTAGTACACACACACACACACTGGACTTGTTAGAATTTTCATAATTAACCTTTTCAAGATATGATCATTTGTTCAAGAATGCTTACAGTTTGTGCATGTTAAAGCAATATTCAGGTCAATGTGGCAATTTAATTTCAATTGGAGGACTGGTGCTGTCCATTTTCAACCTCGATGGAGGGACTTGTAAAAGTGTGTGTGTGTGTGTGTTTTTTTTTATTATTTCTCTTTTTAAGTGAGCATGTGCATGCAGCATGTTCACCATTTGCGATTGGTACGCAACAGGAGAATGAATCTGTATCATACGATGAATGATGTTTCAAGATTCGTGCGAATCTTTGGGAAGTGCATTTACAAATGATAACAGAATTAAAAAGTTCTGGATCCTTATGCATGCAGGCATGCAGCATGCACTCAATTTAAAATTAAATATCAACTGGAGATGTCCTTTTTGGTTGACTCGGATCTAGATCCTTCAATCTGCCTTCATTAATTGGTTCTCAAATTTAAATGTGAAAGATATATTCATCATTTTCTGAAGAAGTTATATAGATTTTTAAATATTTTAACAGCTCTATGCTCAACGGCGGATTCAGAATTTTCACCAGAGAGATAAAAAAATAGCGAATCGGAATTAAATAGCTAATTAGGTTCAAATTTATTAGCTAATTGGATACTAATTAAATAAAATGCTCCGATTTATAATTTTCAATTCTCTAACTTTTAATTCTAATTATCAATTAATATGCAAATTATAAGCTCGAACCTAACTTTAACAAATAATTATTACTAATTAAGATGAATGCATGCACTATGCATTATTCAGATATCTAGTCTGAATAGATATATATAAGATGAACATTGAGCACATGCATGCATGTATGTACATAAAAATAAACTACCAAGTGCATGCATTCAAATGAAACAAAGTAATTAAAATTGAAAAATATCAATAAATACAGTTGTCCGTAAGTAATTAAATGCTTTTAATTAAGTTATTTATTAGCATAGCCCCCACTAAATTAATGAAATTTAAACATGCAAAAGGAACAAAGTAAAAGCGCCAAATATTTTTGAAATTTTTTGGAAAGCCCCTCGTAAATAAAGTAAATAAATAAATGCCTAATCCTACATTATATTATACTAATAAATTGATCTCCTACATCTTGGCCTCCCACTAGAAAGTAGACTCTAAATATACAATAATAAAAAATAAAAAAGCACCAAAATCAGAATCTACTCAATAGGAAATTACCACTTGTTATTTATGAAGTATGTCAAATATATAGAAAATTAATATAAAAAAAAATTTACCATGATGAGAGAAAGGATATGATAGTCTTCACCGGGTTGTACTTGTAATGCACCGGCGATGCGGGGCACGCGAGGTGGTAGATCTGATCCACCTCCAAGAGAATCGGTTCAACCACGTCATGCCTAATCAACTCGAAGTTCGGGTTGCTTAAATGGTGTAATAAGTTATCCTTCTTGCCGGTGAAGAAATTGTCGACTACAATCACGTGGTCCCCACGATCAATCAGCCGGTCCACTAGGTGGGATCCTACGAAACCGGCCCCACCCGTCACCACGATCCTCAAACCCTTCTTTTTCAATCCTAGCGGCACTTTGCCTCCCACGTAATGCATGTACGATTTGGATCCGGATAGAGCGTTTGTCTCGATGACTTCCACGTGGGACCCATACAATGATTCTGAGGATTGTGGGGCCACTGAGGGGCGAAGGAGGAAAAAGAGAGAGGCGAGGAGCATTCCAACGAGAGAGAACAAAAGGCGTTGCTCGGAGATGAGGTACCGACCAATGCGGGTCACCCACGTCAGCCTCTTGACGGGTTTGGGGGAGTAGATTGACGGGTTGGATTGCGAATCATGCCCACCGCGGAATGTAAGTTCTGAGGAGCCCATTGTGGTTTCAAAGATTTTTGGGGGTCTTTTGAGAAAATAACTGCTTCACCTCATCACCTCAGGCGTGAGAGAAGAGTTGCCAATGGGCGCCTAATGAAGTATTTATTTGAAAGAAGTAAGAAAAGTAAAGAGTAGGGGTTAGGGGTATGGTGAACCGATTTTTTTTTTTTTTTTGAGGAAAGGTATGGTGAACCGTTGGAGGTTGTCTAATGTAATGTTATATAGATAACCTTTGAACAATTTTTATTTGAATGTACGCCCTGGATTTTGGAGAATTCATATCACTTAAGGTAGCGTAATTTTTGGGCTTAGACATGGACCGTTTGATTAGAATCTGCACGAATATTAAAGGAACCTCGAGCATTTCATCTTTGAGTGAATTATTCTAGATTTTGATCAGACTGTCTAGATCTAAACAGAAATATTCTGCTAGATATGGACTCGAAACAGGAAGAGTTTGTGTTAAAACTTTTTCAAATTTGTTTGATTATTCGGACAAACTTTGAAATTAATTTCTTATTCTATGACGCTTTAGTATAATATAATTGATATCTTTATATTAAGAGGCGAAATTATATTTGTTAAATGAGAGTCAATTGATATTTATTAATTTAATCTAAACAATCTTTAAACTTGTACTATTGATTATAATATTAAAGATAAAATTGCTATATATTTGATAAAATTGACTTTCCTACATTAAAATCCTTATGTGCATATTGACCCTATAGAATTATTAAAATCGTTATGTTTATAATTATTAGAAATGTTTATGTGCATATATTTTAACCGTCATAAATTAAAATCCTGTCTTGTACCTCTGTTTATCTATATTACATCTACGTTAGAGAAAAACTACTATTAAAAGAGTAAAATTATTATATGTGTAGTGAAGCATAATATAGATATCTGGTGGGCATATAAGAAAAATTAATTTAACTAATAAATTTCAAAAGCCGTCGATGTGTTGCTATTCGCCCACGTGTACCTCGATTAGACTGATAAATTATGACTAAATATTGACGGCGTGATTGGCGCCGTCAGTGCCAAATTCGGTACCCTTCTTATTCAGACAATTTTCAAACTTAACGGCTGTTGACCTGCCACGTTTGATGCAATGACCGATTTACCCTCCGCTGGTCTAATAGGTTAGCGATCTAGTTAGGGTGCAATCGGATAAGATATTATCGGTCTGTATTCAAAAATTACATGTTGATATTCGATATTTAAATATATGTACGGATACAGATATTAATTATTCATACTGAATAGTAGATATATACTATATATTTCAATATATATTATGAAAATATTAATGTATATATGCACATATATCCAATATCAAATCTTTACTCGTACATATCAGTTTAATATCTGATTTGTATTTGAAAAATAAAAATAGATACGGATTTAATTATTTACCAATTTTAATTACCATATTTTTTTAATTTCCCATTAGAATTTCACATGGGCAAATTTACGGAGGGATTTGGGTTCGGTTGGGTAATTTTGTACTGGATCCGCTAATGGCAGCGAAGCCCATGTGAGAGTATCCTGTCAAATAAATTAATTTGCGGTATTACCCTTATACATTTGATTACAGTTACGGTACTGTTGTCTGCTATCTCCCTTCACATGGAATGTGAAGATTCTTTTTCAAGTTCATTACATTTTACTATTTGTCGCTCCATTTCATCGAAGCTGGAGATCTCCATTTTAACAACAGTTGAATTATTCTGCAAATTTGTCAGATCGAATAACTTGCATTAATTAAAATTAATTAGATTTGTCCAAGAACTTTAGAATCAAATTTAGGGAGTGAAGGACGGTCCCATGAGCGCATGCATCGGACCAAAAGAAAGAAAAGAAAAGGGGTAATTTTGTTTTTGTTTTTTTTTTTTACTTTTTAAGTTAATATTTTTTTATAATTTAACTAGAAATAATTTAGAATTTGTTAAGAAATCGGTAAATAAGAAACTATTACAAGATCGAGTTAAGAGACAAATAAGATAAATTTAAAATGTAAGAAGTAAATAAGTAATTGAAGATGTCTTCAATAACAAATTTAATCTAATTAAATTAACAAATTACTAAACAACACAAATTAATACAATTACTATGTATTACCCACAAAACAACCCAAATTAATACAATCAAATTAAATTCCACACAATTAATTACTCCGAAATGGGTTTTAAACCACCAAAGAAATACTTGTTGAAGTTGTTTTTTTTTTCTAGAACTTTTTCTTTTAAGGCAATCTAATTTTTTAGGCTTCTTTCATTTAATATATTATGCCTAGAGATTTTTTCCTAAAAAAGAAAAACAAAACAAAAAAAAGGCGTGCAAGATAAGTTAATGGGTTTAAAACTCTTTGCAGATTTTTAAATAACAGATTTACTCAAAGTTTTGACACTGATAGTATACAACCTTAGAATAATACATGTCTCAAGTAAACAACTTCTTGGTACTAAAATGATGCTATCAATGTTGATTTTTTTTTTTTTTTTATCTAGTACCCGATTAATTAATGGAGTTGAACCTGATTAGCTATTTTAATCCGATTAGTGCCCTACCCGGCCCGACAGAAATCCTGGGTCTTCCCCTGCATACAAAGTGGCCTATGTGCACCAAGCCATTGCCACATCATTTTTGCCATTAATGTCTTGTTGAGGATGTAATTAAGGTTTTTTATGCTAAG
Organism: Carex arenaria; assembly: GCA_964058825.1. Classification (NCBI taxonomy): domain Eukaryota; kingdom Viridiplantae; phylum Streptophyta; class Magnoliopsida; order Poales; family Cyperaceae; genus Carex; species Carex arenaria. The sequence continues at coordinate 728,455 of CAXKVW010000049.1, read as the reverse complement.
GCCCCCTAGATTTTTTTTATTTTGTGACCAAACCCCATGATGGCAAACTCATGTATTTCGCATTTTGGTCCTTATGCCCATGCCACAAGAACTTTCTCCAGAACTTATCGATACTTTGAATTACCCATGCTGGCTGTTTAACTATAATATAAAAGTGCTATATTTTACACATACAAACTTTCATTTGGCCTGGTACGCTCATTTCTGACATGACATTATATATTCATACTAGTGAGTGATCCCTGGACGTAGAAAGTGATATTTTATATATTATTATAGAGGTTTTTTTTTTTAGCAAGTGTGAGAGATCTAGTAGAGACAATACACCTTTGATTCAGGTCATATAGGTTGTTATCATGGCATTATGTTAGATTTTGTTAAATACAATTATGCGTGTAATTGTGAGTGATATTTTATTCAGTTAGGCATTTGTTCAATGTAATTATGAGTGTGTTAATTAGCTAGGAAGTTGATGTCTTCCTGTGGATTAACAGTGCCTAGATCAATTTCTTATGTAATTATATATATTGTACATTATTAGTGGCTATCTTTGCTAGGTAGAGCTGGAGTTGGATAGCTGTGGTCGAGAGGTTCTAGTGACTACATTTGTAATTAAAAACTTTTTCTAATATATTTCAATTCGCTGCCAGCCATCAAAAAAAAAATTAGCTAGGAAGTTCCTACTTATAATTAGCTATAAATAGTCTCTGTACATGCAAGAATGAGAAAAATAATACAATCATGTCTACTATCCTTTCTCTTTCTACATTTTATAATAAGGAATGAGTCAAGCTACTCAATAATAAAAATCTAAATGGGATTCTCCCATCGAGTTTTGAACCTGCTGCAACCTACCACTAGGTGAAAAACTAGTTCTCCATTATATATATTATAGAGTTGAAGATTGTAAAATGAGAAAAAGGTAACTAAATCTGAGTAAATTTAATGAATTCTTTTTGTAAAGATTATATATATCTAGGATGGCATATTGAATGCCTGTGCTTTCTTGGCGACTTTTATAAACACATCTTCTAGTGTTGTATCTGCCATACCCCATGCATAAACTGTAAACCCCATGCCTTTCAACTTCTCCACTGCCTGAAAAACATCTGAAATTCTCACCTCCTGTTTTGGTATTTCAAACTTTTGTGTACCAGAAAGGTGGTATATCTTCTTTGAATTTTTTGACAGACGCCGCACTAGGGCTTCTACTTCTTTTTCGTGCTCTGATGAGGTAGTCATGGTGAACACATATGTTCCTCCATACCTTGCCTTCAACTGCATGCCATTATATTACATTATATTAATTAATTATACAAATCAAATTCCAGACAAAACACAAGTAATGTGTGTAAACCTTTTTGTTAAGATCAGAAATTATGTATACATACCTCCTTAGCGTTGCCTAAACACTCAAAGCTTCCATCTACAAAAATACCAAGCCGGTCACATAAAGCTTCTGCCTCCTCCATTGAATGTGCTTAAACAAAACAATTTGGAAATTAAGTCATTAAATAATTGGCTCTAGTTCTGATTGTTAGTTATAAGAAGTTAATTAATTATGATAGGAGATCAAACTAATTAATAATACATACATACTTGTAAGAATAATTGCACGGTCTTTCTTCGCTTGCTTGACGACATTCCACAAAAGGTTTCTCGAAGCCGGGTCCAATCCCGTACTAGGCTCATCCAAGTAAACAACCTAAAATTGCACTTGATAATAAATTTTTATGCTGCTAAACAAACCCAAATTAATTTAATCAGCAAGCGAATCTGATTGCAAAACATGCACCTTTGGGTCTCCAATGAGAGAAATTGCAACACTGAGCCTTCTTTTCATGCCACCGCTATATGTTCTCACTTGTTTGTCTCCAACCCCACCATTGAATAAATTAAGGTTCTTCAGTGATCCTTCCACTGCCTACTTAATTTTTCCATGCCATTATTTGCTAATTAATTAGTGTACATTATTTCAAGAACAAATTTAGGAAGCTCAACAAAAAAAATAATACCTGCGTTAGAGCGTCACCGGCAAGATTTTTGAGCCGGCCATAAAATAACAAATGTTCCCTTCCAGTTAAAGTTTCCCATAACAAACTACATATTTTAACACAAGAAAAAATAATTAAGTTCATTAAATTGTCTGTCAACAACCGTAATTAACTAATTATAAGAGCAAAAGTTCAAATAGTTGTTCCGAACCGTTAAACATGATCTCCTTAAGAAAATGTACTTGAACACCAAATTTTACATTTTTAGAATTTTTTTACTATTGTTTACATCTGAAAGTAAAATTTTTTATTAGATAAGATGTAACAAAGAGGAATTCAGGGAAACTAAAGAAAAATAATTTGGAAAATATATAGGGAAGTTTAGCAAAGGTGCTAACTCATGTTGGGGGCAAACTCCCATGGTTGTATAGATGCCATCCATGTCAGTCCTTATGTCCATTCCTTGTACATATGCTGTACCTGATGTTGGCTTAATCAACCCAATCATCTGTTTACACAAAAAATATGTAAGTCCCCTATTTATAATTGTCTCAATTAATATATATCATTTTACCTATACATGCACATCATATCCTCATTTTGCACAGTTAGTTAACAAATTCAGAAGCCAATTAACAAGATTACTCATACAGGAAAGTATATATATAAGAACCATGCATATTTATTGGAGAGTAGGGTTTTTGTTGAAAGGGCTTTGGACAAAGCCTCATTCAAATCTAGGCCTAAACAGTCTGATCCGCGTCAAAATTCACACACACGACTTAGATTCAAGTGACCATTTCAATTAATTAATTTTTTAAATCAGTTCGCAATAATCTCAATGAAGATCGGACAAATTTAAGCCCTGATTTGGATAAAAGAAGGAAAGTACAAACCATACTGATGAAAGATGTCTTGCCAGCACCGTTGGAGCCGAGCAAACCAAAACACTCGCCATGCGGTATAGCGAGAGAGAGACCCCTCACCGCCAGCTTTTCGGGGTTGCCGTCCCGTGCAGGGTACACCTTTCTTATGTTGTCAGATATCACACCATAGTTGATTACATTTTCTGGCGCCATAATCAGCTTCTCCACCAACTCTCTCTGAAATTCAGTTCATTATAATTTTGCTATAACTTATATCCTTCCCATTGATCCAACTACTACAATTATCTGAAAACCTAGAAAATTTCCTATTAATACGAGTGAGACTAGGTACTTTGCAAAGCACAGACCAGTCTGTGCTATGGATTCATATCTCTATTTTCAAATTTCAAACAGTTGATGTGAACCACTCAATATGATCTCAATATGAAAATGTACTTGGAGAACAAATTTTACATTTTGTATAATTTTTTACTACTTTTTTAAATAGATAGAAAATCACTACTTTCGGATGGTTAAAAACTTTATATCAGATGATTTTTTATCTATGTAAAAAACAGTAAAACATTCTAAAAAAATATAAAATGTGATCTCTAAGTACATTTTACATGAAGATCATGTTGAACGGGTTGGATCGATTGTTTGAACTTTATAATTAGAGATATTGATCTATAGTATGGACCGTCCCGTGCTTTGCAAAGTTACCATAGCCTCAATGCTATTATTATACATAACCAAACAATCGATTACTATTCTCCTACAAATAAAATAAAAAAATGAAAAAGGAGGAGACATCAAACATACCTCTTTAGTGATATCAGGCTTGCTATGAACATCAATGACTACTTTGGCAGAGCCCTGGCGTTTGAAGCTAGTCGTCAACTGACGTGATATTGACCTGTTCATCTTGTCCTTCTTAAAAACTTTCAAGAAAAATAAGGGTTCTTTCGGGATGCCGCCTCCGAGAGATGACACCTGGTTGAGGTAGAACGCTAGAGCAAGCAGCCCCACCCACTCTAGCATCATCATAATAATTAAATTACTCATGCCGTTCTCTGAGTCACTCAGATCACTCCACCTCATTCCCGTGCCTGTATCAGTACTTGCGGTATGCTGCCCAAACTCATAAAAGCACCGGTACAGAGAGAAGCCCGGTACCAGCTGCATCACTATAAGCCAACCCCCTATTTCCCATTTTAAAAGAAAAATATGGCATTAATGAGAATCTCCTACTGTATGGTTAATATTTACTTAAAAGTTATCTTACCTGGAAAAGATGGATCTTCAATAAAGATTCGCAAAAAGTATTCGCCGAGTAAGCCAGATGCAAACACATAAATGTAGCCAATCACTGCATTCATCGCACAGTTTAAATATGCAACATTACAATCAAAGTTTCTCTCTTCTTATTTTTTTTTTTTCAGTGAGAGATTATATGTAGAGAGTTGCTAATTAATTAGGTTTCTTTAGTTTGCATTTGTTATATACAAAATGTTGTTAGTCTGACCTGTAGCAGTCTTGACAGTTGAAAAGAAAGAAGCTACAAGAAAAGCGAAGGCGATCTGAAGATTGATGAAAATGAAATAGAATACTACTTGTAGGCTGTAGTCAATTGATGTGAAATAGCTCAGTCCTGAAGAAAACCAAGATATTACTCAACATTTACATTAAAAATCTCAAATTCATAACAATATTATACAGGAGTGGAACTAGAAAATTAAGATGAGGAGGCTGAAATGTATAATTAATAACATGTGTAAATGCATAATTTGTTTGTCACTGAAACTTGAACTCAAGTCTTCCCAAGTCTTCCCAATCACAAAATATAATTTTAACTACTATGCTACAAGAGCACACATTTAACTCTTTACAAGAGTACACATGCATTTAACATTAATTCAAGAGGGGAGTTAAACTATATAAACTTCAAAATAACGAAAGTTCAATGAAATTTGTATACACATGACGAAAAACTTTAAAATCATAGAAAATGCTGATATTAAAAAAAATTAATCAAAGAAGATTGCTACCTATTAGAGTGCCAAATATCACAAAGCAAATCATGTAGGTTGTAGATAGCAATAAGAAGTACAAATAAGAAATCAACCAATAGGGACCATCAGTTAATCCATGCATTTTCATCATTATCTTCAATTTTTGTTGCTTCTCATAAACCAAGTATGTGAGTATTACCTATAATACATGAGAAGTATATATGAAGTATTAATTAGTAAGAAATTACAAGTTTACTAATTTATGTATTTTATTAATGAGGTTCAAATGCCTCTATTTTTTATGCATCTTTCATATATTCACTTTTTAATTTTCTGATAACAAAAATTTAAAAACTTATATGTCAAAATAAATCGCTAGATGTTGATCCATATTATTTTCTTTAATTGCACATAAAAGTATTTATCACTTTTTATATTTATATATAAATAAATAAGTTAAAAAAATCAACATCTAGAATTCATCCATACCAAATGTATTCTTACAAGCTCTTAATACAGATCAAAATAAAGTCAAAAAGTTGTAATTTTTTATAGGTGCATTGAGAAAATAATATAGATAAAATCTAATAATTTTATTTTGATATTTAATTTTTGAATCTTAAGTTATTAACATTCAAAAAATGAAAGCATTTGAATCCTTTCTCCTATTGAATAGTATTTTGTACTAACCGGTAAAAGTAGCTGAACTATCCAAGTGAAGAATATAGGACCAAGATAAGTAGAGATCTGTAACGTAGTTCTTGTTTCACCTTTGGGCGTCTCTTTCACAAATTCAAATTCCATGCTTACTCCAGGTCCTTTCAGAAACTTGAGAAATGCATTTGATGCCTATTATATATTTGTCGAAAATTTATTATTTCATTTTTTATCATTAAAAGATAAGAAGAAGAAATTTTAGAAGAGCGCGCGAACTATTTATTTCTTTGATGCCCATTTTACATTTGGATCGGCATATCCATTTCAACATTGAACCTGACATACTGGTACTAATACAAGTACCACTATAGATAGCTTCTGGCGCCAGTAAATATATTTTTTTTCATTATACAAAGAAGTTTAGAAGAAATAACTATTATTTCTTTGATGCCTATTTACATTTGGATCCTCATATCCTTTTCAAGTTTTTGATATTGAACTGGATATACTGGTACGGATACAAAAAAGTACCACTATAGATAGCTTCTGGTGCCATAGTTAATTGTCAAACACATACATTATTGCCTTCGATTTTTTGTTTCTATTAAAAGACCCTCGTACACCCCAGTATCTTTTAGATGGTATTCCATAGAGAGAAGAGGGCGTGTGCCTTTGCACTAAGACTGCGGTTCTATTTGGTTTAAAAATTCTTTATGAAAGAAAAACACAAGAGGAGGTGGAGGATTGTGTGTACCACATTCAATGAGCGCGGGATCCTCTGGAGATTCATCTGGCCATATGCTACATTATCACTTATGCTTGAGTTGTACCATGTAATAAAGTTGAATCCCTTGTCACTAGTATCTAGAAAGTCATAAGCTGCCAAGGCAAGATTGCGAAAGCCGTGTCAGCTTTAAAAGAAATTATGCAAATATATATACTCCGTCAAAAAGATAACACAAGGACATAGCAGTACCAGTGAGAAATTCGTTTGATTTTCTCTCAGTATTGCTCTCTAGATATCCCCTGAATAGCTCATCATTTATCATCGATGATGAATTACGCCATAGTGCCATCCCCGGAACACATATTAAGACTGTACATTTTTCATAGGAGAATATAATTTAGTTTAAACAAAATGGATGAAATAAAGGTTATTTATTATTTGGCAAATCAAAGAATTATAACCAAAGGATTGAAGGAGTGTATTCAGACCTACAGGAAAAGGTACCCCTTGGTAATCGATTGCAAATTCAATCGAAGAATTAGCGCGGCATGATGGTTGAATGTAATAGATAGGTCTTTCTGAGATAAATGCTGTCTCGAAGTACTGAGTGTCTCTAGTTTTTGTGTCTGAGCCCTGAAAAAGGAAAAAGAAAATACAACTGACAAATGACAAATTTCATCGTAAACAAACTTTAAATTTAAAACAAGCACTTCATGTTGAGATTTTTAAATGAAAAATATGATAACTCACGGTTACAACTTGAGAAAAAAGAGCAAGGTAATCAGAAAAGTCGGCAGACATATTCATCACTGGAAATAGATTCCCTGCAAGAGCTGCGATCCAACCAACAAAAAAAAATGAATCATTTAAAATCCAAAGAAAAAAAGAAAACAATGAATTGAAAACTAATAAAAATATACTTTCTGCAAGAGTCTGGTTTTGGCCGGTGAAGAGCACAGTGACAGGACAAGTGCCAGAGAGCCGGCATGACGAGTTGGGGAAATCAGCAGAAGGGAAAGACACATCACGGGCTGCGCGGTACTCGGGCACAGGCACCTGCATTAGGGCAGGCCACTCGGGCGGGTTTGCTATGAGGCAGTTGATGAACTGGCTCAGGGATGAGTACTGGGGCCCACACATCTCCTTGCACGTGCTACTGCCCTTGACCGGGACGCACTCGCAGCCGCATTTGAAGTCAGGGCTGTCAAACTGTTGGTCAAACACAGATTGTATCGATGCCAAAAGGAGACATATTAGGATTGGATATGCCACAATGCCTATGTTTGTCTTTATGTTCCTCTTCTGTTTATCACCAAAAAATAATTTATTAGTGTGTAGTTATTTATCATGATTAAGCAAGCTTGATTAACTAATCAGATGGATTAGTTAATTAATATTGTATAGTAAAAAGCAATTAATCTCTTTCTTCAAGAAATAAAAGGTGTAAAAATTTGTTGAAAATTAGCAACATTGATTGGAATTTTGATACAAAACCAGAAAACAAGACATATATATTTGCTGATTAATTAAAATGAAACTGAAATATATAATGGGAAAAAATGGAGAGAGGAGACGAAAAAAGGGCAGAGACCTGAAAGGTGATATTCTTTCGGAGAAGAGCATTAGCCTGAATTGAGAAGCTCGCTAAGTTACCCCCTCCCTCTCCGGCCCCTAGAAGGTTCAATGCTGACGATGATGGCTCCATCACAGCTCTCTCTCTCTCTCTCTCTCTCTCTATCTCTATCTCTCTTCGCTCAATTTCTTTTCTGAATACTATGATTACTATGATTATACAATCCTTCAAAGTTCGATTGATTCGAAATTCTGTAACTTTGAAATGTACATGAGAAGAAGAGATGAGAGAAAGAGAAAGAAAGAGAAATGAAAATCCAAATTATTTATAGTGTGTTATCTTTTTTTCTTTCATTTCCTCCTGAATCTATATATTTATTACTAAAACTTGCCTGGTTATGATAAACAAAAGTATTTTATTAGTATATGTTAATTGGATATTGATCTAAATTGTCGAAAACAAAACTATATATAATATTTTGTGTTTGAGGCCAAATTATTTTTCAAAAGCAGTAGGCTGTAGGTCAGAAACTGATTATTATATGTAGTCAAATTTTAAATTTATGATTCAAATGGGTACTTCTCGTCCTGTATTTAGAAAATATGCTGTGAAAGAAATGGGACCGACTATTTCTTTTAAAAATTTATGATAGAAATGGATAGTTCTCATTGTTTTTCTTTTTATAGGGAATGCCAATTCTCTGAGCTGTTTCACCTGTAATTATCTAATACCTAGTTTACACAGCCTAGTTAGGGGTAAAGATTTTAACAGAATAATTTTGGCTTCATGCAGTGCACGGACTATAGAATAAAAACAACGCTGCATATGATTTGTGTGCTGCATGAAACCAAAACTGCTCTGTTAAACAAATCTTTACCCCTAGTTAGGCGTTGGGCCAGTGCAGAGTGCTAGAATCTATTGGAGATATATAATTATATATACACAGGATCCGAATCTGTTGCGATTCTTTAATTACCCATGAACAGTACCCTATAATTTTCTTTTTTCCAAATCCAACTGTTGAATTGTTACGAGATTTGTGCAAAAAAAAATCAGTTGTTTTGAGATACGTGCACATAAATTATTGGACGGTTAGATTTGAAAAAATAGGGATTTTAGGTTTACTGTTCATCCTTTTAGGATCGTAGCAGATGTGAATCCATATACACACAACCCGGGTGCACTTAGCATAACTGTGCAGTGATTTTACCAATTATTCCTGATCCTTTTCTTTCTTCTTTTCTGAGCATAGCAAATTAGAAAAAAGGGTTAAGATTTTAACAGAGCAGTTTTTGCTTCATGCAGTGCATGGACTATAGAATCAAAACAGTGTTGCATATGATTCGTGTGCTGCATAAGGCAAAAACTACTCTGTTAAAACTTTACCAGAAAAAACCCCAGTGACTGTTTGTACAAATTAAGAAATTTAGGTAACGGCTCTCTTAGCCATATATCTCTCTCTATATATGCATTGTAATGTAATATGTAAATTATGAGAAATAATCAATAAAACATTCTTTTGTCTTTATTTAATTTATAATAGAATCTGTTTCTTCTCCTGAGTCTTCTCTGCATTTTTTGTTGGAATGGATGCGTCCATTTGTAGTCTAACACAACTAAGGCACTGAAATCTGGTTTAGTTAATTGGTTGCTACCACTATCATTAACACTCTTTCTCGAAAAAATATGCTCATCATGCACCACTTATACTAAATTTATTCCAAGACATAATACAACATGTTTCTTCTTCATAATTTATTAACTGTAAACATGGAGCTTTTAAAATACATTAAATAGACATTAATTTGCTCATGATTTGATTCATTTACTCAGTTAATATTCCTTGAAGAAGCTAACTTGTTAACAAAAGCCAATGCATTACTACACAAATGAGCAGCCTTCAAGACCTTATGCTTCACACCTCCAAATTGCTCCCCCTTATAATACATCAAGCCATCGGTACATGTATTCGCATCGGTCAAAGCCGCACTAACCCACGTCACGATATCATTCATTTGCAACTCAAACTTGCTCTTATCCAAATGCTTTAACTCAGCTTCTGAGCTCTGCAATTGCACCGTGGCGTCACGTATGCACTCGATGCAGTCCGTGAATGCTGGCGAACCTTGATGATTTTTTACTAGGTAGGTCGATATGCGTCGACATTCGGGCATTGCCACTAATACTGCCACACGGGTCCACCCCTTGGCGCTATCCTTCGGTACGGAGTGTGCGAAAGAGGCAAGGCTACGGGTGCAAAGTTTACGGTATGGTGTATCGGCGCATGCCTTTTTGAGGTAAGTATGATAATTATTTGAGGTGTTTTTGGAATGAAATGAAGGAAAGGAAACAAGGAGTAACAATGAGATTAGAAGGGGAGTGATGATGGTTGCCATATATGGGACTATATGCCTATATCTCACTACTCTTTCTTATATATTTCTATTTATTACACACACACACACACACACACATACTGTTCTTTTTCAAATAGTACCTTTGGGATTATATATAAGAGGAGAGTGTGGATGAAATGTGAAGTTTTACCTGAATTAGATTCATGTTGTGTATCATGTAACGAGTCAATATTTTACTATTTCCTCTTGTTTAATCTTCGACTCGCTACATAATTTGAGTTATTACGTTTGCCACAGAGGAACCATTGTCCTAATACCGCTACAACTATGTGTGTTTTGGCATGAAGGTGGTGATTTTAATAAAGAGAGAGGTGGTTTGAAATGAGAAAATGTTTGCAAGGCAAGCTTCTTGTGACTTGTAACAGTAAAATCTTAATAGGTAAATAAAAATATCCTCTGTGGAATGCACAAGAAGTGTTGTATGTGTAGCGAGTCAATGACTTTCAAATACAAATAAATTAGACACACCATACATTAACAACTGTACAAAATTACAAATAATATCAATGCAATTAAGCAAAAAAGAAAAAGAAAATAACTTACTCTTCAATACTTGTACTAGTTCTCCCCATGAGAACCAAAGCATGTACAAAATTAACATCTTCTATATATATATATATATGTTCGCTTTACAATCTTTAAAGAGGAATCCAAGCCTGTCAACAGAATTTAATCTCTGTTAAGTTAAAAATTTACTTTTGTATAACTAAGTTGGTTTTCCTTCATTGGTTGTCAAATTTTGTTCAAGTCAAATTATCCTAACAAAAAAAAAAACTGTTCTTTGTTCTGGTTGTAATGTATGCACACATTTGGTTTGACAAAGACAGTTAAGAGAGGTAAAAAAAAAAAGTAAAATAAATTATAAAACATTAAGACTGAGGCTATAATACTTTGCATAGCACGGATTGGCCCGTACTATGGATTCATATCTCTATTTTTAAAGTTCAATCAATGGATCTAAACCACTCAACATGATCTCTATATGAAAATTGAGTTGAAGACTAGATTTTACATTTTTTTTAGAATTTTTTATTATTTTTTAGATAGGTTTCTTGGATGGTCCCGAATTTTTATAATACATGATTTTCTACTTTATTTAAAAAAAAAATAGTAAACAAATTTTAAAAAATGTAAAATTTGACCTCCAAGTATATTTTGATATGAAGATTATGTTGAACATTTCGAATTGACTATTTGGGCTTTGAAAATAAAAATATAGATCCATAGCTTAGATCTATGTGAACTTTGCAAAGTACCACTCAAGCATTAATCTAATTGTAAGAAGTGGTATATAATTGTAAGAACTGGTATATAATTTCTGTCCTTGCCTGTATTAAGCCAGTATCGGTGCCACAAAAAATGGTATCATTAGCTGCTAAGAGGCAGGTTATCTTGCTCCCTGCCACTAATCTCCCGACCTTTTGCGGCTTCTCTCTCAACCATATCTGTAAATAACCACAAAATAAAAAATTAAAGACTGCAAAAATTGAAGTGGTTGGATTTCAATACTTCAATATTAATTATTTGATTGCATATTCTTACTTCTTTCTCCTCGTTTAGAAGTGTGTTTGTTGTGTCTAACATGTTTAAATTTTATTTTTTCTCTAATAAATATTTTTTCCGAGAGAAATTTGAAAAATTGCGTAAGTAATAAAGAACTTAACAGAACTTGTGTTTCAAACCAAGATTGTAATGAACAAATCATTTATAAAAAAGAAGCATAAACTTGTAATTTGATCTTAGTTTTTATATCATTTTAAAACAAAATGCTATCTGAGATGTGTTATTCATAAATAAAGAAAGAAAATGCTAACCTGAACTACAGTTGGATTTTTGTTGCAATTTAAGTAAATAAAGTCTTCTACCACGGCCATTTCTTGCACCTCAAATCCCTTCGGCAAAGGCAGTACAAAATGGGGCCCCAGCCTCTTTCGCCAGTTCTGTATTTTTGTCACACAAAATAAATAATTAAGTTGCTTCTCCTATTCTTTACAAAAAAGGACAATATCATTAAAAAAATAGAGATTATCTGTGTAAGGTGGTGAGGAGAGGAGGATGGAGGGGAGGGGAGGGAGGTGGGGGGGGGGGGGGGGGGGGTGTGGTTAACAAAAGAATATGATACCTTAAAACTAGATCCTTGGACAGCATTACCAGCACAGTACATCCAATCTTTATAAACCACAATCGAATTTACAGGCTGCTTTCGTAATTTCCAGATTTTCTCTGGTGCACGGATCTCAATGCTATTGTTTACCGTCACATCTAATTCCTGAAAAAAAAAATAGTTCGAATTAACTCAAAACAATGGAGAACTTATAATATAAGCCACTTGTTTCTTTTTGGTTTTTCAAGTTGAGCATCCAACTCAGTACTTTTTTTTCTCAAAAAAATAAAATAAATACCCTGACAAACTGAAATGCCAAAGGTGATAAAGATGTTGAAGCCTAATACCAAAATTTAGTAGAAGAAAACTTGAAATGCCATTCTCTAATTTACCATAGAAAATTTCATAAATAGTTTATGAAAGATTTTCTAAGAAATTAGATATAGTTGGTTCTGTAATTTACTCAAAAATCCAAATAACTGGAACAAGTACTGGTACAAAAAAAAAAAATTCTGACCTGGATACTGGAGTCAGTGCAACCTGTGTATATTTTGCCTTGAGTAGCAGCTATTGATTTTACATGCTTCTTTTTACAAATTGTTTGGCTGATTCTTGATGCATATAACATCTGTACAATATTCATTCAAATTACAAAGTAGAAATGTATAGTAAGAGACTATGAAATGAATTACAAGAAAGGATATAGAGGAACATTTAGAAGATTGTATATGTAGGGAGTTTACTCTTCGGAGGTGAAATTGGATTTTTTCTAAATCCGGACCAAATTTCTTAACATAAATTTAGTATTTCAAACATTCAAAATTTATTCCCATTTTACCCCTAGCTTCCATATTTGTTAGCTATTCTATTTCTATAGTTGGTTTGGCCAATTTGATGGAAATAAGCTATATTGGTAATATGCATATTACGGATTGACCCATGCTCTGGATCCATATTTCTATTTTCAAACTTCAAACATTCGATCGGAACATTTAAACATAGTTCCATATGAAAATGTATTTGGAGATAAAAATTCTACATTTTTCAGATTTTTTTTACTCTTTTTTTAGACAGGTAGAAAATCAATTTCTAACTGCATTCGGATGGTCCAGAATTTTTAAATCAAGTAATTTTCTTCCTATCTAAAAAAAGCAACAAAATTCTTAAAAAAAATATATAAAATTTGGTCTCCAAGTATATTATCATAGATCATATTTAACGGTTCGGATCGACTGTTTCAACTTTGATACTCTGTGACCCTTTGACAAATCTGATATAATAAGAGAATAAAAAGAAAACGATTATTACCTTGAGACTTTTGCTTGCCATTATTACAAAAAACCCGTCTCCAAAGGATTCTAATTTTTGAATGGGCTCCTTCATTCGCATCACATCTACACATTCTATTTTCCTTTGTACCATTCTCCATAACTATAAGCAATCAAATCAATTGTCAAAACACTACTTTTGTTATAGCATCAAATATTTAGAGCAAGTAACAGTTTAGTCCTTCAATTTTGTCTATTTCATTTTATGTCCACGAACATTTAGACCTATCAAAAGTATATATTTTGGCTTTTAAAAGAAATTTCTCACGTTATGTATTTTTGCATATTAGAGTGATTATGCAAGTATGAATTTACAGAAGAGGGAACAATTGTTTAACAGAAAACTACTATGTAATTATTTCAAGACATCTAATAGTTGCATTCTCAAAAACCTAAATCCTAACCCAGTATTAAAAAATAAAAGAATGATAAAAAATAGTTTCACAATTGTACCCGGATAGACTTGTCAGCGGATCCACTGAGCAGGTTGTCACCTGGAGCAAATATACTGAAGCAAATCACAGCTCTTTTGTGCTCTCTAACCTCTTGTACCAGCATTGCTCTCTGACCCCTTATTTCCCATGCCTAAGTTGAACACACATCACATTTAGCAACTGTATAACATAAATAATCATAAAATAATCTGCCTTGAGTAATATCCAAGCTGTACTATTATGTTTTCATCATTACTGAAACAGTACCAATTTTGTATTGGTATGCTTAGTAATTGAGATACTGGTACATTAATTTTGCACTTCCCAAATTATACCCCACTTAGCTTAATTAAGCACTAAATAACCACGGCTTCATCAATTAGTTCTCCCTCTAACCCAATATACAGGAACTATCACTTTGCAACTTTTCTTGAATTAAGACTAAAAATTAGCCTCAATTACACAAACATAGCCCAACAAAAGAAAATACAGATCCCCTAAAGTAACCCAAATTTTGAGTATAGATCCAGACCATTCGATCTGATCTGGCACGAATATTAAAGAAGACCCATGCATTCCACCTTGGGCCAAATAAGACCGGATTTTGATCAGAGGATCCATATATAAACTCAAAATTTGGGTTACTTTAGGGAATCCAGACCCAACAAAAGCAACATAGAAAACTTTCCAGGTTTGCTTTGGTCTAGCTAACATAAAATAAGTGCAAATCAGTACCCAAATTGTTAAAAATATCATTTCAAATAATTTGCAGACTGACCTTAATGGTACCGTCAGCATAACCTGCGTATAACTGGCCTTTGTAAAATGTAATTGCAGTGGCAGCCCCGTTACCACCTTGGCCTATTTCTAGTATTTGTGTATGTACACAGGATACACGCTGCACTTGACAGGTTAAAATAAAACTCATTAGAAGCTTTTATAATATAGACCAAAATATTTTTGAATTGATACATGTAATTAGCACTGTATATTACTAATCTAGTGGCAAATGTAATATTTGAAAATAAACTAACCGGCTTAGTCGGGAATAAATAGTCAGTGACCCGAAGCAACTCGTCAGCCATCCATGTCACGGAAGATAACCGACGGAGCGATTCTCTCAACCCCTCTGAAAAACTCATCAGCCTCTGCTTTCCTGTTTATACAGAGTTTTCGACATTTTTCACTTAATTAGTGAGAGATAAGGGGCATTTATGGCATCTTACAGGTGGTCTGATTTATTTGGTTTTCAGCTGAACCAAAAAAGTTTGGATGAAATGGTTCGGTTTTTCGGTTTAAATGGATTGGGTCGGTTAAATTTTTTAATTATTTTGGTTTAGATTTTTCAAAACCGAAAAGACCGAACTAACCAATGTGTAATGTCGACAACTTATATATATATATTTGATTTTTTTTTTGGTATGTAATTGAACAATGTGTGTAATGTTAACGACTTGTATATGTAATTCATTTTTATTTCTTAGATCGAGATAAGGGGCATTTAGAGGAAAATTACTATGTCTAATATTTTCTTACATAGAGATTCTTCAATATAATTACTACCTCCTTGATTGCTTTTATAGAACTATTTGCATATTTCATACCTTTACCAGAGGTGTAGTTATACACGCAAAAACAAGCGAGGATTCTCTCATCAAGCTCTGACCCAGGATGAAGAAAGCGTGCCACATCAGCAAGGAGTACCTCGCTTGCCATCTCTCTGAGACTGGTAGCGGGGCCCGAAGAAGCAGAGAAACTGCTACCAAGCCATGCTGCACATACTAGACAGTCACGCGAGACACTCTTTGTCTTGCTTTGTAAACCCTTTGACAAGGCATTTAAAAGAGGCCTACCGAATTTTATTATAACTCGAGCGGTATTCAAACTCCATGTACTTGCTTCAGACTCCTAAAGTTACAAAAAAAAAAAAATTACTTGCTTCAATCTAATGTCATTATTGTTTCATAGGTTAATTTAAAAGAATTAACAAAAGAATATTCTTTTATTTGTACCTGTAAGCAAGGATCCAACCAGTCGATATTTCGTACCATGTTCCTTTGGGCAGTAGATACCAATCCAGCTTTTTTTAGTAACCATGCGGCTGTATATGATTCACCTCCCCAGGAATGTGTCCCCGCAAGGTTTGATATAATATGAGCTGCCAGAGCTTGTGTACCGCAGTTCTCCTCTGACGATACTGCTTCTAGAAGCACAGCAATCGCCTCTTCTTTAAACATTGTTTTCACGCTCGGTTTTCCCTACAAAATTTGTAGAAAACTAAAATCTAGCACGTACTTTGCTATATATTACGGAATTGGCTCATATTCTTTACACAAAACCTTAATAACGTTCCCAAAAACTAAATGAGAATTGATTATTTCTCCAAGGACCAATTTTGTAATTTACTCTTAACAAAATTTTGAAAATTGCAGCAGGTCTATATGTCTTTACCAGTAAATTGAGTTGTAGGAGAAGATTTGCAGCCATAAGTCGGTGCTCGAGCTTCGATTCATGGAGGCATGACAGCAGGGTTTGCGATACATGTAGACCTCCTTTTTGTTGTATTTGTTGCAATAATGTATTTGCTGAGGACCTAAATGAACAAAGAAAGTGAAATTAAAACTTTGCTTTTTACTTGGAATCAAATAGTTCTCCACAAAGAAGCATCAATAATTTCTTTGATTCTTTTTCTTTCTTTCATGAAAAAGGGAAATATGATACATACATACATGAGGCTATAGTACTATGCATAGCACGGATTGGTCCGTACTACGGATCAATATTTTCATTTTCAATGTCCAAATAGTCTATCTGAACCGTTCAACATGATTTCTATACAAAAATGTACTTGAAAACTAAATTTTATATTTTTTAGAATTCTTTTTACTATTTTTTAAGATAGGTAGAAATCTTTACTTTTGAACAGTCTAGAATCTTTAGATCAAGTGATTTTCCACCTATAAAAAAAAAATAAAACAAATTCTAAAAAATATAAAATTTGATCTGCAAGTAATTTTTATATAGAGATCATGTTGAACGGTTTTCATTAAAAAGGAGGATTATGCTACATGAAAGAGAAAATTTGGTATATGAAAGAAATATTATATCAGATCACATGTTCTCATTTCGAAAGTACAACTATATTCATTAAAAAAGAGGATTATGCTACAAAGGGACAAATTTTACAACACTAATAAAAAAGCAAAGAGTGAATATATATCAAATACCGTGGCACTTGAAGTATCTCGTAAAAATATTCGAGAGCTGCAGTCTTTGCACACCTCTCTTTCCTGCTAAGCAACTCCAAGAAAGGGTCCACAGGAGTTACTTGGTACAAAAACTTTTTACAATTCGCATTCAACCGCATGCATCTCACCATAATTGCAGATAAACCCACGCCTTCCTCCAAACTATTTTCCTTAGTAATTGCAACATTCACTAGCTGTGCCAAAATTCGGGGCGATGAAACTGTTGCTAGATGCATGTTATTGGTGACATAATCAAATGATGTTACCAGAATCTCAATCAATGCTATAGAAGCTGATGTCGGTGTGACTGGAATTGTAGTCGAGTGCAAATTCGACTTTTCACCACTCGAGTGGCACGCAATTTCCACTAGGTTTGGTAAAAGGTCTAGGTTTTTTAATTCCGATGGAGAGGGTTCTAGTAAATAAATGATAATAACTGCTTCATGAATGTTTTGCTTCAGTGCACTAGCTAAATAATGCAAATAGAATTTTTTTCTCTTGATATCTTGTAATATACTTTTATCCTCTGATATCATGAGAAGAAGTATATAAACCAGTACACGAACGGTTTTGTTATCCTTCTGAGAGCATGAGATTCCGTATAATAACTGGTCGAGAATATCTTGTTTAAAATTGGCACAATTTAAATCCTTTTGGGTACTAATGAATTCCCATACAGTTACAATTTCAGGTCCGGAATTTGATGAGCACAAATTCAAAATTGCCTTTTCAAACTTCTCAGCGATTTCGGTTTGTGTGTAAATCGAATTACTATCACCGAAATCCCTTTCACTGCCTGAGAAACTCATGATCCTTCGAGCGAAACTCCCATGTAGAATTTTCGAGGAGAAGTTGCTAAAGCATCTCAACTTACAGGGATATAGACTCGCAGGAGGTGACCCATAAGTCAAATCGCGGAAATCTAAAATGGAGTTGTCGAGATTGTGATTTGAGTTGTGGGATGTATAGGAGGGTGCATACAAGCTTGTGTTATTGCTAAACTCTTCTTCTTTTGTGTCGGTTGAATTTGAATTTGAATTTGAATATGAATTTCGAGCAGATTCTGGTGCAAAAATCATTGCGTCTTCCGTAGATGCATGTAAAGCAATGCATTTTCTGTAATTGAATTAAGAATATATATTAGATTATAAGCAATGGTAATTTGAATAATATAAGGAGACTTTAGGGTTCTTTTGCTAATAAACTACAATTAATTAACATCACCCGTATGGGAGTAGAATTTAGTAATGCAATCTGTATAAGAAAAAATGGCACCCGAATGTCTTTTAAAGCATTTGCCCAAGTTATAACCAAGTTTGGAGAGATGAAAAAATAATTACTGATTTTACTATAGTTTGCTAATGCTATTGCCATGAAAAAATAATATGAAGACTAGTAGAATACAGCAGCAAAAATCCTTGACTGAAATTAAAAAAAAAAGTTGATAAAAGAGCTTTTTTTTATATTGTGGAAGCTATATCATTAAATCTAAGTAGAATACCTGTCAGAAATCTTAGGTGACAACAAATCTGTGTCAGTAGGCATGACCTCTGCCAAGCTGCTTTTATCCTACAATTTATGCATTTGCATACAAGTGTTTTGGTAATTTGCTTGAGAAATTGTAATTTAAATTCTACAGTCGTGGCATCACGTTAAATTTTGAAATATCTCTCAAAGTTGTAAATATTGAGAGAAAAATGGTCAATTTACAGAATATTTGCAGTGAAACATCTCTAGTAGCATGTACTTATTGAATATTTGCACCAAGTTTGCATTCAAATTAGCCTTAAACATTTACTTCCTTGCAAAACTATAAAAGCAAATACAAGAAAAGAGATTATTACCGGATAAGTGATGAATTTGACCTCAGAATCACTCACATCTGACAAAAAATCATGTGAATAACGGGGAATTGGAGAGTCAGATTGAGAATCCTCGAGCATTTCTTGGAGGCGTTTCATATCAAATGTTTCTTTCATGACACTATTAACTGTTAAGTTTTTATTATCCTGTAAAAAAAAATAAAAATTTGAACCTAGTTGATCAACCTTGCATAATGATTGAGGTTTAATTCAAGGAACATTTTTTTAGGGGAAATTTCATGCATACACCTCAAAAACTTCAATTTACATATTCCCCCTCTAAAATTCATAATATCATATTTACCTTTCTAACTTTAAAATCACAAATTTACTCATTTTATTGTATTTAGTATTAATAGTAGTTTTAAATTTATAGAAGTACCCAATTTACCCTTTCTTTAAAAATGAAAAATATGTATCATCCTTAAGAAGAATGTCAATCTACTAATTGGTCGATTTTCGATGACAAATGGTTTATTTTTTACTTCTAATGCGTACATAATCATATATCTAAATATCTCTGTGTATACATCAGATATAGAGAAATTAACTATGTCCTAGAAAACCGATCATTTAGAAGACTTAACATTTTTCTTAAATGGGCTACATATTTTTTTTTTTGAAATAAAGGGTAAAATGGGTATTTTATAAATTTAGAATGAGTTTTAATTGGAAAAACAATAAAATGTGTAAATTTGTGAGTATTTAAAATATAGAAGGGTAAATATGATATTGTGAATTTTAGATGGGGTACATATGATATTATGAATATTTGAGGGGGAATTACGTAATTTTGAAGTTTTTGAGGGGCATGCCTGAAATTCCCCTTCTTTCTAATCAAACATGTGAGTGTTATAGAGAGAGAACTAACATCAGGGCATTTTAAGTAAGTTGGTATGAATGACTTTGGGATAGCAGTCAAAGTACAACTGGTAAACCTGTAAAAACAAAAACAAAAGAAAATTAAATTTGGATTAAAAAAATGTTACACTTGAATATGCAAAACATGTTTGTCATTTTCTTGTTTTTTTATTTCAGCATTTGAATAGTTAAATACATAATTGTACACAAGTAATTAAAAAAACAAACAAACAAAAGAGAAGCTACAAACATAAAGCCTGTAGATTTGTCTTCACTGGACCACTTGCATGCACATTTTTGGTTGTATATGAAAAAGTTTCTACAAGAGTAACTTGAAAAAAAAAAAAAAACTATTTTCAAATAGAAGGTATTTGCATAATTTGAGAAAAAATTAATATTTCACCTGTCACATGCAAAAGATAACACTATTTAACTAATCCCTGCATGTGACATGTCAATGGACCTTTTGCTTATACACTACAGTACTGTCATTTTCAGAGCACATGCTAACATGAATCAGTAAATTTAAAAGGTCACTAGGTCAAAATCTTTTTGCATAGTAAACAAATTTCTAACCATCTCATTTCACAAGTACCAAGTTTAGGGTAATTATTTTAACAGAGATATTTTGTCTTCATGCAGCACATGTACTATAGAATCAAACAGCATTGTATATGGTTTGTGCACTGCGTGAAGCCAAAACTACTCTGTTAAACCAGAGCTCATGATAAAGAAAATTTTGAAAAAGAAATAACATTTCTATTAGTTTGCTTATCCAACCCTCCAAAAAGTTAGAATATCATTTTCCCTATGAAGGTATCTTTAGCTATATTTTTTTTGCCTGACCTCAGAGAATTTTTATGAGACTAAAAATTTGTTTTGTAGGCTGTTTACTATACAAATTTGTTCTTAGAAATCTTAATGTTTGCACTAATGCCCCTCTTTTATTCTATATTTACTTTTTTCATATGCATTTCAAATTCTCAGAAGCTTTGATAAGAAAAGGAAAACTGTGCAGTTTACAATTTACACTCACTGATGGTTGCTTGTACCAGTGTCGCAATTTCTATTCCAAGTCGGGTTATCGCCATAAGAAACCACTTGATAGTACATTAACCAGCTCTTGTACCTCTTAGCTTGACATTTTGCCTCTTCATCAATCTCCTCCCCTACTTTTCTCCCCGCACCGGGTACACACGCACCGAAGACACATTCCCATAACATCGGTGCAAGCTCGGTCCGTACCAGTTCCGGATGAACTGACACAGATTGCAAGAAATGAAGTGTCATTTGCCATTGGTCACCTTGTAGCTTCTTCACTAATGCAAGGTAGAAATACGCGAGCGATACCAGAAGCCGGTTTTCGATACCGGTGCTGGTACCATCTTCCTCTTGCAATGCCGGTACCTGAAGCATCTTCTCAGCATCAACAAGCTGGGAATTCTTTTCCTCGATTGAATCACACTGGTTACCGGCCTCGGCTGATTTGATTCCATAGTAGAGACTTGATATGACCGACTGGTCGGTTAATTCAGACGATTGAGAGGTGGAATTGGATAGAATTGCACGGGATTTTTGCTGGAGGGAATTGCGCAAAGTCGGGTCAGAGAGAAGGTGGTTTAGGTGGTGGTTTACTTGGGAGATGAGAGACCGGATTGAATCGCGATCGAGTCGGGTTTGTGTGAAATGGGCTTGCGAAGAGGAGGGTATGAGAGCCATTGGATAACAAAGTATGGCCTGTTGTGCAAAGTATGGAGTGTGTAGAAAGGAAGAAGATATAAGGGAGAGAGAGAGGGAGAAATACAGAATGGAACATTCGCTCGTGAGAGAGAGAGTGAGAGGAGGAGAAGAAAACAAGGGGGAAAGAGAGAAGAAAACAAGAGAGGCAAAAGAACAAACAGGTAGTGTTCATTCTGAGGTGGGTAAGAGTGACCGTTGCTCTTTCCCGCCACAGGATCAACATGGGATGCATCTCTCTGTTGCCTTCTCTTCTACAGTTCTACTCTTCTACAGTTCTACCAAGTACCAACTCGAATTCAATTCACCTGAAGTAACTCACATTTTGAGTTTAGATCCGAACCGTCAGATCTGTTTCAGCACAAATATTATAGGAATCCTGTGCATAAACGGTATGGATCTAAATCCAAAATTTGAGTTACTTGAGAGGATGTTTCTCAACTCTCTACGTCTCTACCAACTCTGTGGGACCGCAGACACGGGACCTCTACAGTCCAGATTGTAGATATGATCTCCTCCCTGTATTAGATTAGATGGTCCTCCTCAGTCCTTAGCAGATCGTCTATTACTCGGTCTCGATTTAAAACCGTTAGAATGGAAATGAACGGTTTAAATCTGTCTGGACCATCCGGTTATTTCTTTCCTACTGGAGAGGATCCCATCCAGTTTGATTGGGCTGGGGTAACGATTTGAATTGGCATCCTCTGTGATATCTCATATTTTGCATGACTTAATGGAAATCTCAATAGTTCAAATATGTTCTGCACGAATCTCAAAGCACAAATAATACTGGACCAGCGCTTTCATCGAATAGGAAACAGACACGTCGGTCAGGTAAAATATGTGATATTTCAGAGGATATGAACTCTAATGATTTTAACAAAGCACTTTTAACTTTATGCAGCTCACACGGACTATAGAATCAAAACAGCGTTGGATATGGTTAGTACTAGAGAAGGAAATTTGTCACGGCGTGACTAGTCACGGCGTGACTAGTCACGTCACGAAACATCACGTTACGTTAACGTCACGTCACGTCACGTGTGTCGATTACGTGACGTGACTCGCGTGACGCGTGACGTGATCATTCGCGTGACGTGACCACATTTTAGTGAAAATATACGTCACGTCACGTCACGCGAACCAGTCACGTCACGTCACGTCACGTGATCACGTTACGTCACGTCACGGTATTGAAACATAGAGTATCCAATTTTTTTTATATGTATAGAGTATTTAGATTTTTATTTTAGTGCAAGTTCAGTTATATTGGTACTCATGTAGTACTGATTTTTATTTTTTTTTAGTTTAATCTAATTAATATTTGTAATTTAAATTTTTAAAGTAATATCAGATGCAACATTTCCTAAAAAAATAATCTTTACAACATTATTTACATACTATAGAAGTTTTTATATCTTTTTTCTAAATTTTCAATAATTTAAATTAAAATATAAAAAAAAATTTACATGACTAATTTACGTCACGACACATCACGTCACGTGTGATCACGTCACGCGTGGTCACGGCATGACGACGCGTGACGTGACCATTCGCGTGACGTGACCATCTGCCACCATTTTGGTCACGTCACGTCACGTGACCAAATCACAGCGTGTTTGTCACGTCACGTCACGGCGTGTCACGTATTTCCTTCTCTAGTTAGTACGCTGCATGAAGCCTAAAGTACTCTGTTAAAATCTTGATCCTTGGGCTGTGGCTGAGCTATAAAATTGATTTAGGCGACAGAGTCTCTGACGTTGGATTAAAATCGTGTGAACAGGAAGGAAGCAGGAGGACACTGTTTAACAACAGTAACTGGAGAGAGTACGTACGGAGTAGTCATATATTTTCTGTTGTCAAAAAAAAAATAGAGAGAGAGAGAGAGAAAATAAAAAAAAGTATAAGGAGTCAGGATTAGCTTAATTTGCTTATCCAATAAAATTTGGCATTAGCAATTGTTTTAAACAATTGTTTGTCATATTCTTTGTTTGGTTTTCTATATATTATTACCCTTCAATTCTCATCTGATCTCACTATCAAAGGCAGAATTAAAATAAATTAAAATTGAAGATGTTGATAAGTTACTGTAATGTAATTTTCTTTTATAAAGGGGACCAAGAGGTACAAGTATTTATAAAATATAAAAATAAATAAGCTATCTTTAGCATAGTGATATGTCGTACTACTTCTTTAAAAACCTATTATATATGTTTCAATAGCTAATTCAAACCGTTGAAATCAATCTACTACATAAGTAATGTATTTACATGCCAAAATTATAATGTTTTGAATTCATTTGGTATAATGAATTATAAGTTAATTTTAATATACATTCATTTTTTTTTTTTTTTGACCGCTTAACTTTATACTAAATGAATGTAAAAATTGATAAATTTTATATGTAAATACATCACTCGTGAAGCAGATCGGTTTCAACAGTTTGGATTTGTCGTTTGAAGTTTACTCAATAGATTTTTGAGGGAGTAGTACGATATGTCATTGTATTACATGTAGCATGCCAGCCTTTTCCTATAAAAATATAAAGGAAAAAGTTAATTATGGTCGTAATGATCCCAAAATAATTAATAATTATTGGAAAAAAGTAATTATATGATATATGAATCAGTGTTATATTGCTCACAGTTAATGATAAAATGTAATTATTATTATTTTTTGCCTATAATCATTAATGAGCCATGCATTAAATAAAATCTTAATTATTCACAAACAAAAATTAATTAAAGAGCCTTTTTTTTATAACTAGTAAAAATTTCTATTTTTTTTCTAGTAATATTAGACCTATAAGAGTTGAAGACTATTTTCAATTTCAAAAAATAAAAAAAATTCAGAATATCTGACATGAAATCAAAAACTATTTTGAATTTCAAAAAAAAAAAAAAGTAAAAGGAATCAGGGACCATACGTATGTAGATACTTGGATATTGTATTTTCAAATTTGAAAATTGAGGACCATATTATTTGGTATCATGCAAGTAGAATTTCAAAAATTATTCCTTGGATCTTGTAGTTGAGTGTTGAGATTGACACTTTATGGAACATCTTTTTGTCATCTTTTTGATAATTTTTTTTAACAATCTTAGTAAATAAATGAAAAACTTTTAAGGAACGAGCGAGACGACTGAGTACCCCATGCGGTACTACAGAAGATAGAATACTTCTAGCTGTGTCAAAATTAATTCGTTACTTTGAGAAAATAATTGATATTTTCATCGTAAAATAGATGAAACCGCATCAATAATACAGTACCAATGTTGTGGTTTCAGTGTTTTTCAGACCTTAAAACACATTTTGACCATAGATTTATCCGAATTAGTAATAGTACGGTTCCTACAGATACATGTTCCAATGGTATGATTTCTCAGTGTTTTCGACCTTAAACTACATTTTGACCATAGATTTGTTCGAAAAATGATTCTTACCATGAGGAGGATTCAAATGCACCATGGTTTTGTGTTCCAATTATGCTCCAAGTCTTTATCTCTGTTTTCAAAATCCGAATAGTCGATCCGAACCGCTCAAAATAATTATTACAATAAAATATACTTGGAGACCAAATTTTACATTTTTTAAAATTTGTTTACTATTTTTTTTGGTAGGTTCAAAATCTCAGTTTTTAGGAGATCCTGACCATCCAAAAAAGCGATATTGTACCTACCAAAAAAAATAGTAAACAAATTCTAAAAAATGTAAAATTTGGTCTCCAAGCATATTTTATTGTAATAATTATTTTGAGCGATTCGAATCGACTGTTCGGATTTTAAAAACAGAGATAAAGACTTGAAGCATAATTAGAGCACAAAACCATGGTGCATTTGAACCCTCCTCTCTTACCATATGTTAGTCCGAAAAACCGTTGGGAACCCGCTATTAGTCTGTTCCATCAATTTTTCGAATAAAAAAAAGAATCATTTATTTTTTCTTAAGATTTGATTTGATTTTTAATTCATTGGTTTGTTCTTGGTGGAACCTATTTTTGTTTTTTAAGAAACAATTTCTTTTTCAAGGATTAAATTTTCTTTTTCAACATAAAAAAAATTCTGAAGAAGACTTGTACACTTGTGACTAATATAGAGGCTACAAATGAAAAGATAGAAAAGGTCCCCAAACAAAAGCTTCTTTTTTTTTCACTTTTGTGCAATTTTTGTCACGCCGTCACTACTGAGTCCATCTGTATTAGATTAGATGGTCCTAAGGAGCAGATCGTCTGTTATTCGGTCTCGATTTAAACCGTTCGAATGAAAATTAACGGTTTAGATCTGTCTGGACCATCCGGTTATTTCTTTTCTACTGGAGAGGATCCAGACGAGTTGAATTGGGCTGGGGTAAATATTTTAGCAAAGCACTTTTGACTTCATGCAGCTCACAGACTAATAAAATCAAAACAGCGTTGGATATGGTTAGTATGCTGCACGAAGCCAAAACTACTCTGTTAAAATATTAACCCGTGGGCTGTGTTTGAGCTGTAAAATTGATTTAGGCGACCGAGTCTGTGACGTTGGATTAAAATCATACGAACAGGAAGGAGGCAGGAGGATACTGTTGCCAGAAAAAATAAGATAGAGAATAAAAGAATAAAGATAGAATAGGAGTCAGGATTAGTTGAATTTGCTTATCCAATAAAATCTGACATTAGCAATTGTTTTTAACAATTGTTTGTCATATTCTTTGTTTGGTTTTCTATATATTATTACCTTCAATTATCATCTGATCTCACTGTCAGAGGCAGAATTAAAATAAATTAAAATTGAAGGTGTTGATAAGTTTTTGTAATGTAATTTTATTTTATAGACTAAGATATACAAGTATTTATAAAAAAAATTATAAAAATATAAAGGACAAAATTGTTAACTTTTAATTCATAGAAATAGATTAGCTACCCCTAATTAACTGGAACAAATTTGGGTCCGATGTCCATCGGACTCAAAATTAGATCCGATAAGTTCCATAACTGTCCGATTTGATTTAAGATCTGTGCACACAGATATTAAAGCGACCTTGCACGGATATTAAAGCTAAGTGCACATATTTTAAAAGAATTGGACGGTTATGGAACCTATCACACTCAGTTTTAGTCTGATGGCCATCGGACCCAAACTGCTCTCTGATTAACCTTTACATGCAACTTTCAATCCGAGTCGACAAAAATGATGATGAAGATGATGAATATATGATGATGATCATCATCAAATGCATGAATAAATAACATCACGACAAAGGCCACGATAACAATGCAATTGTAATGATGACAGTAATGAAGATAATTATGCTGGATAATGATTAGGAAAAGTAATGATATGATATATGAATCAGTGTTACTAGTATCGTGTTATAAGAGAGAAATTTTAATAGAATATAACATATTTTTATGAAAGAAAAAATAAACAGATGAAAAGAATGATTATTCAACAATATCAATGAATGATATTAAAATAGATTGGAATGAGGACATATTATAAAAGAACAAATATGACCAAAATTCATTATTTCATAGAAAATAAGTTGGAGGACTTTTAATTCGTACGTACGTTCATTTTGTGTGGTATTTTCTATTACAATAAAATATTGTAATTTGTTATTTTACTATTTTATCAATCCATTATAGTCTTGTTGCATGAAAATTTTACTTTTGTTATTAATGTGGATCTGTAATCCTTATTTCTATTACGTGTGGATATGTATCCTTATTGCTATTAATGTGGATTTTTAGTCATGATTAGTATTATATATGTGGATATGTAATTCTGTATCCTTAAATGACAAATAACGAAACTAAGAATCGCAGTTATTATTGTAGATCTATATCCTTAAATGACATTTTAAAAATAGAAATAAATCAGAACTATTAAGAAAATCGAGTATCTGACAATCAAATAAATATACATGGAGAAATCATGACATATACATGTGGCGAGTACTACTTCATAGTAAGACATAAAAAATATGCATAGAATAAAAAAAGGTAGACTATTCGATTGAAGGGCTAATATTCAATCCGAAATTTAATTTTTTAATCACAATTGTTGACAAATCAGGACATCTAAATGCTTAATATAAGAATGGAGGTTTTGCCCACAATTAATAATAAAATGTAATTATTTTTGTGCCTACAATCATTAATGAGTCATTAAATAAAATCGTAATTATTTCTAAACCAAAATTAATTAAAGAGCATTTTATAACTGGTCAAAATTACGCATAATTCCCTACCTGGCTACAATTTTTATTTTATTTTTTCTAGTGATATAAGACCTATTATAGTTCAAGACAAGAAGGAAATATTTGAGAAAAATAAAAAATTATTTTGAATTTCTAAAAAAGTAAAAGGAATCAGGGACCATATGTACATAGATACTTGTATATTGCATTTTCAAATTTGAAAAATTTAGGACCATATTATTTTGTATCACACAGGTGGAATTTCAAAATATTATTCCCTAGATCTTGTAGTTCAGTGTTGATTTTGACACCTTATATATGGTACATTGTTTAGTTATTTGTTTGTTATGTTGAGTATTTCAAATGAAAAACTTTGTATCATGCGGTATCTTAGAAGATATAATACTTCCAATCGTTTCAAAATCAATTCGGAATCTATTTGAAATATGAATAGGAAAACTTAAAATGCATCATTGATTTTATTCTCTAATCATGCTCAAAATACTTTTTTTTCTTCTCTGTTTTCAAAGTCAGAACAGTCGATCTGAATCGCTCAATATGATCTTCATATTTAAAATGTGCTTGGAGATCAATTATTATATATATTTTTTAATTTTTACTATATTTTTAAATAGATACAAAATCACTATTTTGAATGGTCCAGAATATTTTGAAATAGAAATTTTGTACCTATTTAAAAAAATAGTAATAAAATTTCAAAAATATAAAATTTGGTCTCCAACCACATTTTAAATATGAAGATGATATTATGTGGTTCGGATCAACTGTTTGAAATTCGAAAACAAAGAAAAATATGTGAAACATAATTAGAGTACAAATGAGAACTACCATTTGATCTAGTGGCTAAGGCACATGATCTCTATATGAGAGGTTATGAGTTCGAAATCCAGATGGAATAAATCATTTATTATAATAATAAATATATTAAATAGTTGGATGGCTTGACCTCCAATCTTTACTCAAAAAAATAATTAGAGCACAAACTTTTAATGGTTCAATTTAAGTCTACTTTTGAAATATAGTGTGCTGGATCCGAAATCCGAGGGAGGAATTGCTTTAATTATTTAGAAGTTAAAATTTTAAATCTTCAAAAGTGGGAATGATTGATTTTTTCTTAATAATAAATTTGATGGAACTGCACCAATAGTAATATAGTATGATCCACTAAGTACAGATTTTTGAGACCGCATCAATAGTGCGGTCAAGGGCGGATCTAATGTATTTCAAGGAGGGCAGCTGTTTTTCTTGGATTTTGAGTTTTAGTGGAGATTTATCGGTTCCGACTGGCTTTGTCTCCTCCTGAAAATTTTTTTGTCCCCTTCTGAATGTTTAATTGGTAATTTGGGTTAAATTTATGATTAAAATTAAAATAAATTTTTTGAAATATGATTGGCAATCATAATTATAAGTCAGAATATCATAAATTACAAGTCAGAGCATTATAAAGTATAAGTTAAAGCATTCTTTTTTTTTTTTTATCAAATATTCAATTAGTTAACGGGTTTAAATCCGATTCGATATTTTTTTGCCCCCCTTGACGAAAATTCTGGATCCGCCTCTGAGGAGTGCGGTTATGTATTTCTCAGATTTTAAATCTCATCTTGACTACAGATTTGTTCGAAGATTGATTCTGACCCCAAATTTGCTTGAAAGTTGCTCAGAATGCACCATTGGTATGTCCTTGCTTTTTAGAAATTCAAAAAATGTCCCAACCGCCATACCGTGTAGCGGTTGTTTTTCATAGATAGTAAAATTTTCTGTTACATACCAACTATTTCTATCGATGATTGGAGACAACCGCCACACAGTGACAATTTGAGTATTTTTTGAATTTCCGAAAAATCGAAGGCATATATTTAGATTTTTATTTATTTAATTAAGGACATTAAAAATATATATCGGAGCCACAATTAGTGCAGTTTTATCCATTTTTTTAAAAGAAAAAAAAGAATCAATATTTTTTGAAGATATAATTTTTTTAATTTCTATATTAAAAACATTGGAAGAAAGCAAGTACACCTGTGACTAATCTAGATGCTACAAATAAAAAGATAGATAAGGTCCCCAAACACAGGCTTCCCTTTTTACTTTTGTACAATTGTCTGCTCCGATGTCTCTCTCACTCACGCCATCACGCCATCACGCGTACTGCGTACACACACTCAGTCCACCTGACACCATCTAATTTTTCCTTAAAAAAAAGAAAATACATCTAATTCAAGCTCAGACCTTTTGTTCTCAGTAGCTTGTGATTGGATTTTGTCTAAAGAATTTTGTACAAAGTCTTAACTAAAGTCAAGTTTAAAACTTAATAAATTTAAATGGCTGTTTGAATCTAATTATTTGTATGAATTTTGATGCAGATTGAACGGTTTAGATCTGAGTTTGGATGAGATTTTGTCTAAAACCATTAGGACAAAACTCCCACCATATTAGTGTATTTGCCTCGCTCTAAGGGTTCAAACGGATCAAATAGTGGTAAAATTATATTTGTATTTGTTTTTAGTTTTTTTTTATTTGGATATGGATTGAATATATATTTGTCAGATACAGATCAGATATTTGACAGATACGGATCAAATTGAGGAGGGTTCCAATGCACCCAAAATTTCATGCTCCCATTTGCACCCAATTCTTTATCTTCATTTTCAAAGTCCACACAGTCGATCCGAACCGTTCAATGTGACCTTCATAATAAAATATGCTTGGAGACCAAATTTTTTGTTTTTTGGAATTTTTTTACTATTTTTTAAGATAGGTACAAAATCACTTTATCGGATGGTCTAGAATTTTCTTAAAATAATGATTTTGTACCTATCTTAAAAAATAGTAAACAAATTCCAAAAAATATAAAATTTGGTCTCCAAGCATATTTTATTATGAAGGTCACGTTGAACGATTCGGATCAATTATTCGGACTTTGAAAATGAAAATAAATGAGGTAAAGAATTGGATGCATTGGAACCCTCCTCTATTAAATTATATAATATATATCTACTATTAGGATGGGTAATTAAAAAAAATAAAAATAAAACCTAATTCAAGCTCAGAACTTTTGCTATTAGAAGCGGGTTTTTGTTCAGAAGACTTTTGACAAAATCTCATTCAAAGAGTTTAAACGTCTGATTTACATTGAGATTCGTGTAAATATATTTAAAACTCAATAATTTTAAATGGTTCTTTGAATCTAAATATCTGTACGAATTTTGATGCATATCGAATGGTTTAGATCCGTCTTTGGATGAGACTTTGTCCAAAATTATTTGGACAAAACTCCCACCCCAGTAGCCTAGCTGCTTCGCTCTATGGGGTTCAAACGGATTGGATATGGATCAGATAGTGGTAAAACTATATCTGCATTCGTTTTAGTTTTTGAATATGGATACGAATTGATGATTTGACAGATACATACGAATACGGATCGGATATCAAATATATGTAAATATATGCATACATATTAAATTATATAATATATATCTACTATTAGGATGGGTAATTAAAATTCAAAACCATATATGTATCCGTATCCATACAGATATTCAGATATCATATATTTATATCTAATTTTTGAATACAAGATCTGTATACGATTAGATATTATCCAATCCGTTTGCACCCCATATAGCTGACACACTTTTAAAAAATATCCATGCAACTTTTTAACGGAATTTTTTTTTTAAGTTATCATTTAAAAAAATCGAAATTTTAACATTACCACCGTTTGGACCATATTTCAAATATTACCATGTACTCACTACAGTGTTTTTTTTTCCTTTTTTTTTGCTATTGTGTTTGTGTTCTATTTTTGTTCCTCGGTCTCTCGTACTATTTACTTATGGTGCCCGGTCTCTCGTACTATTTATGATATTAGCGACTTTTATCGAATTATCCATAATACTCCTCACAATTACAAGATTACTAAATATGTACTATAATAAAATTTAACATCTACAATATCCAGATTTAACGAAAGCGAATAATTCCAAACAAAACAATAAAGATGAAGATAAGAATATCATAAACATGAGTAGAACTAGGGTGCTCCTAAGAGTACCAAGCTCCTTTGTACTCTTAACTCTAAAATTTATCGAATTAATTTTGAACGACGAATCTAAACCGTTGAAATCCTTCTACCTTACGATTGATGTGTCTGCATGTGAAAATTTTAAAATTTCGAATTAATTTAGTATAAAGTCAAGTTGTCAAAATTAGAAGGTTTCTAAATTAATTTTAATGCATTCATTTTTTGGAAGACTTTTGACCACTTGACTTTAAACTAAATTAATTCGAAGCTTTAAAATTTTCATATGTAGACACATCATTGGAAAGGTAGAAGAATTTCAATGATTTGGATTTGTCGTTTGAAATTAATCCGATAGATTTTAGAGAGAAGTTTTACAAATTGCCCTACTTTCAAAAAATTTCAAACAAAAATACCCCTCTTCTAAAATAATTAACAAATGCCCTTGTGGGACCATTCATTTTTGATCTGGTCCGTTCATTTTTTATCGGACGGACGAAATAAGATTTTGGCACGAATTTTAAAGCAAAATTAATACTGTCTCCTCCATCATCTGAACACTCACCAGTTGAGATTAAATCTGAGCCCTCCAAAAGTGCAGCATCCTGCTGCACAATAAAAGTGCAGCAGAGGATGCGGTTCCCTCTCTCCCCTCTTCTATTTACTCTCATCATATTTTAACACCTCCACCTCTTTCATTGGACTTTAATTAGTGCATAACAAGTAACAAAATTTTTATAGACATGTAACAATTTTTTTCAGTTAGATAATATATAAATATCGAATATATGTTTTTTAATTGGGTAATAACTTTTTGGTCTAAGTTTTCTAAAGTGAAACATATACTCTTATAATTAAGAGAGTCTAGAAAGCATCATTTTATAATCATAGATTATTATATTTAGACATGTTAGTAACCAAACGTAAGTACAAGAATATTTTATTTATAATAAATATTATAAAATAAAAAAGTTCTTTGTAATTTCATACGAAATATTGTCATAAAATATATGAAAGCTGTGTCTTGTTTCATAAAAAAATAATGTTATTAATACTATATTTAATGTATATTTTTCTCATCTGCTAACCCATTGTTATATATTAATTTCAGCACGTAATATATAACACTGCAAACCACACAAAGTACAAAGGTTGATTGTAAGTAAACCACGTAGTAATATTTGAGATATGGTTCAAATTAACGATGATAAGGTTAGAATTTCGATTTTTTGAGATGGTAAGTAAAAAATTTTGGACTTTTTATGTCCAAGGCTGATTGTTTTTATTCATAGAATTAAACAAAGTATTGTATCACTGTTGTCGAGAATTTATTATCTATAAAAGTATTATAAAAGATGAGAGAAATATAGCAAAAAAAATACTTTTATATTTCCATGTATAGAAGAATAAGTAAAATTTGTATCTATTCAAAAGGTTGGTCATGCTTTTATTTATTTTCAGTTTTCTTATATCATTTAATGAATGTTATTTATCATTTAAAATGGAGATAGGAGTAGGTCCGATGAGCATCGGACCTACTTTTAGGTTCAATTAGCTCTAACACCGTACGATTATCATTAAAATTTGTGCGCACGGAAAATGAAAAATACCTGCACGGATTTGAATGAATTCACACGAATCTTAATGCAGATCTGATGGTCATTTTACCTATCGAAAAAGCTAGGTCTGATGCCCATCGGACGTACTCTCAATTCTTTAAAATGTCATTTTGTATAAAAATATGTCAAAAAGATTAAAAAAATATGTACAACATCTATTAAAATATGCTATTTAAGAAATATTATTTACGTAAAGATGTCATTTAGTAATGTTATTTGTTATTTAATTGAATTATTTTTTGCAAAAATATGTCTTTTTGTATGAGTTTTTTTTACTGTTCTCTTATAATATGCTCTGTTATAACGCATGAACTATATACTAATTTTTCTATTATATATCTCAAATTATTTTACTTTGAAATATAGATCAAATTACTATTATTTTTTCAAGCAAACAAGTAAAAATATTTTGACTGTAACAGTCATAAGATCCATAAATGTCGGTGCATACACGGCATGCACATTAATTATAAGTCGCATGGATTTGTTTGTGTGCGCGTGACTTTTGTGTGTGATGTACTGTTCTGTCTCTCTCCAATAATTTAAGGTTCTAAGCCAAAAAAATATAAACAATTAAGGCTACAAAATATTATATTTGTTATGAATAAATTATTAATGTGGATGTTTATGACTTTCAATATTCAATTCTCCATTACCCCACTACTATTGGAATTCATATCCCACTACTATTTGAATTCATTTCTCTATTTATTATTTGTATGATTTTTCATTTACATTGTGCAGCCTATAAATAGAGACTTTGTAATATTGTATTGTACACATATGTAACACACATAAGAATTATATGAATAAAGAGATTGACATCTTTTACATTATCTCTTTTTGTTTATTTTGTTTATCGTTAATTTATAACAATATTAAGCATGTCATGGGGCCAAACTCCAAAGGAATTTAAAATAGAGAGAATTCTTCGTATATCTATTAATTTATTGGAAATATTGGAAATAACAATAGTGCTAAGAAATTACTCAGCTGTAACTGTTTTTGACCAGAATAACTTTTTAGAAAGTCGCTAACAAATTTAAAAAACTGATACGTGTAAGTATTATATCAAGTATTTATATCTAACATATTAAATATTTCTAAAAATTAGATATATCAACTAAATTGTACAATTATTGCTAGTTGGGATTTACTTTGAATTGGATATTCAATAAACTCTTTCAAATTGCGTTACATTTCCGGAATCGTCATTTGAAACTGCAATCCCTCCCTGCTAGTATTGTAATTTCAAACTGCAATCATGATAAAAATAAAAACTTTGATAAAAATACAGTTAATTTGTTGTTTTTTTTCTTTTTTGGAATATGGTAAATAAAAAGATTTCGGCTAAACAAGCGCTTCAATAATTTCAAAAATAATATATGTATTGATCCCAACTATAGTAACAAGATCCGCAAATTATTCACAACTTATTTGCGAATAATTTGTTTTTTTGGTGATGCTGAACCGAATGCCGAATTATTCGGTTGACGGAACTTTGACCGAATTATTCCCGTAAAATTCGGGAATAATTTGAGAATTTTACCAATTTTTTTCCGAATTATTTCCGAATTATTCCCAGAATTATTTTTTTAGTTATTTTTTTTGCTCCCTTACAAGACTGAGATTTCTGATCCAAATAATACCAAATTATTCCCGAATTATATCCGAATTATTCTTGAATCACGAATTTTTGATATCGCTGAACCAAATCCAAATAATTCATTTGTCATTATGATCCCAACATTTGACAATCCCGACACATTGTGAGATATACCAATACCAGCCACAGACAACCATAGATCTATTTAGATTTCTGTTCTCTCATGATCTCATCTCTGCCAAAGTAGAAAGTGAGGCTAACAACCTGGATATTTTGGCCATAGTGATTAGTGATTAGCAGTATTAGAGAAGCCCTCAACATTTTGCATTATGGATTATTGTCTCCTTCTTAGCAAATAATATAGTAATTTATAATTAAAAAACAGAGAATTTTTGTTTTCTTTTCTTACCTACCTGTCTTTGGTCATGCCAATAGGTATGGATGTTCATTGGATCCGGTTTAATCGGTTTTGGACCGAACCGAATTAGATCGGTTCAAACGGTTCGGTTTAATAGTTCCGTTCGGTTTGCTTTTTAAAACCGAATTATAACTTTGGTTCGGTTCGGTTTGAAATTTTTAAAACTGAAATAACCGAACCGTCCGAACTTTTATATATTATGAATTTCGTCCGGATCGTCCCGGCTTATTTCTTAATATTCCGGTTTATTTCTTAATCAATTGCTCTAAATACTTCGGTTTATTTCTTAATATTCCGATTTATTTCTTAATACTCCAATTTATTTCTTAATATACTTCGATTTATTACAAAACAATTGCTTTAAATTAAAAATTGATATATTTCGGTTTGAACCGAACAAACCGAAATAAAACTTTGGTTCGGTTCGGTTCGGTTGCAATGCTAATTCATTTCGGTTCGGTTCTATTTTTGAAACCGAATTAAAACTTTGGTTTGCCTAGTTCGGTTCGGTTTGAACCGAACCGATGAACACCCCTACCAATAGGCATTGGTACATGAGAGCAAGGTGGGTCCAATGCCCATAGGACTCAAACTGAGTACGATAGGCTCCATAACCGTCCGATCCGCTTTAAGATTCATACATGTTGCTTTAATATCTGTGTGCATTTGCATTTATATTAGTGTGCACATATCTTAAAGCAGATCAGACGGTTATCGAGCCCATCGGACCCAAACTGCTCTCTGGATACACAGTGTGGTTTGGCCACAGTGCATAATTAGTGTTTAGCAGTATTAGAGAAGGCCTCAACTTTTTGCATTATGGATTATTATCTCCTTCTTAGTAAATAATATAGTAATTTATAATAAAAAAAAGAGAGAATTTTTGTTTTCTTTTCCTACCTACCTGTCTTTGGTGATGCCAATAGGCATGGTACATACTACATAGTGTGGTTTGGCCATAGTGCTTAATTAGTGCTTAGCAGTATTAGACAAGGCCTCAACATTTTGCATTATGGATTATTGTCTCCTTCTTAGCAAATAAAATAGTAATTTATAATAAAAAGAGAAAAAAAAATTGTTTTTTTTTTCTTTTCCTACCTACCTGTCTTTGGTCATGCCAATAAGAATGGGCACATAGTGTGGTTTGGATTATTTGTGGCGCATATGTCATAGTAACACATGTCTAAAAGTTATCATTGGATCAATGATTTTCAAAGTGACTTAATAAATAGTAAAATAATTTCAAAAAATGTAAAATTTTGTCACCAAACACATTTTATTATAGAGATCACATCTAATGGTTTGGATCAATTTTTTGGAATTTGAAAATTAGAAAACGACTTAGTTGTACGGAGCTTCAGAAACAATCGATTTGATATTAGCCAACCTCTCTCTCTATATTGACACATACAGTTACAAACTTACAATCACATGGCCACAAATAATCTACAATACTTGCTTAATTTTCATAATAAATTCCATGACATATATGACAAAAATGCAAGAACATTCCAACTGAAATTAATCATGCACAAGAATAATAAACTAATAAAAACAAAGAGAGAGTAGCACCTTGAGGAGAAACTTGGCGAAAATTAAAAGTGACAAACAAGTTTCACGAGACAAATTTGTAACATTTTTTTTTCTTTTATATAAAGGCTGCAGTATCATGAACGGAATAGCTCCAACTGTTACTATAAGATTAAAAAAATATTTATGCACTGATAGTATTTTTTGAGTAGTTTTTGTCAAAAAAAAAAAAGTTGCTCCAGTGACTTAGTATATTGATTTTAAATCTACGTGTTCTTATATATATATATTTTTTCCATTTCAAACGGCAACAAATTATTATAAAAATAAGGAAAAACGAAATTAGTGATCTCGACATGGAAAAAAAAAAGTTTTGTTATGTTTTATCTGCCACGAGTGTCAATCGTAGCAAAAAAAAAAAGAGGAATATTATTACGGGAGTGATTGAAGTTAAAATATACAGAGGAGGTTCAAATGTATCATAATTTTGTGCTCCAATATGCTGCATCTCTTTTATCTCTGTTTTTAAAGTCCGAATAGTCGATCCGAACCACTTAACATGATATTCATAATAAAATATGCTTGGAGACCAAATTTTATATTTTGTAATTTTTTATATAGATACAATATCACTTTATTGGATGGTCCAGAATCTTCTTAAAACAGTGATTTTGCACCTATCACTTTATCGGTTGATAAATTATTATTTTATTTTAATTTTATATGAATCAATAAGTTGAAAAATTATTTATATTAGTGTTATTTCATAAATTCTTGATGCCAACTAAAACAAAATCCAAATGTCGTAATCTTTTATATTTGCAAGGATAAAATATATAGATAATACCTATTAGTTTTGTTATGTAATTTGAATTTTAAATTTCAAGTTATCAAATTTTTTTTTAATGAAGGCACTAATAATGGACCTTTGAAACCTACATATGAAAAATAATCTTTCCAAATAAACATTGATAGTCATAAGAGTGTCACAAAGAAATTATATTCTTTAATTAATAAGTACCATAAAAGTGCCCACCCCAATTCCTTTTTCTTTTAAGGTTCAGATTTTAATTTAGATAGGAAAACAAAATAGTTGTAATTGTCTTGAAAAAAAAATTCTCTTTACTCTCAATGTTGCAAGTTGAGTGCTTAATATAGCAGCTACCTAAAAGGAAAAAAAAAAATCTGTAAAATTCATATTATATAAAATGATTTGTTCATTTATAATTGCAATTGTTGCAAGAATATGGACTTATTTTGTTTTGCAGCATACATTTAACTTTTGAATATTAATTAAATGACAAATATGTTAATTTTCTTCACGTGTATTCATTTGTGGTTTGCATGACAATTTACATTGTAAAATTTTATTTTTATGAATTAAATTTTCATTTACTAAAGGCTTAAATTTTATTCATGATTGAATAAAAAAAGAAATTAATTTTGATTTGAAAAGAGCATGTATGACCACATATGAGATAATCTACAATAATTGCCACATTTCCATAATAAATTTATTTACCATATAAGACAAAGAGGCAAGAACAAGAACAATAGAATAATAAACTAATAAAAACAAAGAGTGACCCACTAGTTTCATGAGACAATTAATTTGTGATATTTTTTCTTTGATATAAATTCTGTATTATGAGCCAAATAGCTACAATTGTTACTATTAAATTAAACAAAAGTATATTTATGCAGCACAACTATATATGCAGCGTATGGTAAATTTGGAGATAAAAAATTAATTTTTGTCCAAAATAGAAGTTACTCTTCGAACACTTATATTTTTATTTTGTAATCTAGGTGTTTTTATATTTTGTAAAAATAAGAAAAATAGACATAAAAAAAAGTTATGTTATGTTTTATCTGCCACGTATGGAGTACTTAATTGAAGTTAAAAAATAATATTCACATTTTTTTTACCCTGTACACAAGAGCGCAAAGTATGATAAGCTGAAACGTATGATAAATAATGAAATTTGTGTGACACAAAAGTTATTTTGTATGACATTTTTTTGTTGCTCTGAATATATCCATTTCTTTACTTTTACATTGTTCAAGTTGCAAAATTATAAAAAATTCATTTCTTAACATAATAAAATCATGGTATGAGGATAATTTATTCTATTTTCTACCATTAGATATTGGTGAAAATCAAATTACTGATATTTTACTTAGTATTAAAAAATTTATTGTTGCTTATTTTAAATTTTTTACAAATTCTATATTTTCAAACTTAATATTTTTTTTTGGTGTGCATATTGTAATCAAGAAATGTTTTAGTATGCTAACACTTGTTAAGAACATAAAAACATATTATATAAGTAAGAGTTTTTTGGGCTTCCACATCTACATAAGCTACATATCCATTGCTTTTCTACATTACAAGTGCTCTCACTAATTTTATTTTATTTCTTATTTTTACAAAATAAGAAAAATATATAACAAAACATATAGAACAAAAGATAAACTCTATAGATAGATCAATGGCTGGGATACTGCGAATGCGAGAAGCGATCTGGAGAGTGGACATCACCTTGTAATTCTAATGCCTCACGCCGTAGTCGCTGTGCAGGATGTCTGTTAGACTCCTCATCTTGTGTCACCTCCGGCTGTGTTTGTGTCTCCAAAGGTTGTTGGGACCATTATGCCCCTGCATCACCTTCCCCGTAAGTCCACTGCCACCCTGGAGTCCTCAGAACCTCACGCCTCACGTACTTCTCACGTGATGCCCACATAGCTTGCTCCATCTGCTGCTCATATAAGAAGTCATCAATAGTGCGTTCGTATCCGGCTTGCTCGTAACCTGCCTGATCCTGGGTCACTTGAAAATAATACACAAGTTTCAATTAATAAGCTGAAATCATTAAAATAACATTAATTATTTGTAAGATACTTGTCCGGCGTTATTGCCTCGATGTATGTCATACTCTGCTGACACACGTGGTGCACCGAAAAGCTGATTAGCCATCCAAGATGGTAAAACAATATCCCCTGCTTCTGCGCTTGCTGGTCTTGGGTCACCTGTTTAGGGATGTCTCATTTTTTTAGTAGGGATGGGGATGGGGTAAGGGCGGGGTTTATAGAGTAGACCCAGAATCAATGATGTTGTCATCGGTTTAGAATTCCTGGGACCGATCTAATTGAATCATGAGAAGTTGTAAAGATTTCAAAATCATATTCTTTGTGATCGGTTTGATCCTCTGAAACCGATGACTGTGTCATCGGTATGGGTACTTTTCGAATTCTTTAAACCAAGAATGGATAGATTTGTTAAATTGTTTATTTTTTTGTATATTAATAAAAATTTCGGAAAATTTGCACTTACTGAGTTCCTATATAGCTCTTTTTTATTTTAATTAC
The DNA here is from genome assembly GCA_964058825.1 of Carex arenaria. NCBI lineage: Eukaryota > Viridiplantae > Streptophyta > Magnoliopsida > Poales > Cyperaceae > Carex > Carex arenaria. The sequence goes on along the minus strand of CAXKVW010000049.1, from coordinate 687,871 downwards.
TTTTATTGAGAAAAAAAAATAGAGAAAAAAAAAATGCAAGAGAGGCATCATAACTTGTACACGCAATATGGACTTCTATAACTTGAGTTCTAAATTATATTACAAACTGAGGGGTATAAAACATGTAAACATAAATAGTTATCTTATAATAATAAATGCTGCATGCACAATTAGTATGTACAGAATTCAAATCATTCTAATTTGAAAATAATAATTAGCACATGCAGCAAGAAATTAAATCACCCGGCTAAAATTTATTGTGAAAAGATTTACTGGTAAACAAAAGGAAAGATACAGTGAATCTATGATCTCATACTTTTACTGGAAATCATCATCCATTAAAGAAATAGCTATACATTAGAAAACCAAAAAATCTCTCATTATCCCCATTTATCTTTCTTCAAGAAAAAAAAAAAATTAAGGATGAGATCATGGATGGAGACAGTAACATTTTTGTTTCTATTGATTTCATTACTCTTCATTGAATCAGAAGGTGTTGGGTCTCAAAATGAACACAATCTAAAGGTAAACATAGACTATAGTAGATTTGTTTTCACAAAGAATTTTTTTGTGTTTTCATTTCCTTTCTCTTTCAGGTTGACTCAGAAGAATACCGAATGGCATCGGCACATGTGCAAGGATCTGTCGATAACAGTTCATATCATGATGCCAATTTTGGTGGCAAAATTGGATATAATGTGGTTTCCTATGTAAGCCACTTGTATAATATTTCATAGTCATCTGATTGTCTGATATAATTTGTAAAATGCTTTTATTTATATGTTCAACTAGTCTTTTTAGTACTACAACTCTTGATAAATATATTATATCGACCGTAATTGCCTATCTATCCTGATATCTAGACTAGAATCAGAGGTATTGGGCTTTTTTGGGCTTAAATTTGGTTCTTTGGGGCTCTTTTGTCCTGGTATTGGGTTCTTTTGAGCTCAAATTGGTTTGAGTAGGTCAGAATAAGGGCATTGTCTCAGTTGCACAAATTTTATTGCTCTTTTGTTTATATATACTGTTACAAAGTACTGGTAAAGAAATTTCTACAGCATTGCTGTGCCATACATGCTTTTATCTTAGTTATTGATTGCACAAACTCTGTTTTTTTTTAATCTTTTTCTTACTGCCTGTATCTATGTAGTCTGCCATATATGAGTTACCAGGTAATGGTGCTTACTTCGGGGCCGGGGGAAGATTTGATATCTACGGCTATCAGAATATGACGGCAGATGAAATCGTCTCGACCGCAATCTGGATTTCCGGTGTTAATGATGCAAACTTAGAAGTAATTCAAGCAGGATGGCATGTATGTTAGTTCAACAAGTTTCTTTGTCTTCTCTTTTTATTTGAGTAATAATCACAGGAGTTGCTTAAATCTTGTTTCATGAATCAAATTCAAAGAAAATCCTCTTGAGTAGTTTTTTTACCTTTTAGTTAAATTACAAGTATTTGATCATTCAAAGAAAATCCTCATGTAAAGATTTATTTGATTCATTCATGTTATTTTGTTATGTTATTAAATAATTATTTCAATGGGGTATTAATGTTTTGGCTCTTCAATATCTAGGTAAATCAAGCTCTATATGGTGATTCAGGAACAAGATTCTTTACCAGATGGACGGTATAAACTAATTTATCTTGGATTTTTTTATTTAATGAAAATATTCACAAATTATGCATAAAAATTTTACTTATGACAATTTGAAATCATTACCCCTGAAGAACATTTAATACCTCAACAGTTGAAATCTGCCACTTGCTATATCAAGAATAATATAATGGTGATTTGTACTATGGATCAATATATTTATTTTTAAATTTCAATCAGTAAATCTGAATCATTCAACATGATCTCCATATGAAAATATCTTTGTAGGTCAAATTTTACATTTTTTTAGATTTTTTTTTACTATTTGTTAGATCAAATGATTTTCTATCTATTTTAAAAAAAAAGTAAAAAAATTCTAAAATAATGTAAAATTTAGTCGGCAAGTACATTCCTATGGAGATCATGTCTAACAGTTCAAATTGATTGTTTAAACTTTAAAAACGAAGATATTAATTCATAGTATAGACCAATTTATACTATGCATAGCACCATAGCCTCACTCATAAATTTTTTCAAGTGTGATGTCCTTTGTAATGCAGTGTTAATTATCATCATCTTTTGTTAAAATTATAGATTGATGAGTATGTTCATACTGGCTGTTACAACACATTGTGTGAAGGTTTTGTCATCGTTGCAAATGCACCTCTATCTCCAGGACAAGTTCTTCCCATTTCAACACCCGATGAACATCACGATTTGCGAATATGGATCGAGAAGGTACATTTTACATAACTGATGCAATTAATATACTTACTAATAAATGGGTATAATTGAAATCAAAGTGATGCATGATTTGCATCTAAAAAAATCTCTAACAGATACTTTCGAATAATACAAGAGTGAGGTTGTGATACTTTGCAATGCGTAGATCAGTTGGTGTGATGGATCTATTTCTCTGTTTTCACTGATTAAACAATTGATCTGAACTGTTCAACATGATCTTTATATGAAAATGTACATCGAAATAAAATTTTACATTTTTTAGAATATTTTTGCTATTTTATATTTAGATAGAAAATCATCCGATCTAAAAATTATGGACCATCTGAAAGTAGTATTGTTTTATCTATCTAAAAAAATTGTAAATTTAAAAAAAAAATGTAAAATTTGGTCTTGAAGTATAGTTACATATGGATGACCTTGAACGGTTCGGATCGACTGTTTCAATTTAAAAAATGGAGATATAGATCCATAGTGTAGATCAATTTGCGTATTACAAAGTACCATATACTCACTGAATTTTGAGCGATGATAGCACAGTGTTGTAATTGTGGATGTCAGGATCACACAGAAGACTGGTGGTTGTATGCATCGACCGAGAGCACTGGTAGCGGTCAAATCGGCTACTGGCCGAAGTGGCTCTTCTCTAGATTAGAGCAGAATGCTACTGACATCAATTTTGGCGGCCTTGTACAAGCAACAGAAGGTTCACCGAGCCCGCCTATGGGCAGCGGGCATTTTCCAAATGAAGGGAACGCTGCATACTTCGCAAATGTCGAATATGTCGATCAATCCGGTCGAAAGACTGCCGGGATTCTGCCTTCGGTTGTCACCAACAAGAATTGTTATGATGTAGGTGACATGAAAGATGCTCAGTTTAGCTATGGTGGACCTGGTGGCTGTCTTAGAAGATAAACCATTTTTGCTGTCAGTAGTAATTTTGGTTTTTGTTATGTATAGGAGAAGTAATAAATCATTAGATGATTTTAATTCTGATAATTAAACTTGAGACTATATATAAGTTAATATGGTAATAATAATAAATCATTGTTTTAGATGATATTAAGGAACCGAATCCTCTGCCTCCCAGGGGGCAGGATTTTCCTGCTCCTGAGTCACTGACATGTGGGCCCGCAACAAAACTAAAATCAATATTTAAAGCTTAAACCCGTCTGGACCCACGTGTCATCCGCATTGGGGGCAGGTGATCCCCTTCCTGATATTAATGGTAAACACAGCTTAAATGTATTATATAATAATAATTTGGAGTAGAACTAGGGTGTTCTTAAGCTCACCAGTCTTTTGGCGAGCTTAATTTCAAAATCTATCGGATTAGCTTCAAACAATGAATCCAAACTGCTCAAACACATTACGTCTCGTCAGTCAAAAGACCACAAAGAATAGTTCTTGCATAAACTAAAAAAATATGTATCCTTCAAACAGAAATGAGTGTTTTTTTGAGTTTTTTTCATTTTCCTGTACTTTAAATTATTGATATTGTGAATTTTATATTATTTGTCATTAATTTTAATTAATTTTTTCAAATAATATGGCATTGGCTTTTTAATAAAAAAATTTCATGGTATATATGATTCTTTTTACATTTTTAATAATATGATTTTAGATAATACTTCATTTATTTACAAATATACTTAATTTTTCTTTTGAAAAATTACACATTTTTGAAAGCTTGAATTATTAATCTGAATTAGTTATAATATAACACTATGACAAAGAAGAAAAAGGAAGAAAAAAAATGTTGTCCGGTTCAGAAAATGTGCTGCCCCACAAATAGGAATGCTAAAAGTGAATATGAATTCACAATTTCTCTCTTCTTGATTAAACATTGATTTAATTCCACGTGATAACATTCCAGAGTTATGGGCCGCGCTTTCACTAAATTAAAAAACCAATCAAACCAAGGGCCCATAAAAACAAAGCCTTGTTATCAATCCCTAATAACAAAGGTCCAAAACTAAACAAGCTTTGCAACGCAAGTTCGATAAAGATGGAATAAATGCGACCTGGACCGAAATAACTAGCTCAATAAGTAGATCCGCTTTAAGATTCGTGAGCACGAAAATTGATGTGAGCATGCACATTTATTAAAGCAGAGTGCACGGATTGGATGGTCTTGACTCTTGAATCCTATTAATTGGACCTACTCACAACGCAAGTGCAATATCCTGTCCAAAGTTGTCTGATTCACATCGAGATTTAAAGGGGTTGAGAGGAGGAAAATAAAATTTGATAAAATTTGCTGCTCTACATAAGCAATTAAATGAGTTACCACTTAGGCTATAACAAGTTTACTAATATTTTCTTTAATATGGAAATCAAATTTATCAAAAAAAAATAATAGGATGAATACATAACCTGGGAAATATTTATCTTTACCATTATATCACCTATCTTTATTTAACATAGCAAAATATGATAGTTTATCATGTTTGTATAATTTTTAACATATTTTATGATCCTTTTTCATTGATTTAAATATTACATAAAAAATGAATTATTTCCAGCTTGGCAAATATAATATCTCACTATATTATATTCTATAACAATTAAATAAAGACAAAAAAATGCCACCTACTAGATTTACAACTTCATGAAATGGATATATGAAAGGAAACAAATCTGCTGTTATTCCAAATGAATAACAAGAACCTGCTCTTCTGATCTCAACCATTGAAATTTTCCTAAGTGCAAATCTCAACAAAAAATCTTCTAATGCGTGAATCTCAACGCAAATTAACGGTTAAGATCGAAATAACAGGTACCTGTTATTCCTTCAGAATAACAGCAGATTTTTCCTCTATGAATTATCTAACTAGTCAAACCGCCACAGTTTGGAATTCACATTCTCTGAGGTATTTCAAACTTTGAGTGATTTTTTGGAATATCTAAATAGTTCAAATACAGTTTGCACGAATCTCAAAGCACAAATAATACTGGCCCCCTACAGTTCCCCGAATACGCACCGGACACGTCGGTCACGCAAAAATTGAAATATCACAGAGTATACGCACCCCACAGTTTGTCCCACTATGCATTAGCTGTATAGACACGGTCTAAACCGTATATTCCTATCTATCCATTAAATTGGAATTCATGCCCAATTGTAACCCAAATTTTGAGTTTGGATCTGAACCGATCCGGCCGGAGGTGGAATACACGATGTCCCTTTAATATTCGTGCCAGGATAAATCCGACTGTTAAGATACAAACTTAGATTTGGGTTACTTTAGAGGATGAGAAAACCATTTCTTCCTCTCTCGGTCTCTCGAGAAAAAAAAGAATAAGAAAAATCTTCCCTTCCCAAATCCCAACTTCTCACTTGTCAAAAAATCCCAAAGAAAAATACACAAAATTCAACAAAGATGCAATCTTTTCTCCTCTCCTTCGTTATCCTAACCCTAACCCTAGTTCTTCCCTCCGCCGCCGCCGCCACCACCACCGCCGCCGCCGCCGCCGCCGTCTCCTCTCCCTCCGATTCGAACCTCACCGCCTACCAAGCACTCCAGACCTACGACTTCCCAGTGGGGATTCTTCCAAAAGGCGCACTCGACTACGAACTCGACCGATCAACTGGTGCATTCAAGGCTTACCTCAATGGATCCTGCGAATTCTCGATCCAGGACTCGTACCAGTTGAAATACCAGAAGACGATCTCAGGCAGGATCAGCAAAGATCATCTCTCTCAACTCAAAGGAGTAAGTGTCAAAATTCTCTTCTTTTGGCTTAACATTGTTGAGGTTTCAAGAAATGGCGATGAATTGTATTTCTCTGTTGGAATTGCCTCTGCTAGTTTCGGAATCGATAACTTCTTTGAGTCGCCGCAGTGCGGTTGCGGGTTTGATTGTGATGATGTTAGAATTAAGCAAAAGATTGGGGGTGGAAGTGCAAAATTGAGACTGGCGTTTTGAGAGGTTTCTTTTTGCAATTTGGTCCTTTATATGTACAATAATTCTCGTAGGGAAAATGTATCATTCTGCACAATGTATTGTTGATCTTTTTTTGGCAAAAATTATGGACGAGAATAAAATTTTTATATGCATTTGGATATACTTTGTTCCTTGAAATATAATTAGGTGGCCTTTGAATGATTGATGTTGATGCAATCATGCAAATATATTGGGTTTCTCTTTCTAATTGGTTTACTTTGCATTATTGCTGATTGGTTGTTAGTATAGTGACAAACGAATAGTTGGTTCTGTGGGGTCAAATATTCGTGATTCGGATATAATTCGGAAATGATTCAGTACAACAAGGAAGTTAAAAGAAAAAAAAACCTAAAAAACCCCTCAAAAAATAATTTTTTTTCGTGTTTTTAATGTAATAATTTGTGATTCACGTTTTATTCGCGAATAAAATATATTATACGTTTTTTTGCGTTATATTTAGATTTCGGTACGGAAACGGTAAATGAACGAATAATTCGCGTAACTTACATATATTGTAACTATTGTTGGTAGTGGTGTTGATCTAGGGGCCTGTTTATAAATTTGTTGAAATGCTGGTGCTATCTGCTATATTTGCTCTATTTTTCCTTATTTCTTAGTACTCTTAGGCAGTGTATTTATGCATAAACCAAGATGTGTTCTTTTTTCATATTAATGAACAAAAAATTAGCTACAGTAGTATATAGTTTTTGTTCATTTTTGTTAATAATTTGTTCTTTCTGTCAAAAAATAAAATTACAAGATTACAATTTATATTGGGATGCTAGGGGTAATTTGGTTTAAATAATCTTGATTTTGTTTGATATCATTTTCTCTTGCCAAATAGGTTTTCTCCAATTAATTACATGTACCACATGGTAGGTTTTCTCCAATTAATTACATGTACCATGTTAGGTTTTCTCCAATAAATTACATGTACCACATGTTTATTTTTCTGATAAAATACAATTTTTTTTTTCAAAATTAGGTGGAAGTTTTAATGGTAGTGCATTTAGGAAAGAAATAATTTAATTAGGTGGAGCCTAATTCATTATTGGCGTTATGTGTACATAGGTATAGTATCTGAAGTAACTAAAAATCACATTTAAGTGGTTAAAAAATTCTTTGGTATTAAAAAAAAAATTGCCTTGCCACTGAAAATTGATTTTTTTTTTTCACAAGGAGTGTGAAATTATGTTTGGTTCGTCTAAGAATAGTGCTATTCTTAGAATAGCTGAGCTATTCTAAACTGGGGGCATCCAAACAACCATACTTGCTATTCAGAACAGTCCGAATAGCGCTGTTCCGCTAATCTAGGAAAAAGTTGGAATAGCTCTTGTGATCTCTCAGCGTAAAAAAAAAAGTTCATTTTTTCATTTTTTAATCTTCTCACCTACTCCTACTGTTAGAGGGACAGAAAAAGAATGAAGATGGAGGCGAGGAGAAAAACTCGGATCTCCGTTGATATAGTCGGCGATTGAGAGAAACGTTGTCGGTTTCAGCCTCTCCACCTCTCGACGACCAATTAGACATCTTGAAATTCATATCCTCTCCTCTCCTCTCCTCTCCTCTCTCTCTCGCCGCCCCTCCTCACTGTGGTCGTCATTTTGGTGACATTGTTGCGATTTTTTAGAGCCTTACACCCAATCGCCTTCTTCCCCTCTCGCACACCTTTTCTCTCATGCTGTCCCTGTTAACTCTGCCCGTCAGCTTCAAATTGAAGCAATCAATAGGCGAGGTTGGAGGAGAGGACTTCAAGCAAAGCCCAACCACTGCTTTGGTACCGTTCAACTCTCGTCAATGGCTAATTAGAGCAATTTTGGGTAAGAAACTCAACTCTCTTACTTTTACTTATTTGTGATGTACAAAAATCTTAATCAAATTAGTTTGGTAAATTGATTAAATTATCTGGTTAGATATCTAATTTGAGAAGAAATTATTCCAATGTGTGCAAAATTCTTCTTCTTCTTTCATACAACTGGGTCTTCGGTTTTAGCTGCCTGATTTGGTTATAAAGCCATTCGAGAAAGAAAAATATACAGTTTGTAGGCTTTGGCAAGAAATATGTTTGTAATTACTGATAATTTTAATATAGAGGAGCCTAGAAATAGGCTTTGGCAAGAAAAAGATACAGTTTGTAGGCTTTGGCAAGAAATAGGTTTCATGTGTATGATTATTAAATATGAGTTTTAAGTGTTGATTTTTTTTGTTGGAAATGATTTTCTTGATTTTGCATCTAATAGTTTTATATAAAAGGCATCTTTTATTAGTTTCATATGTTCTGATTATGAGGTTTTTTTGGTCAATTCAGATTTTTGAAGTTTGTTATTCTTACCTTCTCTAATTGTAGGGAGGTAATTTAATTAAGAGAAGACAGAGGCAAGCAAAGTCCGACCATCGCTTTAGACCTGATCGACTCTCGTCAAGCGACAATTTAATCAAATTTTAGGTAATTAGATAAACTCTCTTATTCATGCATAATGGAACTGATAATATGTATACATGCATAGGGGAGTTGAATTGTCTTGTTGTAATGGTTGGATTTGCTTTCAAATATTGCTACAAATTTAAATGATCGATTGAATATTTTCCTTAATTGTACTTTCTTACCTGGTTAGCTTCTAGTTAGATCTTTTTGTATATTTTTTTTTCTATCTTCAGCTCTATATATTGGATAAAAGATGCTCCGTTCATTTTTAATTACTCTTGGATAAATTTCTTAATTTTAATTGCTCTTGATGTTTATTAGTTCGTAGAGGTATTAAATTGGATAAAAAGATCGTCCAAATATTTTCAACAAGCAATAGTTCCTCGCACACCAGTAAAAATAGTTGTACTAATAATCTCTCAAAAAAATTATACTAATAGGTATTTCTAGTATAATTTTTAGAAAAGAACATATTAGATAAAAAATAAAAACATATCTGATCGAAAAGCGATAGTTAAGCAAACAAACAAAATCAACCAATAATTTTTATTTTTTGCCAAGGTGAATTATCAACCATTACGAGTCATTTAATTCATTCAACTCGGATAGTGGAATATTAGTCCATCAGCCTAAATACTGAATATTGTTTCATGAAATAGTTTTTTTTTTTTGAAAGAAGTGGACTATGCCACCGATTTCTATTACGAAACCATAAGCAATGTTTATCAGCACCAGAAGTGCCGAATAGCTGAGCAAAAACTGAAACAAACAACATGTACGAGGTCTATTCTCCTTCCCATTTTTCCTGACTACCACTTGATAACCAAAAAACAATAATCTGCAACACATTTAAAACAGAAAACAAAAGCCCTAATATGCTAAGATTGCGCCAACATCTCCAAACTACCAGTACTGCCTCCCTCTTGCGTGGACCTATCATCATCCTCACTGATCACGGCTCCATGCGTATGGGTTGAATCCTGCAAATCCGCTGTGAAAGCTACTATTGTATCTTCTGTCAGGTCCTTCACATCAAAAGAAAGAATTAAGTTCAATTGGGAGGTCAAATCAGATTTTTGATTCAAAGCCCAAAATCTAGCTATTGCTAAGATTTTACTCCCAATATTTCGAATCGAATGTACCTGTCCGTCATGAAAAATAATTCGATTTCTGTCTAGCCAGATATTCCATATTACTGTTCCCCTAATAATTTCAATAATATGAGGTTCCTTTAATGGAATACAATAATCAATTTCCCATAACTCATCAATAGTGCTGCCATAAAAATAAAAATTATTAAAACGAGCTATCCATTGCCAAATAGCTTGAGCAAACTGACAAGTAACAAAGAGATGCTCAATAGTCTCCATTTGATCACAATATACGCATTTCGGATCACCTATCCACCCACGTTTAAGTAATCTATCCTTTGTTAAGATTTTCTTTTGACGAACCAACCAAAGAAAGATTTTGACCTTTAATGGAATTTTGGCTAACCAAATATTCTTAAACGGGTTATCTAGTTCACCACCAGACTCTAACAGTTTATAAACTGACTTAACAGTAAATTCTCCAGTTTGTGACCACCTCCAAACTATTTGATCCAATGTAGGCTGTAACCTAAAATCTGTCATCTTTGTTTCCAAGGCAACCCATTCTGATAAATAAATACCTGTTAATTGTCTCAACAATTGTAAATTCAACCTATTTGCTCTCAAAGCCTCTGACACCACAATCTCCCTATCATAAACTATTGCAAACAAGTTAGGATATTCAATACACAATAACTTATCATCATACCATTTGTCAAGCCAGAACCTTATCACTTCTCCATTACCTAATTTCCAAGTAGTATGTTCCTGTAAAATAACTTTGAGTTTCAGTATATCAGTCCACATGGCTGATTTCATATATCTATCTCCTGAAATTGAATTTTTATCTATGATAATGTCTTTCCATGTACCTGTAATTCTATTATCATTAAACCTAAACAGCCACTTAGTCAGAAGAGATTTATTCATACGTTGCAAATCAAGGACCCCTAACCCTCCTTGTTGTTTACTAATACAAACCTTATTCCAAGCAATGGGTGATGGTTTTTTCCTAACCGTATTTCCCCCAAACCACAAAAATTTTCTCCGAATCCTATCAATTTTATATCTAATTTTACTAGGCATTTTATACAACGATAACCAATACAAGGGTATTGCCGAAACCACCGCATTTAATAAAGTAACTTTCCCACCTATTGACATAAACTTCCCTTTCCAAGTTTGTAGTCTTTTTTCTAATTTTTCTAACAAAGGAAGCCAATCATTCTCACTAAGTTTCTTCCAATGTAACGGGACACCTAAATACATTATAGGTAAGGACACTACTTTACACCCCATTAGCTTTGCTAACTCATTACCCTCTTCCTCGTTAATGTTTAGTGGTACCATCTCGCTTTTGTCAAAATTAATTTTCATTCCTGACAGATTTTCATAACATAGTAACAGCCAACGAAGAACCGTAATCATAGCCTGGTCAGCTTTCAAAAAAAGAAGTGTATCGTCTGCAAAATGTAAATTAAGAACCCTGTCACAGCTATTAAACTGCCCTAAACCTTGGAGTAGACCTGCCCTTTGCGCTCTCCCTAAGATCTTATTTAAGACATCAGCAATTATGTTAAAAAGTAAAGGTAATAAAGGATCTCCCTGTCGGAGACCTCTTTTACAATGAAAATAATCCCCTAATTCCCCATTAATACTAACACAAGACTTGGCACTATGTAAAAGTAATGAAATCCATGTAATAAATCTATCGCCGAAACCTCTCAATTTTAAAACCTCCAGCAAAAAATCCCAATAAACCCGATCATAGGCTTTTTCGAAATCCAATTTAAATATGACTCCTTTTTCTTTTTTAATCCTAACTGTATGTAATACCTCATTTGCCACTATTATATTATCCATAATTAATCTGCCTTTAATGAATGCAGTTTGTGTAGAGTCAATCAAAGAATCCATATATAACGAAAGTCTATCTGTTAAACACTTCGTAATAATTTTCAAACTACAGTTAATTAAACTAATTGGTCTGAAATTTCTAATCTCTATAGCATTATCCTTCTTTGGTATTAAACAAATCGATGCCATGTTAATCTTTCCCAAATCTAGTTGATTATTATAAAATGCAGTGACTAAAAGCATAAACTCTTGTTTAATCTCTTCCCAAAATGTTTGGTAAAACAAAAATGAAAAACCGTCAGGACCAGCTGCCTTTGAAGGATTACAAGAAAAAACTGTTTTAGTTATTTCAGCCAAAGTAAAAGGGGCTTCCAATGCCTGTTTTTGATCTACACTCAGATTTTCCTGTTCCCCCCACAAGTTTTGAATCGATACTTTCCTAACAGTAGTGGTTCCTAACAATTCTTTATAAAAAAGAGTTATATGTTTTCTAATTAGACTTGGATCCTGTACCATAACCCCATCTACCATAATAGCAAAAATAGAATTTTTCTTTTTTCTGATAGAAGCACTTAAATGAAAAAATTTTGTATTAGCGTCTCCCTCAAGGAACCACTTAGTCTTTGCCCTAGATTGCCAATACATTTCTTCTTCCCTAAAAAGTTGTTTTAATTCTATTTGACATTCCTGCCACTGTTGTTGGTCGTCATCACCTAAAATATTCAATTCCGCTAATTTTTCGAATCTATCTAACTTATGCAATAATTGTGTTTTAGTTTTTCGTTGTGCAACCCTTAAGTTATTATTCCACCCCCTTAATTTTTGTCTTAGAAATTGCAACTTTAATCGCCAGCTATTACCTAAATCATTTGATAAATGATAGGAATTCCACCAATTCACTAACAATGCATAAAACCCCTCCTGTTGTAACCAATCCTTCTCAAACTTAATAGTTTTATTTCCTAAAAATGACACTGCAGTGGTATTAATAATAATAGGGTTATGATCTGATTGAATTCTAGGTAATGAATATGCACCTGAATTAGGAAAATGATCATGCCATCTAGTAGAACATAAAAACCTGTCTAATAAAGCTTTGGAGTTAGATGTGACTGATCGTGACCATGTAAACTTCCTATCATTCAAACTCAACTCCATGAGTTCCAAATCTGAAATACACCTATTAAATCTGTTACTTAAAACATAGTTATATGATTTACCAACTTTCTCGCTTCTATTACGAATGAGGTTAAAATCCCCACAAATTAACACTGCATCATACCCTAAAAGACAAATATCACGTAACTCCTGCAAAAACTTATCTCGTAAATTAGACACCGTAGGCCCATACACAACAGAAAATACCCACTCGAAAGAATCACTCTTATTTTTCAACAGTACTGAAACCGAAAAATCTCTAATCCAAACTGAACCTACCTCAAATAAATCATCATTAATCCCTACTAATATCCCTCCTGAGCTTCCTATTGACGGCTTATAGTGCCAACTATTAATACTCTTACTCAATGCGCTAAAAAAGCGATACGGGTACGATTCTAATTTTGTTTCCTGAACTCCTACCAAGTCAATCTTATTATTCAGCAATACATCTTTTAATATACTCTTAGCTAAAGGGTTCCCCAAGCCCCTGATATTCCAGCTCAATATTTTAGTCATTAATTACACTATCTACCCCCTGGAACTTCACTAGTACCCCACTAGATCTGATATCAATCATCTCATCTTCCACTGATTTTTTTTGCAAAATTAAATCTGTCATAACAGAGTGGAAACGCTCTTTATGAAAGCCTCTCAGAAAAGTGATTACCGACAACTTATCATTTGGACAATTACCCAACTTAAAACCAGCTATCTCAAAAAGCTGAATCAGTTCATCATCTGTAAACTCAACAAATGGAAAATCTTCTAAAAATGAAATAATACCTGGACCCGCTGTTGTAGTCTGACGACCACCTCGACCACGGCGTCCACCTCGGCCCCTTCCTCTGCGATTGAAAGTCTGCTGTACAGGAGAACCTCGTAGTCAATTGCTGTGTCGAGGTTCTGCTGGAACACCTGTAGTAAGTGCCACCTCTGATGGTTTTGCAACCGATCCTCCTGCCTTCTCATCTGTTCCTCCAGTTTTAGCTGACTCGGAATCTAGTAAATCTTCATCCGACTCATGTCCAGACTCAACTGACACTATCTCAGTGTGGACCTGATTGGGTTGTACTTCCTGTATTACAACCGGATCAAAACCCGATTGATTATTGGCGATCTGGACAGCAATTCCAGCACTTGTACCCCTGTCTTTCTCATCCCACTTATCCCATTTAGGCCCTGATCCTCCTGCTGACTGTACCTGCTCCTCATCCTTACTCAAACAAGCAAAACTATTATTTTGTAATAACCCTTGGGTTGGAATATTCCTCTCAGTAGGAAGATTTTGCAATGTAGACAGACCTGATATCGGTGCCCCAATACCTATATCTTTCCCTTTGGCTACTTCTTGCCAATACAATTTTCCTTTGGCTACTTCATTCGATGGGACCAGAGGGGGCTCGATCGAGATCGACAATGGATACAATCTGGTCCTTCCTAACTCATCTTGAAACGCAATATCTCTACTAGATACCAATTTCTTCTTATTAGGAACCCCAATACACATTCGTACTGTTTCTAAATCGTCCATAGCTCGAGGATCCACATCGATCACAATTCCCCCTAGTTCATCCGCTATTCTCTTAAATTCATATTCAGTTCTGAGTTTCATGAAATAGTTAGTTGAAAAAAAGAATACATAAATTATTACTTTATTCATTCCCTCCAAACTCTATTCCAAATATACAATCCAAACAAGTTTTTCACTATTCCGAATAGCTTGAGTTAGCACTGTTCTTAAACAGTAGCTATTCTTATTTACTATTCTAAACAGTAGTTATTCTAGCTATTCTAGAGTTCATCCAAACGTACCCTAAAGGAATAGGTCAAAAGTGTAATGCTGGTGATACAATATCCATATGTAATGAATGGTATACATTTGGTTGGGTTTCTATTTTTGCAATAAAAGGATGATATGCTGATTTAAAATACAAAATCTATATTTTTGTATCTTACATCTTTTATCATACCATCTTGCTTTTATGAATTTTATGAAATTATGAATATCTTTATCACGATTCAATCTGTTTGTATTAAACAGAGAGGCTGAGATAAATAAGGTGAAAAGGGACCAAGTCCTCCTGATAAATTATAATTTTTTTTTCATATTTATCCTTTAATTTTTTTAATTTTTGCAAAATTTAATAGTATGTGTCTCCTCATAAAATGAAATTACATGATATTTATTTATTCAGCGTTTTCTATCTTAATTTTGTGACTTTGTCTATGATTTTAAATTAAAATAATATAATCTGAAGAGTAGGAAAAAAATAATAAAAACTAAATTACACATAATATCATATATATCAAATCAAACTAAACCAAATCAAACCAAACCAAAAGTTTATCCATTTAACTGTCTGTATTTGGTCCATAGTCTTCCTCTGAAATTTCTAATTATGTCACGCCATCAAAAGTCAATATGTTCACATTATGCTTACAGTCAATCTAGGGGTGAAAAATGTATGGATAATATCCAATCCCTATTTAAAAAAATAGATATGGATATTGAATATATGTGTGGATATAGATAATATTATGGTTTATATTTCAATTATCTGTATTCGAATGGTAGATATATATTATGAAAAAAATATTTTATTCACTATTATAATTAGATAAATATTTTGAACTTTAATATTTTTTTTAATAATTTTTATATTATTTTAATAAATATTTGATCCGATCCAAATCTGTATCCGTATCCATCTGTTATCTGCTCCATATCCGTATCCAGAAAATATTATTTGAAAATAAAAAAAATAAGAATATGGTTTTACCACTATCTGCTTCGTATCCACTCTGTTTTCACTCCGAAGTCAATCTCATCTCTTTTTCTCTATGGAACCAAAATTAGTGCATATTTAAAATTTGAAAAGTTTAGAGACTATTCGATGATAAAAATCTGATTACATTTTAGGATTAATTGTCAGTATCTATCAAATCATTCTAATTTTTTTAATTTATACATCAAAATATCCTTTGTCTTCATTAAAACTAAATATTTATTTCTTGCGGCCCCCTTTTCATTATGTAATGTATTTATCTAAACATTGAAGTGGCTATGAATCATGCTACCGCTATAATGAACACAATCTTCTATATAAAATCACCGTGTGTCCAGTTATTAATCAAAAACTGCCCCCCGCCCCACCACTATATAAGATACATGGATCAGGTTCCTCTGGTCCCAGTTAATCTGAGACGTCCGATCAAAATCCAATAGTTAGGATTAAAAACGCTCCCAAAACTAAAAAAAAAAAGGGAAAACGCTGCCCTCTCTCTCTTTATTTGCCCGTGTCGAGTCTTCTCTCTCGTGCACCATTCGATTGGGACCAGACTCTCTCCAAATCCACTATCGAAGAGAGGAGCTAGGTTTGCTGAAAATAGGGTTTCCTGCATTGTTCTCCTCTTCGCTTCCCTGGCTATTGCGATGACAAGTAGTAGTAGTCGGATTCAGAGCAGTAGTTAAGCATTTTCTCTTTTTTTTTTTTAGTTTTGGGAGCGTTTTTAATCCTAACCATTAGATTTTGATCAGATGTCCCAGATTGACTGGGACCAGATAGGTCCCAAATATTTTCGGGACCAGAGGATTCCGATCCTAAGATACATATAAAACTAATTAATCAAATATATTTTATTTCTTTTTGAGTTTTTTTTTTTTTTACTATAAGTGTCTTTTGGATACCATTTTCGGAAAGCTCTCACTAATAATGAACCCCTTCAATGAAAATTAGTACTTGAAAAAAAAATGTCCTATCTATGTATGCTTATTTTGCATCTTTCATGTCAATTTCTTGGTCAATTAGTCTGGATTTTGTATATTTGAAAGATCAATTATTTACAGGCAAGAAATAATCCTTCAATGTAACACTGTAAGAACGTTAAATAGTAAAATAATCAGGTTTCATTAGTTTGGTTGTTAGAAGGGCTTTGATCAAAATATTAACTACTTGCCTACATCATCCCGTTTTTTATTTTTTAATTTTTGTTTATTTATATTTTTTGGATTTTGCATGTAGGCTTACATCCTCTCAGTTTATTTTAATTCGAATTTAAATTTAATACAAAAAGTTGAATAAAATAAAAGTTTACATTTTAGAAGAAGGATAAATTGGTCAATATAATTTTTCATATAAGATAAATAAATTAAAAATACAAATGGGGACAAAGAAAGAACTTTTTGTTTCAATGGTTAAATAGGATTTTGATGTTTTAATGTATATATTGAAAATTTTGATTGATACACTAGCAATTTATCTTAAAGTTTAACTCATAACACTTATGTTTGATTGTCTTAATCTGTGGACTAAAGCACAAAAGATTTTATCAATGGGTAGAGATAGCTTCCGGTTTCGAACAGAAATTACCAATTTGGATAAAAAAATTATTAAAACAAAATATTTTATTCATGTTAAAGTATTAATGTTAGAAAAAAATAAATAACCAACTAAATAATTTAAGAATCAAAAGACAGGAAAAGAATGACATTTACCTACCACTACCAAGCAACAAAACAATAACCAATTGTTACACGCCTTGAAGGAAAGGAAAAGGGAATGATGTTTTGGGTCCTTAATGGGCTTCTACTGTGAGAGTTATGCTCGGCCCGTTATATAATAAAACCTATTCATTTTGGATAACAAATAAGATTTTGTGTAAAGGATGGTAAAATTACTTGAATACGTGTGATACGCTGAGACGTCTAAACAAAGTTATGCAATTTGTGTGATACAAAAATGAATTTTGTATGAAAAATCTTTTACTACTTTACAAATATCCATTTCTTTCCATATATATATGTATCTCATCAAGTTGCAAATTAAAGGAAATTCTGATTAATATGATTAACATGTACATGGTATGGAGTATATTTTATTCAATTGTCTTTTATTAGGTATTAGAGAAAATCAAATAATTGTTATTACCAATGGCTTTGTTGCTATCCATTTCTAAAATTGTTCCAATTTTTTTATTTAATAAGTAATCAACTTAGGCTTCCAAAATTTTAGTACTCCACCAACTCTAACCAAAAAAGGAATATCTTAAGCCACGATCTAACTTTAGATCTCAACCAAACCGTCGAGCTTAGGACTTGCATGCTGTACATGTGTTTATCTAAGACATTTTTCATAAACAGTCGAGGTTAAGACAATGAATAAAGTAAGAGAGCCGATATACTCAATGATGAAATGACGATAAAACTTCAAACGGCTATAAAACGGCACTCGAGTATCCAATTTCAGCAAATAACGACGAAAAGCTGGTAAAAATACGTATGCGTCAGTGCCAGCAATGCCAGGTTGCAGAATTCAGAATTGCAAAAAAATAAAGGAAAGAGTTTCAAAAATGACTTAAAAAGTAAAATAAATTTGTGTAGAGTATATTTTCTCGGTACTTAGGTTGGGTTCTATACACGATGTAATAATTATATATTATTAATAATTAGATACTAATTATATATAATATTATATAATAATTATTTAATATATTAATATTATAAGACATTAATTATACAATTATATATTAATAATAATGATAATAAGATAATAATTATATAATATTAATATATTAATAACTATACTATTTTATAATATTATTATAATAATTATTTAATATATTAAAAATATAAGATATTATTATGTAATTATATATTAATAATAATTATTGATAATAAGATACTAATTATATAATATTAATATATTAATAATATTATTATAATAATTATTTTACATATTAACAAATATAACATATAATTATATAATTATTTAGTAATGATAATTATTAATAATAAGATGAAAACATTAAGATCTTACAAAAAATGAGAAAACAAAAATTGAACATTTCTCATTTCTTAGATTGAAACATTCACATCTTAAAAAAAAAGTTACTGTAGCAAACCGCCCCACAGTGGAGCGGTCTGCTCTGGAGAGCAAATCGCCCCATTGTGGACGGTTTGCCCTGGACAGAAAACCGCCCCACGTGGGGGGGGGGGGGGGGGGGGGGGGTGGGTTTGGGTATTTTAGCAAAATATTTGAGATATTGGGTATTTTTTTTTATTGGGTATGTAAAAAAAAGTCAGAATGAAGTACGAAGACAATTTTGCATTTCATCCACAAAAAGACTAGACGTTCTCTTTTTGTCCCTAAGATTTTTCAAGTTATGATGGTCATGAATCGCGCATTAGAAGGAAAAGGTTGGGCAGATAGTTATTAAGGATTTAGAAACGGTTATATAAAGAATTGTTTTTAAAAGGGACAATCAGGAACGGTCGTTTATAAATAACCGTTACCGATAGTGTCTAGACTATCAAGAATGGCTCTTTATTAATAGCCATTACTGATAACGGTCGTTTATAAACGACCGTCCCTGATTTGTCTGACCCAATAAGTAACGGTTATTTATAAATGACCGTTCCTGATTGTCACTTTTAAGAATGACTTTTAATTTTACCCGTTCTAGAAGACAATCAGTATCACTTGATGCTAATATCCGACCCTGATGTACCGATACTGATGTCATTTTATGGTCTATTGCTACATGACTGCGACTAAAAGATTATATATGCATATGACCTCATTTTCTTCCTATCCTCACAACAATTCTTGTATATATGCTCTCCAATCCGCATCTAACGAGGGATGCACATTTGATTCCAACGTGTGCAAGTCTATTGTTGTCCATGTAAATAGAACATAATTTATACAGCTGGGTCTTTCAGAGATCTCAAGCGTACTTTTTTAGGTTGACTTGACTGTATTTTTAATGCAACGTACTCATGATAAGTTCTAGGGTCTTAGCCTGCAAATAAACACTGCCAAATTTGAAGAACAAAACACAAGGCTAGTATTTTTTATTTTTAAAAAGAAAAAAAAATCTTTTATATAGAACCGGAAATATGACTAATTTTTTTTGAAGGCATTGAAGGAACCACACCAAATGATTTGGTCATTTGGTGTTGTTCCTTTGCGAATTCACTAATTAAAGAATTGCATATTGATGCGTTTCCTTAACATGCTACAACATTTTCCGTTTGACAGTCACATAAAATCTCATTTAGCAACTACATATTTGATGTGGTTTCCTTACACTGTCTTTTGCGCAGTGACCCTCAATCTCTTCTTTTTTTTTCTTTCTTTTCTTCTCTCGGACAGAACCCCTTTTTACGTCCCTCTTCTGTGGCGTTTTGGAAAAAAAAAAGATTTCTTCTCATTTTGTTGTCTATTTTCACATTCCATTTAATTTGTAATTATTTTAATTGACAGCAAAACTCAAAGAACTTCAGATCTACAGTGTTGACAAGGTAAATTATAATTAAATTACCTTTATATTTTGATAAAATTTTCCGAATTTAATTTTGAAATTAAAATAGAATTGTTAGAATATGAAAAATTGAAATGTTGAATTGCATGAATTGATTACTAATTTATTGTATGGAATTGTTCTTGTAATTTTTAAAAATAGAGGATATATAGGGTAGAAAACTAAACTATGTTTCCAATTTTATTGTAATTTTACTCAATTTTCCAATTCTCAAAATTTCCATACAATAATTAAAATTGCAATTACATTTATCTTATTCAAGTTCATAACAATGACTTGATCTATTTACGCCATACACAAAATTTAGGCATTCATTGCTCAATGTAACACTTAAAATAAAAGACAAAAAGACTACAGAAATATATATCTCTTGAATCACTTGGTGATCATGCATCCTCTTCCTCCAACTATTGAACATTTGTGGATCAGACAATGTGCTTCACTATAGTGGTATACATACAAAAAATGCTGTGTTCATCATTTATACAAGTTTGAGGGGGGTACTCATATTTATAATTTATATAGGACTTTTCAATAGCTTCAAATATTTTTTCTTCTGGTTCTCTACCAGTACTAGTTACATATAGCATATCAATTGCTTTATCAATTTTATTAAAGAAGGCATAAATATTTTTAGTATACTTTTCTAAAGGAAATGTGAATTAAGTGCTTAAATTTATTGTCAATTTGGTATTCATTTGTTTTTTTTCAGTGATTAGACTATCAATGCTTAAATTTATAGACTCAGCAGAAACAACTCTATAAACATAATTAGCGAGACTATCAATGCTTTATATTATATTAACTTCCTCAGGTTCGGTGCTTTACTTTTTTTTCATAGACATGATTCAATACATCCATGATTTCAGCCTTAAACTGATAATACAGATCATGATTTAGAATCTCCTTATTTCAACAAAAAAAAAAATACTAGCATCACATCACAGTTGCACTAACGAGCTAATTAATTATACGTACCGAACCACTAAGATTTGATGCCATCTCAAACATTTAGCCCACATGGGACGTAGCGTCACAGTGGGTAACCCGGATACACCTATTTTAAGAGCACCCAGTACCCGGAGTACCTGGAGTTCCCGGAGTACCCGGAGTACCCATACCCGGAATAGTCGGAGCAGTCGGAGCAGTCGGAAGAGTCGGAGCAGTCCGAGTACCCCCAGGACACGGAGTACCCGGAGTTCCTGGAGCACCCGGAGCACCTGGACCAGTCGCAGTACCTGGAGATCCAGGAGTTCCCGGAGTACCTAGACCAGTCGAACTACCCGGTGTTTTTGGAGTTCCCGGAGTGTTTGGAGTTCCCGGAGTTCCCGGAGTTTTTGGAGTTTTTGGAGTTCCACAATTTTTTGGAGTTCCCGGAGTACCTAGACCTAGTCCGATACTTAGAAATATTTTTGAGTCTGCAGCATCTGCACCAGTGGAGACTCCTTTCACATTAACATGCTTGTCATTTGTTGTAGAGACATCTCTTGCGGTTGCGGTTGCGGGGCAAACGAGAGCACCAAGGAGACCAACCAAGAATAACATGGAAATTGACATGCTAGACTATTGATTTGTAGTGTTATTCATTTCTTGTGTTTTGTGAGGAGAGTCTGAGACTCTGAGGGGGTTTATATAGGAATTTTTTGCAAATTGAAAGGGTGAAAAAATTGGAGTAATTAATGTGTTGTCAGTGTACGTGGTACGTGGTATGAGATATTAAAGATGATAGTAAATAATATATATGTACATGAGTTGGGTTAAAATGCATCATTGGTTTTGTGTCTCAACCATACCTCATGTCTTTATCTTTATTCTCGAAGTTCAAACAGTCGATCCGAACCGTTCAACATGATATCCAAATTAAAATGTGTTTATAGACCAAATTTCATTTTTTTTCGAAATTTTTTACTATTTTTTTAGATAAGTACAAAATAACTGTTTTTGAATGGTCCATAATCAGTGATTTTGTAACTATCTAAAAAAATAGTAATTTTTTTTTTCAAAAAACGTAAAATTTGGTATCTAAGCATATTTTAATATGGAGATCATGTTGAACGGTTCGGATCGACTATTTGAACTTCGAGAACAAAAATAAAAACATGAGATATGGTTGGAGCACAAAACCAATGGTGCATTTTAACCCCACTCTATGTATATATACATATATAGTGGTACCCCTAGAATTAATTGTTGGGTCAATATTTTTAATACTTAAGCACCGTTTGGATAGAAGTGAGAGAGTAAATTTTATTTTTGATAATTAATAACATAAATAAAATATATCATACATTAAAATCTCATCAATTGAAGAAACATGCATAAACCTGAATCTGCTCATGATTTAATTTATTTTGCAAAAAAGTTCAATGTCATTTGGCTAAAAAGTATGGATTCTTTTGACATGCCTCAAGTGTCTTCAGCCTAGTGTGCCAACCTATGGATGGTGCCTTCATGGTTACCTGATGATATATATATACACAAAAATGTTAATAAGCATATAACATGGATTAAACACATCTACATACTACATTATAAGAAAAAGTGTTTCATTTACCGTGCAAATGTTTTATTTGGCATGTATTCACAAACAATTTTTTTTTTTTTTTTTTTTTTATGATAGTCGGCAATTGCCGACAACAGATATATTGATTAAAGAAAGTTATTTACAAGTTCTATATATACAAATCACAACCTACCCACATCTATCCATCTCAACTTCTTATCGAGACTCTCTAATTCTATTCTAAATGTTCACTTGCTAGTTTTCTATCTCTAGTACTGTATCAGTGATGATGAGCCGATGCACCACCTTCTTCTTTGCCGAAAAAAATTGCCTTTCCTTTCTCCCGTCAGTCATATGAGGTCCCAGTGCGACCCTGGTGAGAGTTGTTTCCTTTCATTAATTAAGGTTGAAACTATGTCCACTGTTCTCTCTAATAGAAATGTTGTATTGCGCTATCAAATCCCTCCAAAAATTCCCAGACAATCATCCTTTTATATATTATATATCTTGTGTCATGCCAAATCCAAATTATTCCACAAGGTGCTAGTGATGAAGACGACTCGATACATCTACCTCTGCTTTAAACTCACGCTTGTCCCCACGTGTTGTCAGACTTTGGCTGCTTGCACGCCAGTTTGAATCAGACAGGATACCTCTGTGCACACAACCGAATATGAGAAATATGTATATGGTTTCTTTGATGGGTTTGAAAGAAACATCTATATATGTGTTGTATGTTTTGATTTCTCACGGCATAAAGCCATTACTCATTGTTCATATTAATTTATTCACCAAAATTTTTGCTATTCCATCACTTAGCTATATAGTTCACCATTTCATTCTGCCTTAATTAATCACACATGCTTGATATATTATGCTTGTCTAAAATTCACGGGATTCTTTAAAAATTCGTGCAAGAGTATTAAAACGAATGATTCGGTCTAAATATAGCTATGATCGAGGTATGGTACATTCATCTTTTTTATTGACAAGACATGTTTTATATATATATACGTGTGTGTGTGTGTGGACATTTTGGTCAGAGATGGTGACAACATGTTTTGCATATATATGTGGATATTTTGTGTATATATGTGGATATGTGGATACTAGCTATACCCTAACTATGAAAATATAATAATAAATATCTTAAATTATGGAACTAGACGACATGAAATTAAGAGTATTTTGACTTCGCAATTAAGTTGGTGGGTGATATTAGCCACAGTCACATGAGACCAAAAACTATGAAAGAGAGGTTGCACTAAACTCAGAAAGAGAGGTTCCTTTCAAGTGCCTTGAATTCATGCATGCTGTTTTTCTATTAAACTCCTTATTTTTTTGTTGCATACGTTGGTAGTTTGTAGTTTTAATCGGTAGATATTAACTTGTAAGAGGACTGCTAGTTTCGGTACGTCAATTGGTATTGTTCAATTAGGTACAGGTACGTTCATTTTCTTTTTTCTTTTTTCCTTTTTTTTTTGCTGTAATTGTGAAACCTTTGTTTTATTTAGGGCTGGCTGCTCAAGAGCCGAGTTGTTAATCTAGTTTCAAGTTAGAAATTCCAACTTGGATTCAACTCGTGAATAACTCGAGTTAACTCGAGTCGACTCGTGACTCTTAGATAGTACATAGTTTATCGAATTAAAAATTACCTAAACAAAGTCTAACAAAATAAATAGTACATAGTTTGTTAAAATAATGCACAATTTAAAACTTTACATAATGAAACAATGACAAATACATTATTAAATTGTTGCAAAGTTTACCAAATTACTAAATAGTATAAAGTCTAAAAAAACATTACATAATTTATCAAGTCAATGACTCAACCTAGTTGATTCCAAACTGAGTTTGAGGCAACTTGGATTCAACTCGTGAGACAACGAGTCAATGAACTCGAGTTGTTGGAGAGTTGAATCCAAATTGATCTGAACGAGTTATGAGTCATAAGTTTTTTTGTGCATCCCTAGTTTCATTCAACTTTCTGTTAAGCTGCAGGTAATATATATATATATATAAATATATGAGGAGGGATCAAGTTACACCTTTTTTTTTGACACATTTTGACACCTACCATTTTCAAAGTCCAAATAGTCGATCCAAACCGTTCAACATGATTGATATACTAAAATGTGCTTGAAGATCAAATTTTACATATTTTGGAATTTTTTTACTATTTATTAAGATGGTTACAAAATCGTTGTTTTCGGACCATTGAAAAACAGCGATTTTGTAACCATCTTAATAAATAGTAAAAAAATTCAAAAAAATGTAAAATTTGATCTCCAAGCACATTTTAGTATATCAATCATGTTGAACGGTTTTGGATCGACTATTTGGATTTTGAAATCACAAAATTAACCTATAAAAAAAAACGGTGTCATGATGTGTAAAAAAAAAGGATGTAATTGGATCCCTCCTCTATATATATATATATATATATATATATATATATAAAGTGTGACTAATATGCTTTTGGTAGCATAAGCATCGAAATACATTCAACTCTTTTTTTAATTTTCGAAGTCCAAAACATCGATCCAAATCGTTAGATGTGTTCTCTATATTAAAATATGCATGGAGACCAAATTTTACATTTTTTGGAATATTTTTACTATTTATTAAGCCACTTTGAAAATCGCTGATCCAACAGTTTCACTGTTGGGTTAAGCCACCGTTGGAACAGCGATTTTCAAAGTGACTTAATAAATAGTAAAAAAAATCCAAAAAATGTAAAATTTGGTCTCCGAGTACATTTTAATACAGAGAACACATCTAACGTTTGGATCGATGTTTTGGACTTTAAAAATCGAAAAAGGAGTTGGATATATTCTGATGCTTATACTACCGAAAGCATATTAGTCACACACACTCTCTCTCTCTCTTTATATATATATATATATAGAGAGAGAGAGAGCGCGCGCGCGCGAACGCGCAAAGTTAGGGTGTGATATTCCCATGAAGAAGGTTTGGTGAGCATAACTCCAAAAGTATATCCGATTGGTTTCAAACGGCGAATCTAAACCGTTGAAATCCTCATAAGTGATGCATATACATGCAAAATTTTGAAAGTTTCAAATTCATTTGCTACAAGATCAAGCGGTCAAAGAAATAGATCTTTTATAAGTTATTTTATAAGTTGTTTTATATATTTATTTTTCATAATTTCTTTGACCGCTTAACCTTATAGCAAATAAATTCGAAACTTTCAAAATAATTTTGCATGCATATGCATCACTTATGAAGTTCATAGATTTCAACAGTTTGTATTCGTCGTTTGAAATCGATCCGATATATTTTTAAAGTTGTGCTTATCAAACTCTCTTAGTGAGCACATCACACCGAGCTTTGCTCTCTCTCTCCTTTATATATATATATATATATATATATATATATATATATATATATATATAGGGATGGGCTATGGTGAGTTGTGAAGTAAAACAAGTTTTTACTATATGGCATTATATTTTTATTTTAAAAATTCAAATAGCCGATCCGAACCACTCAACATGTTCTCCATATTGAAATGTACTTGGAGACCAAATTTTGCATTTTTTGGAATTTTTTTACTATTTATTAAGCCACTTTGAAAATTGCTGATCCAATGGTCTAGAAAATTTTACTGTTTTTTTACTGTTCACCCTGATCTGAGATTTTCAACGTGGCTTAATAAATAGTAAAAAAATTCCAAAAATATAAAATTTAGTCTCCAAGCACATTTAAATAGTAATTGGTTGTTTGGATTTTCAAATTAGAATACGAGCGTGAAGTACCTTTTACTTCGCAACTCACCATAGCCCATCCCTATATATATACATTAAGTTAGAAACTAATGCATTATATTTATTGATTGGTCCTATTTAAGTACGTTAACTATTGTTTGATTCAGTCCAGGTAGAGATCATAATATATTAATTTATACAGCTGAGCCCCCTCACAAATCCACTTTATTCAAGCTAGGATGAAACATGAATCATTGAGTTTCGACTTAATTATAGATAATGTATTTCCATAGCAATACATTTAATTTATGTTTTATGTTATTTGAAAATGAAATATTTTCCTTTTTCATCTTAAGATTAGATGTGGACAGAGGCATATTTATGCATAATAAATGGGGGTTAATTGACCTCATTTACATTTAAAAAATTAGTACTTGTGAATAATTTTCTATATAGTTTATATAAAATAATATGGATACGGTAAAATTAGTACTTAATTACACGCATTAAATTTTTATTTGACATTTTCACTCATAATACTTTCTTTACATGAACAAACAAGAAACAAATCAAAATCAGATAAAATAATCTTCCAAAGGAGCCCTCCCTTTTCTCTCTTTCACATTTTCATCCTTAGCTCTTTTAGACGTCTCAGCAGTAATGAGTCTTCCTATGTTCAGCCGCATCAACATTGTCAACATAGTTCACCGGTCGGTAGTACCCAGTTATCGGATTGAGAATCCATGACCTAGTAGATTCTTTCTAGGAATTAGACCCGCGAACCCATTTTCCACCCGTAAAGGTCGATACAAAAAATATTTTTTCATAGATCTCATTAGAAAGAGAAAATCGAGTAAAAAATATTTGTAGTTTTAGATTCATAAAATTCATTATGGATCATCCAGAAAATAGACAAGAATGATTAGAGAAAAAAAAAGAGTAGGAGAAAGAAATATTTCATTTTTTGGCTTGTAGACAAAAGTAATTAGGAGTTAAAATTAACAACCTAGATTAATTTAAATACTTGGAGATAGAGATTTAATTAAGTGCTTATGAGTAGAATTGTAAAATGTTATGCACATAGCTTTAATGCTTAGATATTGTCGCTGGAAATGAAAATTAGACATTAAAAATTTAGAGGGCGCACTCGGAAATTTATTTGGGGGCAATTATCAGGCTCCCAAATTAAAATCTTTATGATCTAATAGTACATGGAATTATTAAGACAAACGATTAAAAAATTGCTTATATATTTTATATTTCTACTTAATTCTTTGGTACAATATACAAACTTAACTGATAATTAACCGGGTATGGACCGTTTGATCGGCGTCAACATTTGCACAAATGGTTTAAATTTATGAGATGGTTCAAATTTTGTAATTTCTAAATCTTGACACATATCTTTATACGAATTGAATGAATTTGATCCTGCCGGTTTTGGATAATTTTTGTCCTTTGTCGCTTAGAAAAACCCAATTCCTTTGGTTTTAACCCAAAAAAGGAAACAAAAACAAAGTACTAAATTGAGTTGTTACCATTGGATATGAGCGGAGATTCCATGA
This sequence comes from Carex arenaria, assembly GCA_964058825.1. NCBI lineage: Eukaryota > Viridiplantae > Streptophyta > Magnoliopsida > Poales > Cyperaceae > Carex > Carex arenaria. The sequence goes on along the minus strand of CAXKVW010000049.1, from coordinate 659,933 downwards.
AAGAGAAAGGAAGAGATTGAAGTACAAATGGAGAGAGCACGAGCCATCCGATGAAGATTAAAAATCTCAGATATTTTGTTTCTCTTATTTGGGGTGGTTTGTTTTTTTTTTTGAAAACTTGACTGATACAGCCAAGCATGTATTATATTGACTCTGAAAGTATTTACATACCAGTACATCAGAAGAACTACTGTATCTTTGCGTTAAAGAAAAAGGAAAAGAAAATGCTTCAGTGAAAATTAAAACCTATTAGCACTAACAAAACTTCCTCCAGAGTGCTATCTCTTCTAGGATTCTGCCTGCCAGTATCTCAGCTGGTAAATGCGCCCCTCTGAAAATTCTTGAGTTTCTCTGTTTCCAAATGTGCCAAGCAACACAAATGAAGCTAGTTGTACATTCCAATTCGTTTTGAGGTGGTTTGTTGTTTCGCCTTTTGAGGAAAATTAAGAGATCAAGAGAAGATATTGTAATCTTAGAAAAGAGGAACTCACGACATTAAATTTGTGCTCTAACTATAAATGTTGGATTTTCACAACCCAATCAACAATTGGACTAAATTCAACTTATTTAGTGTAAAAGCCCAATTAAATTATAAAATTAACCCTTATATATATATTTTTTTTTTAATTTCGGGTTGGGCTCAAACCAAAATGTTGTTTGTTTTATTTAACACTAAGCCCAACTAGCATGAGGCCCAAATCACTTTTAATTCCTTTCTTTAAAATTTCGGCTTGGGCCTAAGCCATTCAAATCTCAAATTCATAATTCAATTAAATTCACAAAGCCTTTAAAGCCGAGCCTAATTAAATTTTAATTCTTCATTTAGTTCGGTGCACCCATATGTTGAAAATAATTAGCATCTTACGCCTAAGTCCCTTGATAAGGAGAAATTACCGAGGCCCCTAATTTTAGTATATCAGACCCTATATTTAAATTAATTGTGCTTTGGTCCCTGATAGTTCAAATTGTACCAATATCAAAGAAAATTTGGGTATCACTAGTAACAAGGAACAGAGAGGTGCCATGAGTGATTTAGATTGATGTCTTGAGTTATAACATATATAAATTAAAAGACAGAAGTACTCAACAATCAAATTCGGACTTAGAGCAAATAACATTATTCTGACAATTTCATCAATATAAATCAAATTCGGAATCAATATTAATCTTGTTATGAAATGCGGAATCAAGATTGGAAGTGTTATGAAATGCGGAATCAATATAAAAAGAACTTCCAACTTTTTTTATGCAACTTCAATTAAATTATATAAAAAATATATATATATAATCTTTATTATATTATAATTTTTTTTTGTAAGCATGTATAATAATTACTTAAATTTTCGGGATGTTACAATTTTGACACTTTTTATAAAGCATATGCATCAATATTTAGTGCACCACAAATTTAAATGTAGGGTAGCCTTAATTAGCATGGGACGCAAGCACTCGGAAATATTACAGCATTTCGACGCTTTTTATAAAGCATATGCATTAATATTTAGTGCACCACAACTTTAAATGTAGGGTAGCCTTAATTAGCATGGGAGGCAAGCACTCAGAAACTTCCTAATTAATTAATAAAAGCCTAAAATGGCTAAATTACAAACATCTCTTTCAAAAATAGAAAGGGCAGACAGAAGAACCAAAAAGGAAAAAGAAAATTACATGTCGTCTTTTATTGACTCAAGACTCAAAAGAGTTATATATAGTCTTCACCCGGAGACTTGAGTTTGAATTCAGATCGTACAATCAGAATCTGAAGTAGAATTCACAAAATTGCAATATACTAAAATTGCAATCAATAATGCAACCACTGGAAAAATTTCAGGGTGCTAATTTTAGATCATCCATTTATTATCACGCATCATGTGATTCTGAAATCAACTATACACTTACAATTGCACATAATTGTACACTAACTGTTTACTCGAACCCATAAGAAATTTCAACCAATTTACTAAAATAGAAATCAATAATGCAACCACTGGGAAATTTCAGGGTGCTAATTTTAGATCATTCATTTATTATCACGCATCACATCCACTATACACTTACAATTGCACATAATTGTACACTGACTGTTTACTTGAACCCATAAAAAATTTCAGCCAATGTACTAAAATAGCAATCAATAATGCAACCACTTGGAAATTTCAGGGTGCTAATTTAATCATTAATTTATTATCACACATCACATCCACTATACACTTACGATTGCACATAATTGTACACTGACTGTTTACTCGAACCCATGAGAAACAACCATTGTAGATAAAACTTCATGTGGGTGTTAATTAAGGTTTCACGTGAGTGTTAATTAAGGGTTTGTTTGGGTGTCAAGGAATATGTCCAATTTCAAATTCGGATTAGCAATTATTCCACATTTGAACGAAAAGCAGCTATTTTAAATACTTAGATTAGCACGAGTTGGTGTAGAGTTAGTGTTATATTTTGCTAATTCAATATTTGGTTGGGTTAGTGTGCTATTGCGCCACCGACTATTCTAAATTTAAATATGGTTTTTATCGTAGCTAGTTAATTATTTATACTATTTAGCTAGATATTAAGAATAAATAGTTCATTGCAAATTGAATGATTTTATTTGCCAATCAAACATAATTTAAATTTTGCAAAATTTGACAGCTAAAAAATAATTGTTCTGTTGTACAATCTTCATATATTTTATTATTATTACTCCTAACTTAATTATAAAAGAGTTTTCCATTTGTTATCTACATTTGAAGGCATGGGTATAATAGTCATTTATATTTTTATTAGCAATTTCAAGCTGCCTCCACTCCTTTATTTATACCATCCAGTCGTACCAACAGTGGATAAGCTTTTTTTTACCATTGATTTTAAGATGTAAATAATGATGGTTTTAAGATGTAAAACAGACCCATAGCACAATACTGTCTATGCTATGGCTTTTTTTTTTTCATCCCTTTCTCACCAGTTCTCAAGTTCTATGTTCATGTCATGATACTTATTTCATGCAGCTATATTCTAAAATGGATTTGCTACTTGTTCCACAATTTTTTATGATTTTATGCATATTGAATTCACTTTTTTATTTCATTGTTTCTGCACAATTTTCAGCATCTCACCTAATTCACAATTTTAGTACAGCAAATTAGTTCTTTCTTTTTAAGTGAAACATCATAGATTTAAACTTTAGTATCAAGTCTATAGCCAAATATTAATATTTAATTTTATCTAACACGGCTTAACACCAAGGCAAAGTTTATAACAGTTGACTATTTTCTTTTATTTTTACATCCTAACTATTTTGCTAATACCTATTAGTTTGTTTGTCCAAAAAATCTATAAAAATTATAATTTCCTTTCAAATCTTTTGTTCAGTTTTACAGGTAAGAAATTTTATTTAAAAATTAGACAATTTATCTGTACCGGTCCTTATACCGGTCTTACATTTTTGGTGTCTTCCAACTATATCAGGCAAAGACTCTTCTCCCGTCTACCGGCGAAGAAACAATGTACTATACGGCCAGCTACAGTGTTTTTTTTACTTCAGTTCTATAACAGTGTGGTCGAAAAAAATATTGTAGCTAGCCGTTATCTTCCATAACAGCTATATTTTTTTTCTAAACGTGTTAATTAGCGGTATTATAATTTCGTTAATCAGGCCATTGTAGTCTATAACGTTCAGAGGATTAAGGAATGAAGCCCGAATTTCGCTAATCACCCTAAACCCTAAATCCGAAAACAAAACCCGAAACTGAACCCCGAATCCAAGAAACCTGAACCTCGGAACTTCAAACCTGAAACCGAAACCCGAAACCCCCGAACCCCCGAACCCCCGAACCCCCGAACCCCGAACCTTGAACACGAAACCCGAACCGCAATTTGGTTTTTTCTAGTAAAAATCAATTTTTGCACTGTTACAAGGTCCCTCCCTCTCATTCTTTCCTTGCACACCTGGCGAATTGTAAAAATCAGTTTTCTACCACTACTTTAAAAAAAATGATACTAAATTAATTAGTTGGCCCAAAACATTTTGTCATTTATTGTTCCGACAAAAATTAGAAAACAATGTCATTTATTGTTTCAACAAAAATTAGTTGGCCCAAAACATTTTGTCAATTATAAGTCATGCAGTGTATTATTATTATTATTATTATTATTAATAATAATAATCTACTGATAATTCACCTAATATGTCAAACTAGATTTACTATAATGGTAATTGTTCATTCCGGTAAAATGCAGAATGGGTGAAACTTTTAATTTTCACGACGTAAATAGTATTCATCCAATCTATTCAATTCAAGCTGCTGTTTGGGTGAAACTAGATTTACTAATCTCAAAGCTCAAATTTGCGTGACAGGTACCAGAAAAGTGAAGAAAATCAATAAATGCCTCATGGGTTAATTAAATTGATGGTACCTGCCAGGCACATGATTCCAAAAAGTCACAATCGATGCCAATCTAATCTTTCAACATCCTTTTTCTCTCCATCTAACAGTACTGGAAACCACTCCACTTCAATGAGTATTGCCTTTAAGGTATAACAAACTGGTGGGAAAAAAATAGCCTCTTCAATGAGTATTGCCCTTAAGATATAACAAACTGGTGCCATGACCCACTTCCCACTCTACCCTGTTAAAAGCACCTCGCCATTTAATTACACTGCACCCAAAACTGTTCACTCTAGTTTATTTCACTTGAACGGTTGAACCTCCTGTCATGATCAGATTTCAATTTTATTTGACCTTTCAATATAAATAAACAAATCATTTTGTATTTTCCCTTTTTGGTGTTATAAGTAAAAAAAAATTACCTCATATAAAGTTTATGTTGCTTGGTACAACTAATCAAATAAAAATTGAATAATGTAAAGGAAAAAAAGCATAAATAATTTCAATCAGACTGTTTTAATAAAGAAACAAACGTACGTGAGATTTTGTTGAGTAACATAGCGGAATAATTTTAATCAGACAGTTTTAATAAGGGGGAATTTCACGTATACCCCTCAAAAAATTCAAAATTACATATTCCCCCTGTAAATTTTGATATTACGTATTTCCTCCTCTAAACTTCAAAAACTCACACATTTACCCATTTTATTGTATTTTATATTAAAACACATCTTAAATTCATAAAATACCTATTTTACCATTTCATTAAAAAGCATAAAACATTCATCTCCCTCCAATTTGAATCGGAAATGTTCCTCTACCGTCTGAATTGCTTTAAGACCTGTGTATCCTAGGTCATCACTAATCTTGAAGCGAACACGCATGAATATTGAAGCAATATGCACAGATCTTAATGCGATGCACTTGAATAAACTTTCTTTAAAAGCCGTGCACACTAGATCCACACGAATCTTGAAGCGAATACGCACATATCTTATTGCGATGCATGCGGATCAAACAGTAGAGGAACCCTTCAGATTCAAATTTGAGTTTGATGGGTCGTTTTATATTTTTAATAAAGGGTAAAAATGGGTATTTAATAAATTTAGAATGAGTTTTATTACAAAAGACAATAAAATGGGTAAATATATGAGTTATTGAAGTTTAGTGGGGGGAATATATAATTTCAAAATTTAGAGGGAGAAATACGTAATTACGGCGTGATTGTCACGTCACGTCACGGCATGTCACGTTTTTCCTTCTCTACCTACATCCCATCAACTCAAATGAGTTTCTAAATAACTATTAATTATTTTAAGAAATTAAGGTCTCTAAAGTTTCAAACTCTCACAATCATGAAATTAATCTTAGAGTTTCTATTAAGTCACACCAACAATAAATAAAAATAAGAAATAATTTGAGCCAATAATTTTGTCAACGAAGTTTATAAATAATTTCTTAATAATAAACTAATTTCTTGCATAGTTTCTAAATAAGAAAATCTCCCACATTCCTGAAATAAATTAGAAACTACCACATCAGATTAGAAATTCTTATAGTACCAGAAATGTATATGCTATTATTCTTTTGCAGTTCTGACAATGAACAAACTTTTGAAATTATGTGACAAGGATAGCGAACAAGAGAAAAGTAGAAGGAGAAAGTGTAGGAAAGTATAGATCAACATAGAAAATGAGATGAGATCAAATGATTTTTTTTTTTGTCTTCAATTTTGAAAACAAAATAATAGTTTAAATTTCAAAATTTAAAGTTTAAAAAGTGAATATATGATAAAGGCAAAAAAATAAAAACATTTGAATAATCCTCCATTTAAATTAAATGTATTATTTTTTTAGGTTTAATTTGTATATTAAACTTGAAGTAAATGATAATTTTTATTAATAAGATCAATTAGAAAATGGATTATCACAATATGAGTTAATATTGTAAGGATACAAATAAGTGGATCCAAAATTATCCAAATCTGAACTTACATTTACAATCTCAACCATCCACCGGTATATATTTCCAATTTCTTTATGTTCCCTTACAGAATGATAGAAATTCATTTCACACAAAAATAAGATAATTTTTTTGGGAGTTTCTAATGTGAATGCGAGCGTAATTAAAATAAAATCATTCACATCCATGTTTATCCCGTCAATATTTGCACCAATTATAGAATCAAGAGAAAAAGAGTTGGCTATATATTTCTTTATCCCGTGACATCCATAATTATTTATTTAACAATTTGCTTGCCTACAATTAGTTTAATCAAAATATATAAAATAAAAAAATAGATTAATCCGGGCAAATATATCAAATATATCAATTATCAATGAAATAACTAAGAGAGGAGCCAATGATCAATTTTATTAACATGATCTATCCATTTTTTTTTTTTTGATGGTTTACTATCTGAGTTTTTAATTTTTAATATGATCTCTATTTCATTAATTAGATTGGAGCCAATTGCAACAAAATACAAAACTAATGAAAACAAAAAGTTGTGCGATTAATTATTGATTAAGATATTGAGATGGGTGTACAATACTCATCTGCTTTTACAATAAATCTCACTATTTTATTTTATTTTTTAATTAGTTGCTTGACAACCATCAGTGGCATTTGGTTATGCACTTTGCCTTTGTTTCATAACAAGGTACTGATAAATATCGAGAACAACAATAACAGTCTCCAACACCAAGACATATGGACAAGACACACTCAGCTAGAAGATGGATCTTGCTTGCGTTTCTTCCTCCGCTTGCATCTATCCTTTCCGCACCAGAAAGTCCTTCCAAATGCAAATTCCTACCTATATATCAATCCAAAATATAATTAAAGGTAAATGCATGTGAGCCTATATGTCATATATATATTTCAATAGGAGGATTGAGGGGAAAAAAAGAGATGATTAGTAAAGAATTGGAAATCATTTTTACTCGGTTTAGTTTAGAAGGATCAAGTTACATTGGCTACTAGCGGTGCTTTAATTGAGACTCTAAATTCATATAAAATTAATCACAACCATATAAGATATATATATATTTAGAAGAGTTCAATTTCTACAACAAACATTACCTTTAGTCATTGAAAGGAGGCAAGTAATGAGAAAAAGAAAAACTAAAATGCGCAGCTTGGTGTTCATTTTGAATTGGATAAGACCCTTATGGTTGTTGATGATGAGGAAGGGTACGTTTTTATGCTCATATATAGCGTCAGATTCAGAGAATATATAGGAAACATATTGTATTTATGCTATCTTTATATTAAAAATTAATACCAAAATCTAATATTTTAGGAAATTATATCTAAATAATATCTCGTATTAATTATGACATAAGATTGTCTGATATTTCGATACATGGATTCTAGAGAGAATCCTAGCCTTTATAAAAAAACATTAATTTGCCTCATTAGGTAATAACAACTTCAGAATTACAAATAAAGATTTTTTGGAAGAATTGAGAGCCTCTCATATTGTGAAATGTTTGATTTTTTCATTAAATATTCGGAAAAGGTGGTAAATCTCCCCAGTAAAATTTTTTTAGATTAAGATTATCGAATTCCTTGATTTGATATTGGTCATAAAATTGTATTTAAGCGACAAATTCACACACAAAATAATTCACAACGTGCTTAATTTCTATACTCTATTGATTTAGAAAATGTGTCTTGAATTGTGAATTTTACATGCATGTCCAAAGTGTCATACCCAACATTTTTTTTTTTTTTTCAAAATGTGAATTTTATAGGCATGCCCAATTTGCCATTTCTTACATCTATTTGTGCCGTTAGCTTGCTTATTGGATCCATTTTCATTTTTATTGGATTCTCATATTAGTTGGATGTAATGAGATAATTACTACCCTCAATTGTTAGATTAAATTGTGCTTTAATTTCAAGATATTAATATATTGAGGGTGAGTGCATAAATTGAGGGAGAGCATTCTGAGATTGTCTTCTTTTGACTTTTTGTCGATTTCCATAAGGGGAGAAATTGCAAGTGATGCAAAAAACGATATTTGGGCAAACTAAATTGGGAACAATCGATTTATGCACATACTTATGATGTATGTTTTGCAAATCGTCAAAAGAGGGAGATTGTTGTTCTATGCAATCTTCTAATTATGCTGTTTAACTAATTTGCAAAACATACAATTATTGAATTTAACAATTTTTTTTGTATGAGTGAGTTCGTAGGTTCAAGAATATTATAATTTCAAGATTAAGTTTGAAGATCCAAATAAATCAACAAGACTTTATAAAAATTAAAATCATAAATTGTAATATCAAATAGAGAAGTAAAGTAAATATATTTCAGATTGTTGATTTCTAGAATTATCCGTTCAGTACGGAAGCAAACCGTTCAGTATAGAATGTATTGAATTGTACCGGATGTATAAAGAAGTGTTTAGTATGAAATAAACAGTTTAAGTTGGCACCGTTCAGAACAGAAAGTTCTGTTTCCATACAGCCTCTGTTCCGAATAGATGCTAACCGTACTATACGCTATTTGAGTTACACATAATTGAGATGAAATATACTATCCATTCTCTATGGAAATAAACATACCAAAATATTAGTATTATTCCAAAAGGCAAAAATCCTAATTTCAAATATATTTGCACTATCCGTTCGAACGAACGATTACCGTACTGAATGGACAAGTCCAAATACCTAGATTTGGAGCTTCCTCTATAAATAGAGTTAATTCTCTAACTTCAGATTTAAGCTAGCTACCTCAAAATTTAAACACTAATTATGTGTTCTTGAGAGCTTCCAATTTTTCGAGAGCTAAAACATCAATATTTGTTTAAATATCTCAAATTCACTTGACTAATCTACTTCTAGATTTAGTAGAGTGTACGTTCATTATTCTATAGAGTGAAGATTTACTTTAGCACTCCCTTTGAATAGCCATGTGACATCCCGTTTGTAGAGCATTAAGGGCTCACCAGCTCAAGCATTTGTGCTCGCATATAGTTGTGTGACGATCCTCTTCGTAGGGCTCTTTAACTTGAGTTTCCAGGTTCAACTTGTACATGAGTTAGGCTGTGACTTCCCACGTGTATTGGACTCACGTGTCAAGTGTGTTGGACTCATTAGGTAATAGGAAATGAGCGTCGGCGAGATTGTGTTGTCCCGGAGACATAGGAATGTATTTATACAAAGACAAGCTAATCACTTATGCTACAACCCATGGATTTCACCGACCAAACTACTATTTTGAAACCCAAGGTTTGCCACATGAACCCACAATGAGATACTGCGGGAAAATGGGTTTCAAAATGGTAGTTGGTCGGTGAAATCCATGGATTTCTCCTTCAATATCCAATACCCCTGCTATCTACTATATATATCTACTACGGAAATAAATCTGTGGTGATCGATACCAAGGAATTGCGAAAAAAATTGATTTTAGATCTAAGACATCCGGTTTATCCGGATTCTGATCAAACGGTTAATGGATAAATTGAAATGGTGGATATGGACTCCCCGCTCTACCCCACCCACTCACGGGTTGGAAATTTGGAATTCGCATCCTCTGAGATATCTAAAACTTAATCGAACATAAACTGCCAGCTCACTTTTTTGGGCCCATGACAGATCAGATTAAATTTGCTGGATTTAACATTGATTAAATTGGTTCTTTAATTAATTCCTTCAAATGCATGCATTCATTTCTTTTATCGTATTCACTAATTAGGAGATCCTAATTCTTGCACCTCATCTATCATCCACCGGCCGGAAAGCCATTTACAATTTTACTATTCGAAAAACTCAATAATTATTTTTTAATGTCTTGTTAATGAATGACAAAATAAATCAATTTAAAATAGACCAAAATCCGGGGCTCAAATGCACCAACAATTCGTGCTCCAAAATTATGAACTGTTCGATTGACATTAGGATCTGTGCAGAACCGCAGGATCTGGCTCCTAACGGAGCGGCTCGGTTAAATTTTAAATGAAGCAGACATTTCAAATGTCCCATACGTACTTTTACACATCCCACTCATACTTAAACAATTCGCACATTTACACAATTCGAACTATATTTTTACTTGAACAATATTCGACAACAATCATAAAGAATAACTAATAAATGTACCATTTATACACACACACACACACACACACACATATAGAGTAATGCTATTATGCATTGCAAATTAAAGCGGGTGCTTTAATTCGCGTTCATATCGCGATTCCGAAGTTCAAATAGCCGATCCGAAACCGTTAGATGTGTTCTCCATATTGAAATGTGCTTGGAGACCAAATTTTACATTTTTTTACATTTTTTTTACTATTTATTAAGCCACTTTGAAAATCGCTGATCCAACGGTTTCACTGTTCAATATGAGCCACTGTTGGATCAGCTATTTTCAAAGTGGTTTAATAAATAGTAAAAAAATTCAAAAAAAATGTAAAATTTGGTCTCCAAGCACATTTCAATATGGAGAACACATCTAACGGTTCGAGTCAGCTAATTGAACTTTGGAAATCACGATATGAGCGCAAATTAAAGCACCTGCTTTAATTCGCAATGCATAATAGCATTACTCCTACATATTATTCCTAGCTAGATAAATTTTCATTGCGCCATTTTAATGCTTGCAAGATAAATTTTGCAAAAAAAAATTTATTTATGGAAAACGTAATTATATTCAATAATTATTTTAAAATATAATTTAATTTTTTTATATTTATAACAAAAATAAACCGGAATAAATATTTTAAAAAAAAGAAAAAAAACCCGGAATAAGATGGATTATTACAGTGGCAAACACTTAGCTATAATAACAAAAGAAGTTATTTCCAAAAATAAATAAATAACAAAGAAGTTCATGTAATTATATTACTATGATTTGACTTTTACTGACAGGTACTGTCAGGAAATTGTGTCCTGACCTATTGCATGTCGCTGGCATTCTCAATAAGGCCATACATGTAAATATAGTAAATCCGTGTTAATAATTTCATTGTACATTAATTATATTCCAACAGTATTTTTCTATTGGTACCAAAACCTGACAGTCATAAAGACAGAAGCAGTTGGGAAAATGCCCATTTTTCACGGCATTCTATGCGAATCCAACGATGATATTAATTGCTTTGAGATTCGTGTATATTTCTGTTAAAATTTGTAAATTAATATATAGTAAGTACCTTTATACACTTTGAGACTATTAAAAAATTGTCAACATAAAAAAGTTTCATATATTATATACCAATATATTATATATAAAAAAAGTTTCATATATTATAGAATGAATTTTAAAACACTGGATAAAAGCATCATAAGTTGATGTAAAACAAAAGTTGCTATAAAATTTTTTAAAACTCTGGATCTAGATTTAGATTTAGTGTGATCACGGCGTGACTACGCGTGACGTGACGATTAGCGTGACGTGATCATCTGCCGCTATTTTGGTCACGTCACGTCACGGCGTGTCACGTTTTTCCTTCTCTACCTACATCCCATCAACTCAAATGAGTTTCTAAATAACTATTAATCACTTTTAAGAAATTAAGGTCTCTAAAGTTTCAAACTCTCACAATCATGAAATTAATCTTAGAGTTTCTATTAAGCCACACCAACAATAAATAAAAATAAGAAATAATTTGAGCCAATAATTTTGTCAACGTGAAGTTTATAAATAATTTCTTAATAAGAAACTAATTTCTTGCATAGTTTCTAAATAAGAAAATCTCCCACATTCATGAAATAGATTAGAAACTACCACATCAGATTAGAAATTCTTATAGTACCAGAAATGTATATGCTATTATTCTTTTGTAGTTCTGACAATGATATGAGATGAGATCAAATGATTTTATTTTTTTTGTCTTCAATTTTGAAAACAAAATAATAGTTTAAATTTCAAAATTTAAAGTTTAAAAAGTGAATATATGATAAAGGAAAAAAAATAAAGACATTTGAACAATCCTCCATTTAAATTAAATGTATTATTTTTTTAAGTTTAATTTGTATATTAAACTTGAAGTAAATTGTAATTTTTATTAATTAGATTAATTAAAAAATGGATTATCACAATATGAGTTAATATTGCAAGGATACAAATAAGTGGATCCAAAATTATCCAAATCTGAACTTACATTTACAATCTCAACCATCCACCGGTATATATTTTCAATTTCTTTATGTTCCCTTACAGAATGATAGAAATTCATTTCACACAAAAATAAGATAATTTTTTTGGGAGTTTCTAATATGAATGCGAGCGTAATTAAAATAAAATCATTCACATCCATGTTTATTCCGTCAATATTTGCACCAATTATAGAATCAAGAGAAAAAGAGTTGGCTATTTCTTTATCCCGTCACATCCATAATTATTTATTTAACAATTTGCTTGCCTACAATTAGTTTAATCAAAATATAAAAAAAAATAGATTAATCCGGGCAAATATATCAAATATATCAATTATCAATGAATTAACTAAGAGAGGAGCCAATGATCAATTTTATTAACATGATCTATCCATTTTTTTTTTTTTGATGGTTTACTATCTGAGTTTTGAATTTTTAATATGCGGAGCCAATTGCAACAAAATACAAAACTAATGAAAACAAAAAGTTGTGCGATTAATTATTGATTAAAATATTGAGATGGGTGTACAATACTCATCTGCTTTTACAATAAATCTCACTATTTTATTTTATTTATTAATTAGTTGCTTGACAACCATCAGTGGCATTTGGTTATGCACTTTGCCTTTGTTGGATAAATATCGAGAACAACAATAACAGTCTGCTCCAATATCAAAACATCTGGACAAGACACACTCAGCTAGAAGATAGATCTTGCTTGCGTTTCTTCCTCCTCTTGCATCTATCCTTTCCGCACCAGAAAGTCCTTCCAAATGCAAATTCCTACCTATATATCAATCCAAAATATAATTAAAGGTAAATGCATGTGAGCCTATATGTCATATATATATTTCAATAGGAGGGTTGAAGTAAAAAAAAGAGATGATTAGTAGAGGATTGGAAATCATTTTTGCTCGGTTTAGTTTAGAAGGATCAAGTTGCATTGGCTACTAGGGGTGCTTTAGTTGAGACTTTAAATTCATATAAAAGAAATAACAACCATATATGATATATATATATTTAGAAGAGTTCAATTTCTACAACAAATATTACCTTTAGTTATTGAAAGGAGACAGGTAATGAGAAAAACAAAAAATAAAATGCGCAGCTTGGTGTTCATGTTGAATTTGCAAGAACCCTAAAGTTGTTGAGGAAGAGGAAGCGTACGTTTTTACAAGTAATACATAGGAAATATATAGCGTCAGTCAGATCGAATATACAGGAAATATATTGTGTTAATGCTATATTTATTAAAAATTAATACTATAATATAATATTTTAGGAAATAATCTCTAAATAATATCTTGAATTTGATAAGAATTAATTAACCTTATGGTTGTTGATGATGAGGAAGGGTACATTTTTACGTACGCTCATTATAGCGTCAGATTCAGAAAATATATAGGAAATATATTGTATTTATGCTATCTTTATTAAAAATTAATACTAAAATCTAATATTTTAGGAAATATATAGCGTCCGATTCAGATCGAATATACAGGAAATATATTGTGTTAATGCTATATTTATTAAAAATTAATACTATAATATAATATTTTTGGAAATCATCTCTAAATAATATCTTGAATTTGATAAGAACCTTATGGTTGTTGATGTGGAGGAAGGGTAAATTTTTATGCTCATAAATAGATCAGATTCAGAAAATATATAGGAAATATATTGTTTTTATGCTATCTTTATTAAAAATTAATACTATAATCTAATATTTTAGGAAATTATATCAATATAATATGTCATATTAATTATGACATAATATTGTCTGATATTTCTATACATGGATTCTCGAGAGAATCCTGGCCTTTATAAAAAGATATTAGTTGGCCTCATTATTTGGCAATAACAACTTCAGAATTACAAATAAAGATATTTTTAAGAATTGAGAGCCTCTCATATTGTGAACTGTTTGATTTTTTTCTTTAAATATTCGATCCACTCGCTATCATAAATTATGATTGTAAGGTTGTGCAAATTTGTTAGAGGTGTAAACGTTTAGATACAGATCGAATAGTGATCAAATCATATCCTTGTATGCTTTAAACTTTTGGATACGGATACTAATACATATAGTCGAATATGGATCGGATAATAATAAATGGATACGAGTGCCAATCGGATTTTGGACAAATACGAATATGAATATGAATACAATTTGGATAATTAAAAATAAATTACTAATGCACATTCTAGTAAAGACTCACATCTAAATATTTTTTATTTCCATTCATAAATTAGATCTAATATTTTCATAATAACTTTTTTGGTTACAAAATATATATCATATTACCAAAACAATAATAATTAATCATGTCATAGTGTTATATTGTTCATCAGAATATACTAACCCAAGATTGATAATATTTATTATAAGCACATGGAATAAATCTCACTATTTTATTGATTAAGATATTGAGATGGGTGTACAACACCCGGCATTTTTTTCCATAACCAAAAAAATAAATAAAATAATAATAATAACCACATCTTCAACAAAATTTCACCCATAATCAAACCGCCCACGGGGGGGGGGGGGGGGGGGGGGGGGGCGGTTTGCACACCTACCAACCCGCCTCCCAGTGGGGCAGTTTACCTCCAGACCAACCCGCCCCTTGGGGGGGTGGGGGGCGGTCTACATATATATATTTTTTTTTGGAATCTGAATCTAAAAATGAGAAATAGAAAGATAAATTCTAAACCTTGTTTTTTTAAATTTATTTACTCTTATAAAAATAAAATTAAAAAGTAATAATCTAATATCTTCGCTAATCTAATCGGCCCAAATCCAAAGCTGCTACAGACGACTATGCAAATCGAATTACATTTGATTACTGTTTTCAACAGAATTTAACAAGCATTGGATGTAAACATATACAGAGATTGAAATTTAAACAAAACAAGCATATCTCTGATACTCAAACCAATACACGAACATAATTATCTAAACATGCTTTACCTTTTTAAGACAAAATCAGGTGATATATTCCATATAATGTTCCTATCTAGACTACTACTAATTTGCAAAGAGACGCATACGCTTCTTAGGATCAACGGAACCAGTAAACTATATTATAATTACAGAAAATTAAATTAATAAATTTGGTTTGCTAGAGCATGTACCTTCCAGTCCTTGAAATCGAACCGGAAGACAAAATGCTTATATGAGACCTCTCCTGTGGCAATTGCACTTGCTGCTGGTGCATTTCTCAGTGCTGAAAATTATTTTTCAACATAAGAAAATTCAATTGAGACACTAAAAATCTTAAACTTAATTTTTGAGATACTAAACGACGTTTTTTGGCGATTCTGATTCGTCGGATACCCGGGATTGCACCCGAAGTGACGGTCACCACCATCTCCTCTCCCCCTTTCTAAATTGGGGTCATACGCGCCAATCCGACTTTCCTAGCAAAAGTTATGACCGTTTAAAGTTTTAAAAAAAAAACGATGCTTCCGGCCCATTTTTAGTCACCATTGGGGCTTGAACCTGCGTCCCTTGGGTGAGAGTCACACACTCTAACCAATATACTACAAAGTCTTTCATGTTACAATATTGAATCTATATATAATATATACATACAATAAAACAGTAGTCTTATAACTTTCAATTCAAATTATTTTAATGCAATTTTTTTAAGTAATTAATGATATATATTTTTTTAAATGATGTTATTAAGAAAATAATAAAGATTAAATCTAACGGTTTTATTTTGCTATTTTAGTTCTCATTTTTAGATTCAGATTCCAAAAAGTTGGTCTGGGGGTAAACCGCCCCACTGGGGGGCGGGTTGGTAGGGGTGTAAACCCACCCCCCGGGGGACGGTTTGGTTATGGGTGAAATTTTGTTGAAGATGTTGTTATTATTATTATTTTATTAATTTTTTTGGTTATGGAAAAAAATGCCGGGTACAACACTCCTCTGCTTTTAGAATAAATCTCACTATTTTATTGATTAAGATATACATTGATATGGGTGTACAACACTCCTCTACTTTTAGAATAAATCTCACTATTTTATTTTATTTATTAGTTGCTTGACAACCATCAGTGGCAATTGGTTATGCACTCTGCCTGTGTTTCATAACAAGGTTCTGATTTATATCCACTACAACAATAACACTCTCCAATATCAATACATCTGCACTTGGTACACGGAGCTGGAACATAGAACTTGCTTGCGTTTTCTCCTCCTCTTGCATCTATCATTTCCGCACCGCAAAGTCCTTCCAAATGCAAATTCCTACCTATATATCAATCCAAAATATAATTAAAGCAAAATACATGTGAGCCTATATGTCATATATATATTTCAATAGGAGGATTAAGGTAAAAAAAAAAGAGATGATTAGTAGAGGATTGGAAATCATTTTTACTCTGTTTAGTTTAGAAGGATCAAGTTGCATTGGCTACTAGGGTTGCTTAATTAATTGAGACTCTAAATTCATATAAAAGAAATAACAACCATATATGATATATATATTTAGAAGAGTTCAATTTCTACAACAAACATTACCTTTAGTCATTGAAAGGAGACAGGTAATGAGAAAAACAAAAAATAAAATGCGCAGCTTGGTGTTCATCTTGAATTTGACAAGAACCCTATAGTTATTGAGGAAGAGGAAGCGTACGTTTTTACAGGTAATAGATAGGAAATATATAGCGTGAGATTCAGATCGAATATACTGGAAATATATTGTGTTAATGCTATATTTATTAAAAACTAATACTATAATCTAATATTTTAGGAAATTATATCTAAATAATATCTCATATTAATTATGACATAATAATTCGATATATACATAGATTCTCGAGAGAATCCTAGCCTTTATAAAAAGACATTTGCCTCATTAATATTGGGGAATAACAACTTCAGAATTACAAATACAGTTTTTTTTTCTAAGAATTGAGAGCCTCTCATATTGTGAACTGTTTGATTTTTTCTTTAAATATTAGATCCACTCGCTATCATAAATTATGAGTGTAAGGTTGTGCAAATTTGTTAGAGGTGTATATGGCCGGATACAGATCAAATATTGTTCATACCGTATTCTTATCTGTTTTAAACTTTTGGATACAGATACTAATATAGATAGTCTTAGATGTGGATACAAAACAGATAATAATAAAGATATATGAATACGGATCAGATTTCGAACAAATACAAATATGGATATGAATATAATTCGAATAATTATTTTTTTTTACTAATATACAATCTAGTAAAGAATAACATCTTAATATACATTTTTTTTTCATAAATTAGATCTAATATTTTCATAATAAGTTTGTTGTTACAAAATATATATCATATTAATAAAAATATTGTTAATCAGAATATACCTCCCAAGATTGATAATATTTTTTGTAAGCATATAGAATAAAGAAAAAAAACTAAAAGAGCATTGAACCACCTACATTAACAATCATGCGACTTCAACTTCTTCTAAAATAGTTGCATATTTTATTTCTACTTTCTCAACAAGATCATATATTCAACGGTCATTTGGTGTTGTTCCTTTGAGAATTCGCTAGTGTTGTTCCTTTGCGAATTAGCTAATTAAAGAATCGCATATTTGATGCGTTTCCTTAGCGTGCTACAACATCTTCCATTTGACAGTCACATAAAATCTCATTTAGCAACTACATATTTGATGCGGTTTTCTTAGACTCTGTCTTTTGTGCAGTGACCCTCAATCTCTTATTTTTTTTCTTTCTTTTCTTGTCCTGGACAGACAGAAGCGAAACATAAGTATACCTGAGAGGTGCTAAGCCACCTCAAATTTGAAATTTTCTTACTATCAAGTATGTAGAAATCATACTATATTGTTCGTTTTATATGTAGAAGCCCTCTCTAATAATATTCAAAATTAAAGGGCTTCAATGTAAATTTTTAAAAATAAAACTATATCATTTCTATTTGGGCCAGTGGGCCTTCCGTCTTTGTGCAATGGAAGAGAACAAAGTTAAATTCCCTTCCAAATTAGAAATGAAATAAACAATGGCATTCTAAGTCAATTCTAAATTAGAAAACTACAATTAGAAATAGAAAATTCTAAATTAAAAATTATAGTACTGACTCTCTGACATAGGGCGAAATTCAAGTAAAAATATATGTATATTATGTTTTTAGTTTAATTTTGATAGACATGACACTTTGTTGGTGTAGTTATTTATTATACCATTTTGTGAAATCAAATAGTGAAGGATCTTCTTATCTTGTGTTATATTGTGCTATGAATTTTTTTAATAAAAAAATAATGCTATTATTTATCCCCCCTATACTCAAATTCTGGTTCCGTCCTTACGGACAGAACCCCTTTCTACGTCTTCCCTCTTCTGTGGCGTTTTGAAAAAAAAAAACATTTCTTCTCATTTTGTTGTCTATTTTCACATTCCATTTAATATGTAATGATTACCGTCATTTTTATTAATAACCAAAAAAATAAATAAAATAATATTAATAACCAGATCCTCAAAAAAATGTCATCCATGCCAAAACCGCCCCCCAGGAGGCGGTTTACCCCCCCCGGGGGCGGTTTACTTAATTTTTTTTTTTTTTTAATGCGATGATGGATTATTTATGTTTATAATTTATGTATTTTGTAATATTATGTATTTGTTTATATTTTTAATACGATGGATTTTATGATTTGTGAATAGTTTAACAATAACACATGATATGGATAGATAACAATAATTGTTTTGTAATATTATGTTTTGTAATAACACATGATATTAGAAATAAAATAGTAAAATAAAACCGTTAGATTTAATCTTTATTATTTTCTTAGGAAATTTTTTGAAATGTCACTTTAAAACTTGAAATTTGTCAAAATTTGTCAATCATGTTCGAGAAAATGAATTAATGGGTAACTTGACTAATTTGGGCCGTCGGCAAAAAGATTTTCATGCAATTGACTTCTCAGAAATAATTTTCTCCGGGCTTGATTCTAGGAGTTTGCGGGGGGTGGCAGGGGGGCGGCAGCCCCCTGCGAGCGGTGTCTGAGGTTACGAAGCTACAATGTTGACATGGTAAATTATCAGTAAATTACCTTTATATTTTGATAAAATTTTCCGAATTTAATTTCAAAATTAAAATAGAATTGTTAGAATGTGAAAAATTGAAATGTTGAATTGCATGAATTGATTACTAATTTATTGTAATTTTAAAAATAGAGGATATATAGGGTAGAAAAACTAAACTATGTTTCGAATTTTATTGTAATTTTACTCAATTTTCCAATTCTCAAAACTTACATACAATAATTAAAATTGCAATTACATTTATCTTATTCAAGTTCATAACAATGACTTGATCTATTTACGCCATAAAAAAAATTTAGGCACTCATTGCTCAATGTCACACTTAAAAAAGACAAAAAGACTACAGAAATATATATCTCTTGAATCACTTGGTGATCATGCATCCTCTTCCTCCTACTAATGAACATTTGTGGATCAGTCAATTGCTTCACTATAGTGGTATACATACAAAAAAATGCCATGATTCTAACTTGTTATTATTCAGAGAATTCTTATTTAATGCTGTGTGCGGTATTTATTCAAGGAGCTGGAATTATTCATGCAAGTCTGAGGGGGCACACATATATATAATTTGGGGATGTCTATAGTGCAACAAAGTTAATTCGGCTATAGTACAGCAAATTTATAACTGTTCATTTTTATAATCCGACGATTGAGATAATAAAATTTTAACAGCATGTCTTCATCAAATTTCACAGAAATTTAATGGAGAAGGGTAAATTAGTCATTTTATAATGAAGTGTGTCATATTATCTCCCTCTGGCTTTCTTTTCCTCCGCCGCGCCTCCATCGTTACCTTCAATGAGCGCCTTTTCAAGCAGCTCGTATTGCTCCTCTCCACCTTCTCTGTGTTCCTCGCCGACCTCTTCGCCATCATCAAAACCACTGAGAAGCTGGAAAAGGCGTACATCCGCAACCTCATTCCCTTCGATTCCTACGAGTCAGAGTGCCTCAAACTCATCGCACAGTTTAAAATGCTCTCCACCTCCATCGCTTCTTCTGTGCCGTCGATCGAGCGGTTTGCTCCCATGCGCTCAATCGGCTCATCATTTCCGGCATGCCAGCGACAGTGGAGCACCGTGCAGCTTCTACGGCGGCCGCGTCTTCGGCTGCAGCAACCTTTGCCTCAGCTATTGCGCAATGTGTGCAAAATTTTATTACTGCCATGGACACGATCAAACTCAACATGATCGCTGTTGATCAGGTAATTATTTTCTTCTTTTGTATTATAATGCAATCATTGATAATGGTGTCTACTTGCCAGTACTGATTAGGAGGTTTTACTGGTGCAGAGTTTGCCAGTAGGGTGAAATACATAAAAGTGGTGAGATTGGATGAACAAATACACCTATATGCCCGAGCAAGCTAAGGAAAGAAACGTTTATCTAAACATTCATGAGCTGGTATCGTACTGGCACTAGTCATTGTTGGCATGTTTCGAGTGTGTAAAATGTCCTCTCTAACAAGTCTTGTAACAGTAATTACATGAACAAATACACCTATATACCCTTGAACTTTTATTTTTTTATTTTGTTTAGTTTGCACCTCTGTCAATAATCCCTAAGGGTGGATGTGGGTTGTTGCTTACTGGAGACTATGCATACTCAAAGAGGATTAACTATAAAATCTATGCTTATAACTTAGTCTCTGATATGGGTCCAATTACCAGCTAGGCATTCATTAACTCATTAGCATCAGAAGATTTGTGGAAATTTAACAATATAATTTTATTTTTATTTCGAATATTAGGTAGTGATGTCTTTTCATCTTCCGTTCTTGTATGCCAGACCTTACAGTTTCTTAATTCACACACAGGTTACTTAAAGTGGGTACTCAATGTGAGCTGGTGCTTTTGCTAACTAGATCCGTTCTCATCTTGACAGAAGAAAATGCTGGAATTTCACAATTTTAGGTATGTATCTGGATCAACGAGAGTGGGTTTGAATGCAACAATTATGTGTGTTGTTGTTTACTCCTGGTTCAGTTTAGTACAATTACCTACTCGTAATAAAAGAGATCCTGATTAGTGACCTGTTACTTTAGAATGTGTACCACCAGTAGTATGGGAACAAGCCCAAATCACTTTTTTTTTTTAATAATTGCAAACTGGAGCACATATTAGATTATGTGATGGATTGATTTTCATGGAAAGCTTGAGATAAATCTAAGATTAGTCAAATTGTTTTGGAGCAGTTGCGGTCGTTTGGAAAAAGTACGGAAATGCAGATTTATTTGGACAAAAAGAACAAACCTTAAATTCTTAATTGATATTTAATGTACATGCAAGAGCTCAATTGCTCAATTTGGATTTGAAGGTCTGAATTGAGGCTATTGGAGCTCACTTAAGCACCATTACATAATCTGGTATAATCCACGGCATTTTTTTAGAAAATTTAGGGGCTAATTGGTTGGTTGTTGCTTAGCACAGTTAGGTGCTACCAGATATTTAATTAGACAAGTTTTGAGAACAGTTGTTACTCAAATGACTTTTATCCATTACACTAGGATACAATGGACTTGTACACCTTTCTAATGTACATATCTCTAGGATACAATGGACTTGTTTAGACTTTAGATGTTTAATCTTTGTTTCATCCCTTCTGTTTGTGTGGTCATTATCATATTAATATTAGAAAAGACCCAAAAGGTGCCATAATATTTTTTTTCTGTGATCTGGTATCAAGTATCAACCAAACAAAAACAAATTTGTCTCTTCCTGGTGATTACCTGCTACTTCAAAAAACAAAGTGTCTATTCCTCAGGTAAAGTAATATCTTTCACTGGTGTAGGGCTATCACTGGACTGACTGAGTGAAAATATCCTTATCCTGGCACAAGTCATAGATAAAAAATGTAATTGTGGTCACATTGTAAAGGAATCAGAAATCAATTGTGGGAGGCTTATATTGAAATTAATTTCACTATCAAGGTCTATGTAATTCAATTTCTTTCTTTCTTTTCGTACCAGTGGTTACATGGCTCCCGAGTATGCAGTGAATGGATATTTATCAGCAAAGACAGATGTCTTCAGCTTTGGAATTTTAGTATTGGAAATTGTCAGTGGCTGAAAAAGTATGGAGAAATATTTGGATGAAGAAAAAACGACCTTCAGTTCTGCATTTTTGTTTTCCATATTTTTTTTTTTGAACTTCTATGGGGCATATTTGCTTTTAAGACCTAGTAGGTTTTGAATTAGCTTCTTTTAATTTGCTGTTATTATTTCCATTATTCCTTGATGGCTGCAGATTTTGAAGAAAAGGATGTAAATTGCCAAATAATTTGATTGTTCGTTTTTCATATTATTATTTTTATCACTTGACAAATGGTTATGATAATTGTGTTTGTTTGGACTCTTTTTTTGCAATCAATATCTTTTAGAGTTAAAATCAATTCCTTAGTCATTTTTCCTACTCAAGTTCAAGTGTGTACAAGCATTTGGGCATACTTCACATTGAGATGTTGGTAACACTTGAATTAATTGAATGTCCTTTAAACTGGAAGCATATTATTTTGATTTTTAGTTGGTACAGTTCAAATTGAATGTGGTGATACATTGTTGATTAATTTTCTGTTGGTACAATTTAAATTGGTTAACATAAAATTGAATTTAACTTGATTAATTCTTTTAAATTTAAAAATGAATGTATACAAGCACAATATAACAGAATTCTTGACAAAGTAAATGCATAATATAACAGAATTCTTGACAAAATAAATGCATAATATAACAGGCTTCAATCAAGAATAATTCTATCAATTAAAAATCAAGAATAATCCAAACAAGCATATAAAAAGCTTCAATTCAATTAATCAAGTAAAAATCAAGCATATAACAAGGTTCAATCAAGAATAATTCAAATGATTGCGACTTCTTCAAGAATCTTCTTGTTTGTGTGGAAATCGATTAAATGAAAGAGAGAACATAGAGAAAGAGAGTGGTGCCAAAATTCTGTCGTAGTGGCTTAAGAGGGATCATCGAGATAGAGAGCGAAGGAGAGAGAGAGATGTAAGTAATGTAACGGTGTTGGAAATTACAGAGATAACGGACCAGAAAAAGAAAAGAAAAAAAAGATTGTTTTATCCCTAAAAGATTTGAATTCGGAGACATCTGATTAATGGTCAGATTTTAACTAAAATCAATTACTGTACTATAACCAAAACAATTTTGCTGCACTATAGACAAACCCATATAATTTATATAGGACTTTTCAATAGCTAATTCAAATACTTTTTCTGCTGGTTCTCTACCAGTACTAGTTATATATAGCATATCAATTGCTTTATCAATAATATTAAACAAGGCACAAATATTTTTATTATACCTTTTTAAAGGAAATGTGAATTAAGTGCTTAAATTTATTGTCAATTTGGCATTCATTTGTTTTTTCAGTGACTAGACAATTGCATAGTTCTCCCATATAACATATACAATTGCAATTGATTTATATACTCAGCAGAAACAACTCTATAAACATAATTAGCGAGACTATCAATTCTTTATATTATATTAACTTCCTCAGGTTCGGTACCTTACTTCTTATTCATAGACATGATTCATTACATCCATGATTTCAGCCTTAAAATGATAATACAGATCATGATACAGAATCACCTTATTTCAACAACAACACAAAAAAAAAAAAAAAAAAAAAAAAAAACTAGCTAGCATCACATCACAGTTGCACTAATGACCTATGTAATTATACGTACCGAACCATTAAGATTTGATGCCATCTCAAACATTTAGCCCAACATAGGAAGTAGCGCCACAGTGGGTAACCCGGATGCACCTATTTGGAGGCGCACCCAGTACCCGGAGTTCCTGGAGTTCCTGGAGTACCCGGAGTACCCCTACCCGGAATAGTCGGAGCAGTTGGAGCAGTCGGAAGAGTCGGAGCAGTCCGAGTACCCCCAGGACACGGAGTACCCGGAGTTCCCGGAGCACCCGGAGCACCTGGACCACTCGTAGTACCTGGAGATCCCGGAGTTCCTGGAGTACCTAGACCAGTCGAAGTACCCGGTGTTGGTCTAGTACCCGGTGTTTTTGGAGTTCCAGGAGGACCTAGACCTGGTCCGATAATTATATGAATTTTTGAGTCTGTAGCATCTGCAACTGTGGGGACTCCTTTCACATTAACATGCTTGTCATTTGTTGTAGAGAAATCTCTTGCGGTTGCGGTGCAAACGAGAGCGCCAAGGAGAATAACCAAGAATAACATGGAAATTGACATGCTAGACTATTGACTTGTTGTGCTTTGTGAGGAGAGTCTGAGGGGGTTTATATAGGAATTTTTTGGAAATTGGTGAAAAAATTGGGGTAATTAATGTTCTGTCAGTGTACGTGGTATGAGAGATGAAAAATGATAATAACAATAGTAAATATTATATATTATATTATATATATATATATATATATATATATATATATATAGACACACACACAATCGATTCTTCTTGAGCTCCTGTACGTGCAACCAAATCGTTTTCTAATTTTCGAAGTCCAAATGGTCGATCCGAAGAGTTAGATGTGATCTTTATATTAAAATGTACTTGAATACCGAAATTTACATTTTTGGAAAATTTCTTACTATTTATTAAGCCACTTTGAAAATCGCTGATCCAACGGTTGCTCACCGTTGGATCAGCGATTTTCAAAGTGGCATAATAAATAGTAAAAAATTCCAAAAAATGTAAAATTTGGTCTCCAAGCATATTTTAAAACAAAGATCACATCTAATAGTTTAGATTGACCGTTCGGACTTTGGTCAGACAAGACATGTTATATATATATATATATATATATATATATATATATATATATATATATATATATATATATAGGATGTGGCTACGGTGCTCCGCATAGCATAGAGAACCTCCGTGCAACAACTCAAAATTTATGTTTTCAAAATTCTAATGGTCGATCCAAACCGTTAGATGTATTCTACATATTGAAATGTGCTTGGAGACCAAATTTTACATTTTTTGGAATTTTTTTACTATTTATTAAGCCACTTTGAAAATCGCTGATCCAATGGTGGCTTAACCAAACAGTGAAACTGTTGGATCAGCGATTTTCAAAGTGGCTTAATAAATAGTAAAAAAAATTCAAAAAAATATAAAATTTGGTCTCCAAGCACATTTCAATATATAGAATACATCTAACGGTTTGGATCGACCGTTAGGATTTTCAAAATTCAAATTTTGAGCCGTTGCACGGAGTCTCTATGCTACGAGTAGCATATTAGCCAAAACATATATATATATATATATATATATATATATATAGTCTGGCTAATGTGCTTTTGGTAGCATATGGGCTGAAGTGCTTACGGTCCAAATTTGAAATTTCAAAATCCAAAAAGTCGATATGAATCGTTAGATGTGTTCTCTATATTAAAATGTGCTTGGAGACCAAATTTTATATTTTTTGGAATTTTTTTGCTATTTATTAAGCCACTTTGAAAATCGCTGATCCAACGGTGGCTTCTGTTTTTACTGTTTGGTTAAGCCACCGTTGGATCAGCGATTTTCAAAGTGGCTTAATAAATAGCAAAAAAATTCCAAAAAATATAAAGTTTGGTCTCCAAGCACATTTTAATATAGAGAACACATCTAACGGTTCAGATTGACTTTTTGGATTTTGAAATTTTAAATTTGAACCGTAAGCACTTCGGCCCATATGCTACCGAAAGCACATTAGCCGGACTCTCTCTCTCTCTCTCTCTCTATATATATATATATATAGTATGGCTAATATGCTTTCGATTGTATTTCGGCCGAAATACAACCAATTCATTTTTCAATTTTCGAAGTCCAAAAAGTCGATCCAAACCGTTATATGTGTTCTCCATATTGAAATGTGCTTGGAGACCAAATTTTACATTTTTTAAATTTGTTTACTATTTATTAAGCCACTTTGAAAATCGCTGATCCAACGGTGGGTTAACCAAACAGTGAAACCGTTGGATCAACGATTTTCAAAGTGACCTAATAAATAGTAAACAAATTCCAAAAAATATAAAATTTGGTCTCCAAGCACATTTCAATATGGAGAACACATCTAATTAGATCGGTTAGTTGGACTTCGGAAATTGAAAAATGAATTGGTTGTATTTCGGCCGAAAAACAACCGAAAGCATATTAGCCATACTATATATATATATGTGTTGACATTTTGGTCAGAGATGGTGACAACATGTTTTGCATGTATATGTAGATATTTTGTGTATATATGTGGATATGTGGATACTAGCTATACCCTAACTATGAAATATCATTATAAATATCTTAATTTATAGAACTAGACGACATGAAATTGAAAGTATTTTGACGTTGGTGGGTGATATTAGCCACAGTCACAAAAGATCAAAAGCTCTGATAGAGATGTTGCACTACAGTCTGACTTGCTTCCTACTTTATTTGACTTGCTTCCACTAAACTCTGAAAGAGAGGTTCCTTTCAAGTGCCTTGAATTCATTCATGCTGTTTTTCTATTAAACTCCTTATTTTTGTTGCATAGGCTGGTAGTTTGTAGTTTTAATCCTTATATATTAACTTGTAAGAGGACTGCTAGATAGTTTCGGTACGTTAATTGGTATTGTTCAATTAGGTACAGGTACGTTTTCATTTTCTCTTTCTATTTTTCCTTTTTTTGCTGTAATTGTGAAACCTTTGTTTCATCTAGTGCTGCTCATGAGGTGAGTTGAGTCTGAGTTGTTAATCTAGTTTTGAGTTAGAAATTCCAACTTGGATTCAACTCGCGAATAACTCGAGTCAAATTGTGATTCGTAGATAGTACATAGTTTATCAAATTAAAAATTATTTAAACAAAGTCTAACAAAATAAATAGTACATGGTTTGTCAAAATAATGCAAAATTTAAAACTTTACATAATGAAACAATGGCAAATACATTATTAAATAGTTGCAAAGTTAAACAAATTATTAAATAGTATAAAGTCGAATAAAACATTACATAGTTCATCAAGTTAATGAGTCAACCGAGTTGATTCCGAACTTAGATTGAGGCAACATGGATTCAACTCGTGAGACAACTGAGTCAATGAACTCGAGTTAGTTTTGACTCGAGTCAGTTTCAACTTGAGTTGTTGGCGAGTTGAATCCAAATTGATCCGAATGAGTTATGAGTCATGAGTTTTTTGTGCATCCCTAGTTTCAGTCAACTGTCTGTTAAGCTGCATTTTAAATATATATATTAAGTTAGAAATTAATGCATTATATTTATTGATTGGTCCTATTTAAGTCCGTTAACTGTTGTTTGATTCAGTCCACGCATAGATCATAATTTATTAATTTATACAGTTGAGCCCCCTCACAAATCCCTAAAGTGACTTTATTCATGTCGGGATGAAACATGAATCATTGAGTTTCGACTTAATTACAGATAATGTATTTCCACAGCAATGCATTTAATTTCTATTTTATGTTATTTGAAAATGAAATATTTTCTTTTTTCATCTTAAGATCAGATATGGATAGAGGCACATTTATGCATAATAAATGGAGGTTAATTGACTTGATTTATATTTAAAAAATTAATACTTGTGCATGATTTTCTATATAGTTTATATAAAATACCATGGATATGGTAAAATTAGTACTTACTCACACGCGTTAATTTTTTATTTGACATTTTCACTCAAAACACTTTCTTTACATGAACAAATACGAAACAAATAAAAATCAGATAAAACAATCTTCCAAAGGAGCCCTCCCTTTTCTCTCTTTCACACTTTCATCCTTAACTCTTTTAGACGTCTCAGCAGTGCTGAGTCTTCCTAAGTTCAGCCGCATCAATATTGTCAACATAATTCACTGGTCGGCAGTGCCCAGTTATCGGATCGGGAATCCACGACCCAGTAGATTCTTTCTGGGAATCAGACCCGCGAACCAATTTTCCACCCATAAAGGTCAATAAACTGGTTACCTATTTCTTCCACTTTGTGGCTATGTTTTACCACTTCTGCTGCTGCTGCTGCAGCATATACTCTCCTGCATCAGTTTAAAAAAAATGAATAAATATATTCCGGTACAAGGTGCACAAATTAAAGAGCACTGTTCTAGCTCCCCGAGCCATCATACCCGAGCGCGCCCCCAACTAATTTAACAGAAAATGTCTTTCAATATTCGTAACTTACATTTCTAGCGCTCATATTCAAGTTTTTAATGTTTTGTTTATAACATTTTACAATGTTATTTGCAAGCATTCAAATTCTAAATCTATATACTTTTAACTTCTAACTACTTTTGTGTTCAAGTCAAAAAAAGAAAGATTCATTTTATCCACTCTTTTTTTTATCATGCTCGTTCTTTTTCTCGACGATCTGTGATGAATTTTATGAATATATAAATATGAATGTTATTTGCTTGATTTTCTCTTTTAAATAAGATCTATGTAGAAATACTTTTGAGTTATTTTGAAATCATTTTCTTAAAGTAAAGCCTATGAGCGCTTTAAATTATCAAATTTTTAAACCTCATCTACAACCATTTTGAAATCATTGATGTCACCATTCAAACTACTATGTTCAAGCGTTTAAACCTCTATTTAGAACCGTTAAAAGTAGTTGTGTCAAACATTCAAATAGTTTCCATATTAGGTTTAAAAGGTCATAGACTGAGGTTTAAAAGCTTGAAAATTTAAAGTGCTTACGGGTTTTACTTTAAAAATGTTTGTATTTTTAGATTCACAAAATTTCTTACAGATCGTTAGAAAAATGAACAATAATGATCAGAGGAAAAAAAAAAGAGTGGGTGAAAGAAATTTTTTTTTTTTTGGCTTGTAGACAAATGTAATTAGGAGTGAAAATTAACTACGTAGATTTATAATTTAAGTACTTGGAGATAGAGATTTAAGTGCTTACGACTTGCATTGTAAATTGTTATACACAGAGCATTAATGCTTATATATTATCGTTGGAAATGAAATTAGACATTAAATATTTTGGGAGCGTGCTCAAATTTCGGGGACAATTATCAGACTCCCAAATTAAAATCTTTATGATCCAATAGTACATTAAATTGAAATTATTAAGACAAAAGATTAAAAGATTGCTTATATCTTTTAGAGTCCGGCTAGCATAACATCAGTGTCATTTCAACCTATATATATAACACTAACTCCAAAATTTATCGAATCGATTTCCAACGGTGAATCCAAATCGTTCAAACTGATCTACTTCATTAGTTGTGCGTTACATGCAAATTTTATAATTTTTCAAATTTATTGAGTATCAAGTCAAGCGGTCAAATACGTGAGTTTTTAAGTTAATTTTAATGCATTTATTTTTCAAAATTTTTGACCACTTGATTTGATACTAAAATAATTCGAAAAGATAAAAAAATGCATGTAAATGTATCACTCATATAGTAAATCGGTTTGAACAGTTTGGATAAGTCGTTTAAACTATATCCAATCAATTTTGGAGTTGGTGTCATATGACACCGATGTCATACTAGCCGGACTCTATATTTTATATTTCTACTTAATTCTTTGTTACAATATAAAAACTTAACTGATAACCGGGTATGGGTCGTTTGATCGGCGTCAACATTTGTACAAATGGTTTAAATTTATGAGATGTTTCAAATTTTGTAATTTCTAAATATTGACACGTATCTTTATACGAATTGGATGAATTTGATCCGGATTTGGATAAATTTTGTCCTTAGCTGCTTAGACAAAATCCAATCCCATTGGTTGTAACCCAAAAAAGTTAACAAAAAGAAAGTACTAAATTGAGTTGTTACCATTGGATATGAGCGGAGATTCCATGAAAGAGAAAGGAAGAGATTGAAGTACAATTGGACGATTATATCTATTAGAAGAAAAAGAACTAAAAATTTGAAAGAGCAGTACTCATGAAAAAGAACTCAAAATTTGTTTTGTATATATACGTATATGTGGATATTTTGGGCAGAGATGGTGACAACATGTTTTGTATATATGAGGATATTTTGATAAATTTCAGGATAATATTTTGTATATTATTTTTTTCTTGACAAGACATGGATGTTTGTGTTTGTGTGTGTGTGTGTATATATATATACACACACACATGGATATTTTGACAAGACATGAATATTTTGTATATATAAGCGGATATGTGGATACTATATATACCCTAACTCTGAACTATAATAATAAATATCATAATTTATAGAACTCGATGACATGTGAAATTAAAATCTATTTTTTTTTTCTAAACTGACTACACCAAGCTCTCTGCTAAAATGCTTCTTATAAGTTGATTTTTCCGCTCTATTTTGGAGCTGATTCCTTTAGCGTTTTCTTCTTCTTTGCTATGCTTTGATTGCAGTTATCAGTCATGGAGTGGAAGGATGGATTGAAGGGTATTTACAGTTGAGCTTGATGCCTTAGCTTCCTGAAGCTCCCAACATCTCAACAAGTTGCATATTAGTTTTCCCTCCTCTAAATCTGCGTTGAGCATATTTTGAATGTTATTTGTCTCGTAAAGTAATACTTAAAAATTTAACAAATTTGTCTCAAGTTCTTTAGATATTTTTAACACATTCTTAAAACATTTGATATCAAATACAACTAGGAACATGGGAGCAAGGTTCTCGTCACGTTTTTGCATTAATATGATTTGATTGATTTCATATCTTATTTTTACCATGCAATGGTATTATAGCCATTTAGCATTGATATTCATTCATGCACGTGTAAAGAAAGGACCATACTTTGTTACCACTGAATGAAGTTGATATATTTGGAGTTTTAAGAGAATTATTGATGTTGCTGCAGGATTCCCCGCTAGCTATACTTTGTAACCATGCATATTTTATCTTAATGCATCATCAAGTGTACTTCAAAATTTATAAGGGTTTCAATTTAATTTAAACACAGCATAAAAAAAAAAAATATCTAATTTCATATTTTGACAATCAACAAACAGGTTGTCAAAAATGTATTTGACTTTTTCTAGCTCTTTTTTATTTGTTTATTATTTATTATATTTTTTTTCTTGAGCCTAGCGTACGTACCATGCAATGACAAGACATTAATTGAAGTCTTCTCCTTTAAACAAAGACCACGTGGGGCGGCGCATCAGTGTGTTAAACTTAAAGAGAGTTTGAACTGAGATTCTCCTTGTGTGGGGGTCCTTAACTACTGGATAATATTCTACGTGGCTACAAAATCTGATATATGTGCATAGTTCATTCCAAATATGATATTATATGCTAGCTCAGTAACTCAGTAACTCATTCCATTAATGGATCCTTACCTATTTGCATTGCTCCGATATCTTGAGGAAAAGATGAGTCTTGTTGTTAATAGTACCAGGTTTTCAGAAGATTAACCTTTTATTTTTTATTAGTAATATGAAGGAAGATTTGCTTGATTTAAATACTAATTTATCACAAACTAATTAAGCCTGACTTACAATATATAGTTGTACATTTTTGTTTTAAATTACTCTTAATAGATCATATATTTGTAAGTAATTTTCAATATGTAATATTTTATTTCTGGTTCACTCATGGCAGCTATATCTGATATCAAAACACTATTTCTGATGCAAATTAATATCATATGATCAATTAAAATCTAATTTTTAAATTAAATGCTCAATACAAATGATCATGCGATTATATATATATATATGTTTTCTTTTGCAGCATCTGATTTAGATGCACAAATAATGATTTTAGTTTATATATTATCCGAATCATGAATTTTACAAATATCTCTTTCAGCTACATACATCAATAATCTTAATTATCTCATATGTTCTCATTATATTTCAACTAGAATTAGTTAAATGATAATCTTACTAGCGACTTGGTTTATGCATACCTTAAAAATATTAATAAATAGTGTTAATGGTATCAAGTGCATGGAGAATGTTTAAATAATGCAAGTTCAAGAGAATCTATTAGTGAACACTTCTGCTTTCTATTTTCTACACACTACCATCATATCTTGTTTTCTCAAGAGAATCTATTGGCCAACACTTCTGCTCCCTATATTTTCTACACACTACCATCTTCTGCTTTCTACACACTACCATCATCTTCTGCTCCCTATTACAATAGAAGGGCTATAAATAAACTAACTATATATATTTATGATAATTTCAACTTTTGATAAATAAACTAACTATATATATTTATGATAATTTCAACTTTTGTTGGTCTTTAGGTAGGGGTGTAAACAGAGCCGGATTATCTGCTCCGAATTCACTCCTAATATGCCTAATATCCGAATCTGCTTAATTCGGAGCGGATAATAACCAGATACAGATCAGGAGACCCGGATTTGGATACTAATAAGTTGATAGAAGGGTAAACGGAGCGGATCTCCGGATAGAACTCGGAACCCATTTTGATTGGAAACTTAGTGGATATCTTTGAACAATTATGGATCGGCTGTTGTTTTTTTGCTCGTCTGAGTGCAGACTTTAGTAGGTAGCGTCTTCTAAGACTTATAAATGTTTTAAATTTCTTTATGTATCAATTGTGGGACAAAGAAATCACTTGTATCTAGATTCCGGATTGTTTCGCTGGGTCTGTACAGCCTTTTTGTCTTCTCTATTTCAGATATTAAAGTCCTTGACACATCTAATCACTTGATTAATAAAAAAAAAATTCTGATTTGTTTTTTTTTACTTCGGTTTTCTCTTAATTAGTATTTGTATATTAAGAACCATGAATCAATTATCCGACAATTATTCGTGACATATCCATATCCGAATTCGTATCCATAAATTATCCGGTTTGTATCCGTATCCGTATTCATATCCGCTCACTAAAATATGGATATGGATATAATTTTACCACTGTCCGCTCCGTTTTCACCCGTATCTTTAGCACATATTTATGTGACATATTAATAAGTTCCTTGGACTGATTAGTGTTTAAAAGTGTAGATTTATATAAATATTATCATGATTTATATAGGGAGTGTATTTTAAGTCAATGTAAAACTTGACTGACCAATAAAAAAATTCGTCTAATATGAACTAATAAAAAGTTAAGATTGTGAGGATAAATAATTTTTGGAATAATTTCAAATTAACTTTATACATGTGATATATAAAATGTCAGACTCGGACCTCACATGTTAGGATATGATTCAATAATGTGAGGATATTATTCAATTGGTTATTGATTAATTGATTGGACTTTTGAAGCTATACAAATAGATATAGTAAATTGAGAAAAACTAAGGTGTGATGTGCTCACTAAAAGAGGTTGGTAAGCACACTTCCAAAAAGTTATCAGATTGATATCGAACTACAAATCTAAACCGTTGAAATCTATGTACTTCGTGAGTGATGCATGTAAATGCAAAAATTTTAAAGTTTCAAATTCATTTACCACATGGTGAAGCTGTTAAAACAATGAACATTTTATAAGTTAATTTTTAAATTATTTTATGTATACATTTTTCATTATTTTTTTTACCGCTTGACCATATACTAAATGAATTCGAAACTTTAAAATCTTTGTATGTACATGCATCACTCAAAAGTACATAGATTTCAAACGTTTGAATTCGTAGTTCAATATCAATCCGATAACTTTTAGTAGGTGTGCTCACCAACCTCTTTTGGTGAGCACATTAATACACCCTAATTTTGCTTCATTTACAATATCTATTTGTATAGCTTCACAAGTCCAATCAATCAATAACCTATTCAATTATATCCTCACATAATTGAATCATATCCTAACATGTCAGGTCCGAATCTGACATTTTAGATGTATATAAATATTCTCATGATTTATATAGGGACTGTATTTAAGTCGATGTAAAACTTGACTGACCAATAACCAGAAATTCGTGTAATATGAACGAATAAAAATTTAAGATTGTGAGGATAAATAATTTTTATAATTATTTCAAATTATAACTTGATACATGTGATGTATAAAATATCAGATTCGGACCGACCTGACTTGTTAGGATATGATTCAATAGGTTATTGGTTGATCGGACTTGTGAAGCTATGCAAATAGATATTGTAAATTAGTTCGTGAATAGTTCCACATACTTTAATCATATGGATATATCACTAGTGGAAAAATCACAATCTGTATCGGTTGTTTATGCATATCTGTATCGGACATTGGGGCGACACAGATAGAAGTGACACAGATTTTTGTGTCGGTTAAACAACCGATACAAAAAAATATTTTTTGTGTCGGTTAACTAATGAACCGATACAGTTTTGTAATTTCTATTTTATTTTATTTTTTTCCTTCCACATTTTGTGTCGGTTGTTTATAAATAACCGACACAAATACTCATTTTGTGTCGGTTATTTATTAACAACCGACACAAATACCCATTTTGTGTCAGTTGTTTATAAATAACCAACACAAATACCCATTTTGTATCGGTTGTTTATAAATAACCGACACAAATTTGTTATTTCAAATTAAAAAAAAAAAATTTACCAGCTCCCATATATTTTTGTTGGCATATATATATAGAGGTTGGCTAATATACAATCGATTGTTCCTGAGCTCCCGTGCAACCAAGTCGTTTTCTGATTTTCGAAGTCCAAACGGTCGATCTAAACCGTTAGATGTGATCTCTATAATAAAATGTACTTGGAGGCCAAATTTTACATTTTTTGGAATTTTTTTACTATTTATTAAACCACTTTGAAAATCGCTGATCCAATGGTGGCTTCTGTTTTTACTGTTTGGTTAAGCCACCGTTGAATCAGCGATTTTCAAAGTGACTTAATAAATAGTAAAAAAATTCCAAAAAATGTAAAATTTGGTCTCCAAGTACATTTTAATATACAGATTACATCTAACGGTTTAGATCAACCGTTTGGACTTCGAAAATCAGAAAACGACTTGGTTGCACGGAAGCTCAGGAACAATCGATTGTATATTAGCCAACCTCATATATATATATATATAAACATTCATATCCTAAATTATATTATACACATCCTACCTACATGGGAGACAAATTAGAAACGGGGAATGTTGTGTTACCATAAATTATGGTTAAATGCCAGGTATAACTAGATGTAATGTATTGGAAGTTCATAACATACTAGACTACATGTAATGTTATTACCAAATAGAACCGATGAAGTAATCCAAGATCAAGTTGGATCCTTCATTCATATATACACTCAAATTTAGATATTTGTTTTTTTTCTGAATCTTTTAATGATTTTGATCATCATATTAACCTTATAACTATTAATTTACCAAAAGAGGCTAACTATTACGGTCAGGTTCAGTATTGTCAGTCAAACAGATAAAAGCCAAAGTACACCTCACAACAACAAATTGCAATTTCATCAAATATTAGAAGTGAAGCTCAGTTAATGCTCAATTGAGTTTAAACATAAAACTTAACATAAAAATTAAAACTTAACACAAACTTAAAACTTAAAACTAAAATTTAAAGGTATTTCACTAAAACCTAAAACTTAAATTAACTTAATCAATTCGGGTTCAATACAAAACCTAAACTTAAAACTTAAACTTAAAACCTAAACTCAAACCTAAATCTTTGCACTATAATTACTTCTTACCTGAGATAGAGAGAGAAGCGAGGCGGAGGAGGTGCTGCTGCCGCCGCGAGGAGGAGGTGGTGATGGTTTGAAACAACGGAGGAGGTGCTGCAGTCGCGGAGGCACGGAAACGAAACGATGGAGGAGGTGCTGCAGTCGCGGAGGCATGGAAACGACGGAGGCGGAGGAGGTGCTGCAGTCACGGAGGCACAGAAACGACGGAGGCGGAGAAGGTGCTGCAGTCGCGGAGGCACGAAAACGACGGAGGCGGAGGAGGTGCTGCAGTGACGGAGGCATGGAAACGACGGAGGCGGAGAAGGTGCTGCAGTGACGGAGGCATGGAAACGACGGAGGCGGAGAAGGTGCTACAGTCGCGGAGGCATGAAAACGACGGAGGCGGAGGAGGTGCTGCAGTCGTGGTTCTCTTCAGTCGCCCAGTGAGGGTTTGAATTTTTTTTTGAAATATTTCTAAGTGAACTGACGGAGGAGGTATATAAGGAAATATGAAATATTTGTAGCGGTTAAAATTAAAAGCCGACACAAATTTAAAGAATCTGTAACGGTTATAACAAATAGCCGACACAAAATCATAAATCTGTAACGGTTCTAAAAGAGAGCCGACACAAAATCAGAAATCTGTAACGGTTATAAGAGAGAGCCGACACAAATTTTAAAACTGTATCGGTTATTAGTTATTAACCGATACAAAATATTCAAAATTTTCGAATAAGTTTTTTACATTATTTTGTATCAGCTAATAATAAAGGACCGACACAAAAATTTCAAAATCTGTGTCGGTTATTTACTAATAACCGACACAAAATATCAGTGTCGGCTGTTTAGCTAATAACCGACAGAGAATTTCAAGAATCTGTGTCGGATTTTTTTTGGGCCGACACAAAATAGTTATTTGTAACGCATTTTTTTAAAAAACCGATACAACAAAATATCTGTATCGTTTCACACACTTGACCGACACAGATGAGGCGACACAGATTGTGACTTTTCCACTAGTGTATTACACAGGTGCCGAGGTGCATGTACTAAAGGATAACAATTGGTACGTGAGGATTTTGTTCAGGGAAGGAGATCACCTGCCCCCCGGGGGGCAAGATTTTCCTGCTCCTAGTGCGGATGACACGTGGATCCAGACGGATTTAAACATTAAAATATTGGTTTTAGTTTTGCTGCGGGCCCACATGTCAGCGACTTAGGGGTAGGAAAATCCTGCCTCCTGGGAGACAGAGGATTTGGTTCCTTTGTTCAGTTAACATATTTTGGCTACTGACTCCATGTGAACGTCAAAACTTGCAGACTAAGTACCATTATGAATTTATGATGAGTATTTAAATATTTATTATGCTATAGACTTGAAAAAAAAAATCTCTTACGTTTACAATATAAAATAATTTGGTAAGTTGAACACATGTGCTATTTTTTTTTTACAACGAGTCAAATGGTTTGAATTTTGAAATCTATTTCTTAATCTATTCTCACAAAATTCTCTAAATTACTTAAAATTAATCTAATCACTCTTAATTACCCTCCAAATTCACTCCTAGTCACCTTCTAAATTTTTAGATCTACTTTTTAACTAGATCGATCTACTATTCTAATCCTACTTATACACACTCATAATCACTCTAATATATATATATGTTAGTCCCCATCTCATTCCACGACCGGATCCGTTCTTCCGACCACTGTCGTGCTCCTACGGTCGGATCTACTTACCGTCATGCTTCGATCAGATGAGAGCTCTACGCTCTAAACTCCGATGATACCGCGCTCTCGGCTCCAGTCGGCTCCAGTCGGCTCCGGTCGGCTCGGTTTCCTCCCTTCTCTAATATTATCCACTCCGCTCAAAGAATTAGAGCAAAGCGAGAGAGAGGGGATGAGGATGTTTCGGAGATGAGACCTAGAAGTAGTAGAGAGAACGAACAAACGGATGTAGAGTAGGGATGGCTTGGAGGGAGAGGAGAGGGAGCTGCTGCTGGCTCTAGGATTTGTCTAACTTGAGGAATCGTCTTTTTGCAGCTCCTAGATTTTTGTTAGCTTTTTTACTTTTATGTACTATTATCTTGAAAAATTTGATTCTACATGTTGCAAACCAACCTAGCTATCCTTTTAAATATATTAATAGTTACCACGGTAGAATAATAATTTTTTTTTTTTATGGTAGTCACTTATCGGATTTCCAATTTCGCATCATAGTTGAAAATTTACAATCAATTTTGACACGCTTTTGTTAGCTTTGAATTCAGGAATTGTAGTGCAATATAATGCATACATGGAAGAATTAATTTGACTATAAGATATCAATAAAATATTATTATAGTTCAATCAGTGATTTTCTTGCAGTAATAATATAGTATGATATTATTATAGTTCAATTTGGTAATTTTCTTATTAATGTGACAATAGTATATCAGTGTGATATTATCATAGATAAATAAAGTAGGCATTGGTACCATCAGAAATTCACTACCCAAAAAGATATCTGTATAAAATAATATTAAACTATAAATATATCATCCTTATATGAATGCAAATAATCTGAGACAAAGAACCATAGAAATATATATCTCTTGAATTACTTGGTGATCATGCATCCTCTTCCTCCAACTATTGATCATTTGTGGATCAGTCAATGTGCTTTACTATAGTGGTACATACATACAAAAAAATGTGATGATTATAACTTGTTATTATTCAGAGATTTCTGATTTAATGCTAAGTGTGCAGTATTTATACAAGGAACTTGAATTATTCAAGCAAGTCTGAGGGGGTACAAATATATATATATATAATTTATGTAGGACTTTTCAATAGCCTCAAATATTTTTTCTGCTGGTTCTCTTCCAGTACTAGTTATATATAGCTTATCAAGCTTTATCAATTTTATTAAAGAAGGCATAAATATTTATAGTAAACTTTTTAAAATGAAATGTGAAGTGCTTAAATTTATTGTCAATTTGGTATTCAATTGTTTTTTCAGTAATTAGACAATTGCATAGTTCTCCCTTAACATATACAATTGCAGCTGATGTATAGACTATCAAATCTTTATATTAACTTCCACAGGTTTGGTACTTTATTTATTATTCATGGGCATGATTCAATACATCCATGATTTCAGCCTTACGCTGATAATACAAATCATGATTGAGAGTCACAATATTTCGACAAAAAAAAAAAAAAAAAAAATACTAGCCAGCATCACATCACAGTTGCACAAATTAACTACCTAATTAATTATACGTACCGAACCATTAAGATTTGATGCCATCTTAACATTTAACCCTACACGGGAGGTAGCGCCACCGTGGGTAACCCGGATGCACCTGTTTTAGGAGCACCCAGTACCTGGAGTACCTGGGGTTCCCGGAGTACCCGGGGTACCCCTACCCGGAATAGTCGGAGCAGTCGGAGCAGTCGGAAGAGTCGGAGCAGTCCGAGTACCCCCAGGACACGGAGTACCTGGAGTTCCTGGAGCACCCGGAGCACCTGGACCAGTCGTAGTACCCGGACTTCCCGGAGTTCCACGAATACCTAGACCACCCGGAGTTTTCGGACTTCCTGGACTTCCCGGACTTCCCGGAGTTGTCGGAATTCCCGGAGTTGTCGGAGTTCCCGGTATTTCTGGAATTCCCGGAGTATCCGGAACACCTAGTCCTAGTCCAATACTTAAATAAATTTTTGAGTCTGCAGCATCTGCACCATTGGAGACTCCTTTCACATTAACATGCTTGTCATTAGTTGTAGAGACATCTCTTGCGGTTGCGGTGCAAACGAGAGCGCCAAGGATAACAACCAAGAATAACTTGGAAATTGACATGCTAGACTATTGTATGCAGTACAATATATGTGTGTTTTGGTCTTTTTGTGTTATTCACTTGTTGTACTTTTTTAGTAGTCCGAGGGGGGTTATATAGGACCTTTTTTTGCAAATTGAAAGGGGTAAAAAATTGGGGTAAGTAATGTTCTGTCACTTGTTGTGCTTTCTGTCTAAAATTCACGGGATTCTTTAAAAATTCGTGCAAGGTATGGCATATTCATCTTTTTCGACACATCAATCAGGTTCTCAAAGAGATAATCTATTGAATGACCCGAGTAATTATATATATAGTTAAGTCATGTCGGCAGGATCTGAAGCATAAGTTCCATGTATAGATATATATACATAAAATTTCGACACAAAATCATAATTAAATTGATACCTGTGATTCTGTTAATATATTAATATACCAGGAAATTTTGCTGCCGCGGCCACTCGTCCAACGATACATCCTATACAATATTAATTATAAATATATATACATATACACACACACACACACACACACAAATTATTCAAATAAGTATATATGAATCTAAGGCTGTACAAAAAATTCGTAGTTCGTGATTTGATTCGAGTTCAATCCGAAATGGTTCAAAAAAATTCTATTCGAAATAGTTCAAAATTAATTCAAAACAAACTTAGACTGGACCTGGTTCATTCGAAATAGGTTAACAAACTATTCAAGTTTGAATCTCAAAGTAACGTGAACCATTAATTTTTGCTGATGACTTACATTTGTTGATAACTTAAAAGTTAAAATATAAGATCGCCCAGTCATAAATCATAACTCGTAAGTCGTAACTCTCGCTCTTAGTTCTAAAATCTTAGACGACTTTCAACTCTCGCTCTTGGCGACTATGATTACTCTTTCTTGTCGTAAAAAAGTTTGTAAAAGATTCGAAATCGAGTTCGTAAAAAATTCAATTCGAAATTAATTCAAACCAAACTCAAATTAGAGTAAGTTCAATTTGTTTCGATTCATTTGCATCCTTATATGAATCGTATGAATTTTTAAATTTGCACATGATTAACAATTTTTTTGTCCGTTTCGTACTAAATTGTGTGTTCTTATTTGATAAATTTGTTTTTTTGACAAAGCTAAATTAATATTTTCTAAATAAAGTAATTTTAGCATGCATCCACCATATTTAAATGATGTGTGTCAATTTAGCATGCGTCCCCACTTGTTTAGGTACGTACGTAGTTTAAGATATTTACGGCCTCCAGTTTTATATGTAGTTATGTTAATTTCAAGGAAAAAAATAGGATATGTTTGGAAATATAAAATCGGTCAAAGAACCTCTAGGGTATGGTTGTTTACAAAATAAGAAGAGGTAGAATAATCAAATCAAGAATAACTATTGATTGTCTTATTAAAACAGTCAAATCTCAAAACCCATAGTAATAGTCTGTTCTAATAAGATAAAAAGTTTGGATTCTCTATTCTAGCTATTCTAATCCAACCAAATACCGAATAAGATATTCCGAATAACCTAACCCCATAAATAGCTTATTTTCAATCCAACCAAACATATATACCTCTAAAGAACAATTTTTTTACAGGCTTTTCTACTCTAGTGCTACCGAGTGTGTGTATTAAGTATTAGGATGTTTGTAGAGTATTTAGTAGTTAGTATAGTGTGAGTATTTGAGGAATATTTTGTAATGTTAGTTTTAATAATAGCATAATTAACATATATATTGGTAACACACTTCTTAATTTCAAGATTCAAAATTTCTAATTAATGTGATAAGTCTTTTCTTATAATTATTTTAAAAAATGATTAAAATATTTCCCCTATTTATTCATATCATTTCTAATTTGTAATTTTCCTAAAATTTGTCTCAAAACTTTTTGCTATCGATTTCAGTTATATATCTCATATTTTATATTTTGCGAGATAGTTACAACAACAATGGAACATAAAAATGCTATAGAACACAAAATTGGGTCTTGAGACTAGCGTACCATGCAATGACAAGGCATTAATTGAAGTCTATAGTTTGCAACTTTTGCATATTTCTAAGGTGCATGTTTCGTCAAAAGATGATACATATTAGGTTTCTATTTGATCTATTATGATTTATTCCAAGACTCTGTATATAGACAAATGATATGTCTCACATGAGTTTCTAATAATTGAAGGATAATTGCATGGATCTAAGACATATGCCATGTCTACCTCAATTATATATATATTTTTTTTTTGAAAACCAGGTAGAGACTACCTCAATTATATGCTATGAAAAATGTCCGGCCATTATGAGTCCGTTGTCAGTTATTAAAAATATGTTAATTTACTTGCATTAAACCAGATTTTAGGTTTATAATTGAAATTAAATTAGATACTCTTACTATGTAAACAGATCCGATATCCAGATTTCGAAAGGATAATATTCAGTACCCGAAATCCCCTTCATTTCTTTCAAATATTCTCCATTAAACAAAGACCACGTGGGGCGGCGCATGAGTGTGTTAATTTTTTTTTTTTTTTTTTTTTATTTTGAACTGAGATTCTCCATATGGGGGGGTCCTTAACTACTGGATAATATTATAGGTGGCTACAAAATCTGATATATGTGCATGCATAGTTCATTCCAAATATGATATTATATGCTACGTCAGTAACTCAGTAACTCATTCCATTAATGGAGCC
Organism: Carex arenaria; assembly: GCA_964058825.1. Lineage (NCBI taxonomy): Eukaryota > Viridiplantae > Streptophyta > Magnoliopsida > Poales > Cyperaceae > Carex > Carex arenaria. The sequence continues at coordinate 617,337 of CAXKVW010000049.1, read as the reverse complement.
TTACCTTTTGCATTGTTCCTATATCTTGAGGAAAAGATGAGTCTTGTTGTTAATAGTATACCAGATTTTAAGAAGATTAACCTTTAATTTTTATTAGTAATATGAAGGAAAATTTGCTTGATTTAAATACTAATTTATCACAAAATAAAGCATGACTTACAAAAGTTGTACATTTTTTTAAATTACTTTAATAGTCATAGATCATATATTTGGAAGTAATTTTCAATACGTAAAATTTTATTTCTGGTTCACTCATGGCAGCTATATGTGATTTCAAAACACTATTTCTGATGCAAATTAATCTAATATGATAAATTAAAATCTAATTTTTAAAATAAATGCTCAATACAAATGATCATGCTATTTGAGATACAATAATAAGGAATATATATATATATATATATATATATATATATATATATATATATTTCTTTTGCAGCATCTGATTTTGATGCACAAATAATGATTTTAGTTTATTTATTATCCGAATCATCAATTTTACAAATATCTCTTTCAGCTACATACATCAATAATCTTAATTATCTCAAATGTTCTCATTATATTTCAACTAGAATTAATTAAATGGCAATCTTCCTGGTGACTTGGTTTATGCGTGTCTTAAAAATATTAATAAATAGTGTTAATTGTATATATCAACTTGATTAAATCCACAAGTGCAAGGAGAATGTTTAAATAATGCAAGTTCAAGAGAATCCATTGGTGAACACTTATGCTTTCTATTTTCTACAAGCTACCATCATATCTTATTTTCTCAAGAGAATCTATTAGTTAACACTTTTGCTCCCTATTTTACCATCATGTCTTGTTTCTCTATGATAGAAAGAACCTTGAGTTTGAACTTACATATGTAAATAGTCTGACACATGGTAAAATATATAATGGGTTTTTAAATAGCATGACACAATGTAATTGAAATAGTGTGACATGTAGAAGTAATTTTTACAATATATTTATGATGCTATTATTCGCAGGGGTATAAACAGAAAGCCACAAATAAGCTAACTAAATATGTAACATCCGGCATATTAAATTATTTTTCTGAAATTATTTTGGATCTGTATGTAATATTTAGACATTGTAAGATTTAATTTGCAAAATAAAATATAAAAAAAAAACAAGAAGCTAATGTGGCAATAGATGCCACGTGCCTTATTCATGGTAAATCCCCCACCGCCATATTTACTTTTATCTCATAAAAGGATATTTCTCTTTAAAATCAATAGAGTGAGAGAAATAAAAACGAAAAAAATAAGAGAGAAATTAGGAGGAAATTTGAAAATCAAAATAAATATTTTTGATACAAAATTTTGATTATTTGATCTTCTATCCGATTGGAATTCCGACTACGTCGCGTTGATTCTGAACAGTCGTTGCAACTCGAATTGGATTTCTGAATTGATCGCTATCAGGTAACCGGACTTCTCTATAATCTGTGTTTTCGATTTGTTTTGATTGAATTGCATTTTGAATTGGATATTGGTTCATATGATGCATATTTAATGAGATAGTGGGTCTGAGGTTCGAATTTGAATTGTGAAATAATGTGATTCTATGTACTGAGAATTGTGACTGAAATGAATGTGTGAAATGGAATGATATTGATATTGTGTGACTTGTTTTACTGATAACCCAGACCCGGTGCTATCGCTAGTTAAATATGCATGCATAATTTCGTTTGAATTTGTGTGGATTAATCCAGTCTGTTGAATGGTTGTTTAATTAAGCCAATTATAGAGAAGCTGCGTCGTTAAATAACAGGTTACTCGGCTTTGTAGCTGACTCCGTATTGTTTCTGTTTATTATTTTTTTTGCGATGTAGGTTGACTAGACGATGGATGGATGCGAGGGTGCCTCACTTGTCGCGACTCCCGGCCCGGCGGCGGGGTCGTGACAATTTAAAATTGTCACGACCCCGCCGTTAGGCCGGGAGTCGCAACAAGAGAGGCATCCGGACATCCATCCTTCGTCCAGTCAACCTACGTCACAACAAAATAACAAACATAAACAATACGGGAGTCAGCTACAAAGCTCAGTAACCGGTTATTTAACGACGCGCTTCTCTATAATTGGCTTAATTAAACAACTATTCAAACAGACTGGATTAATCCACACAAATTCACAACAAATTATGCTTGCATATTTAACCGCCGATAGCACCTGGGTCTGGGTTATCAGTAAAACAAGTCACACAATATCCATATTATCTCATTTCACAGAATCATATCATTTCTCAAATTCTCAGAACACAAAATCATATCATTTCACAAATCAAATTCGAACCCAGATCCGCTATCCCGTTAAATATGCCCTCATAATCCAAAATCCAATTCAAAATCCAATTCAACCAAACAAATCGAAAGCACATATTATAGAGAAGTCCGATTACCTGACGATGATTAATTCAGAAATCCAATTTGAGTTGTAACAACTATTCAGAATCAACGTGACGTAGTTGGAATTCCAATCGGACATACAATCGAATCATAAAATTTATCAAAATAACCCTTTTTTTTTTTCTTTTCTTTTCTCTTCTTTTCTTTCTTTTTTCGGTTTTCTTTTGATTTCCGTTAATAATAGGAGAGATTAAATTAATATATACAAACTTATAAGTAAATGGAGGTCGGTTAGAAGTTGGATAATTCATGCATGGGGCCCACGTGGTAAAAAAAAATGCCACGTTAGTTCACTTTTTTTTTTAAGTTTAAAATTAACACATTTTACAAATAAATCCTTAAATTTTCAAAATCATAAATCAGTACAAAATAAGTTTATAATAATTTATAAAAATTATAGGATGTTACAAAATATTTATGATAATTCCAGGTTTTGTTGATCTTTAGATAGGGGTGTAAATAGAGCCCGATTATCCGCTCCAAATTCGCTCCTAATCCGTCTAATATCCGATTTGGAAGGATAAGCTGTGAGAAGGATAAACGTAACGGATATCTGGATTATCCGAATAGAACCCGGAATTCGGTTTGATTGGAAACGGAGCGGATATCTTTGTACAATTATGGATCGGCCGCTATTTTTCGCTCCTCTCAGTGCGGACTTCAGTAGGAAGCGTCTTGTAAGACTAATAAATGTTTCAAACTTCTTAATGTATCAATTGTGGGACAAGAAAATCACTTGTATCTGGATTCGCTGGGTCTGTACAGTTTTTTTTTTTTCTTCGGTTTTGTCTTCTCTATTTCAGATATTAAAGTCCTTGACACATCTAATCACTTGATTAATAAGAAAAATATTCTGATTTTTTTTTTCTTTACTTCGGTTTTCTCTTATCCATTAATTCCATATATTGTAGCACTTCTAATCACCTGTTTTAAACACCTCCATCTAACTTTTTGTTAATTTTCTTATTTACTTTTTTAATTTTTTATTTTCTTAATTAGTATTTTTATATTAAGAACCATGATTCAATTATCCGATAATTATTCGTAACATATCCATATCCGAATTAGTATACGTAAATTATTTGCTCAGTATCTGTATCTGTGTAAGGTGAATTTGGTTTTGCATTTTGATATATGTTTACTATCCGTATCTGTATTCGTATCCGCTCATTGAAATGTTGATATGGATATGGTTTTAGCACTATCTGCTCTGTATCCGCTTGGTTTTCACCCCTATCTTTAGGACATATTTATGTGACATATTAATAAGTTCCTTGGACTGATCGGTACTGTTTAAAACTGTAGATATATATAAATATTATCATGATTTATATAGGGAGTGTATTTTAAGTCGATGTAAAACTTGACTGACCAATAACCAGAAATTTGTCTAATATGTACTAATAAAAATTTAAGATTGTGAGGATAAATAATTTTTATAATTATTTCAAATTAATTAACTTGATACATTTGCTATATAAAATGTCAGATTCGGACCTGACATATTAGGATATGATTCAATAATGTCAAGATATGATTCAATAGGTCATTGATTGATTGGAGTCGTGAAGCTGTGCAAATAGATATTGTAAATTAGTAGGTGAATAGTTCCATATACTTTAATCATATGGATATATTACACAGGCGCCGAGGTGTACTAAAGAATAACAATAGGTAACATGTGGATTTTGTTTAGTTAACATTTATTATTTTATAGACTTAGAAAAAAAATCGATTAAATATATTAATAGTTAACATTTATATTTATTATTTTATCTTGAAAAATTCGATTCTACATGTTGCAAATCAACCTAGCTATCCGGTTAAATATATTAATGGTTACCACACGGTAGAATAATAATTTCTTTTCATGGTACTTTTCATGGTAGTCACATATCGGGTTTCCAATTTCGCATCATAGTTAAAAATTGACAATCAATTTGGACACGCTTTTGTGCCTCGTTCATTCCAAATTAATATGTAACTAAGTAACTCATTCCATTAATGGATCCTTACCTATTTGAATTGTTCCTATATCTTGAGGAAAAGATGAGTCTTGTTGTTAATAGGACCAGGTTTTAGGTAGATTAACTGTTTTTTTAGTAATATAAAGGAAAATTGGCTTGATTTTAAATACTAATTTGTGGCAAAATAAAGCATGACTTACAATAGTTGTACATTTTGTTTTAAATTACTCTAATAAATCATATATTTGAAAATAATTTCATTACGTAAAGTTTTATTTCTGGTTCACTCATGGCAGCTACATCTGCGATCAAAATACCATTTCTGATGCAAATTAATTCTCATATGATAAATTAAAATCTATTTTTTTTAAATAAATGATGCAATACAAATGATCATGCTATTTGAGATACAATAATAATGAATATATATATATATATATATATTTTATTTCTTTTGCAACATCTGATTTAGGTACACAAATAATGATTTTAGTTTATTTAGTATTCTAATCATCAATTTTACAAATATCTCTTTCAGCTACATATATCAACACTCTTAATTATCTCTCATATGTTCTCTTCATATATCAACTAGAATTAGTTAAATGGTAATCTTACTTGCGACTTAATTTGTTTATGTGAGCCCTAAAAATATTAATAAATAGTGTTAATTAATGGTATCAACTTGATTAAATCCACTAGTGCAAGGAGAAAGTTTAAATAATGCAAGTTCAAGTGAATCCATTGGTGAACACTTCTGCCTTTTTATTTTCTACACGCTACCATCATCTCTTGTTTTCTCAAGAGAATCTATTGGCGAACACTTCTGCTCCCTATTTTCTACACACTACCATCATGTCTTGTTTCTCTATGATAAAAAGGACCTTGAGTTTGGACTTACATATGTAAATAGTCTGACACATTGTTAAATAGTAGTTTTTTAAATAGCATAACACAAATGTAATTGAAATAGTGTGACATGTAGAAGTAATGTTTTACAATATATTTATGATGCTATTATTCGTAGGAGTGTAAACAAAAGGCCACAAATAAGCTAGTATATTATGATAAAAGGGATATAAATAAGCTAACTATATATATTTATAATAATTCCAGCTTATATTGATCTTTAGAACATATTTATGTGACATATTAATAAGTTCCTTGGACTAATCAGTGTTTAAAATTTTAGATGTATATAAATATTCTCATGATTTATATTGGAAGTGTATTTCAAGTAGATGTAAAACTTGACTGACCAATAACCAGAAATTCGTCTAATATGAACTAATAAAAAGTTAATATTGTGAGGATAAATAATATCTGTAATTATTTCAAATTAACTTGATACATGCGTTATATAAAATGTCAGATTCAGCCCTGACATGTTAGGATATGATTCAGTGAATTATTGGTTGATCGGACTTTGGAAGATATTGTAAATTAGTAGGTGAATAGTTCCACATACTTTAATCGTATGGATATATTACACTGGGGCCGAGGTGTACTAATGGACAACAATATATAGGTACCTTGTGGATTTTACCCAAACCATTGCAGTTCACATATTTTGGCTACTGACTCCATGTGAACGTTGAGACTTGAGATAAGTACTATTATATGATTATTTAAAATATTTATTATTTTATAGACTTGAAAGAAAAAATCTGTTAGTTTACAAAATTAAATAATTTGGTAAGTTGAAAGTATGTACTATTATCTTGAAAAATTCGATTCTACATGTTGCAAACCAACCTAGCATTCGTTTATATCTATTAATATTACCACGGTACAATAATATATATATATATATATATATATATATATATATATATATATATATATATATATGGTATTCACATATCGGGTTTCCAATTTCGCATCATAGTTGAAAATTGACAATCAATTTTGACATGCTTTTGTTATCTTTTAATTCAGGAATTGTAGTGCAATATAGTGCACGGAAGAATTAATATGACTGCAATATATCAATACAATATTATTATAGTTCAATTGGTGATTTTCTTGCAGGAATAATATGGTATGATATTATTATAGTTCAATTGGTAGTTTTCTTATTAATGTGACTATAGCATATCAGTTTGATATTACCATATGTACATAAACTAGGCATTTTGTAGCATCAGAAATTCATTACCAAAAATAATATTAAACTATAAATATATCACCCATATATGAATGCATCGTAACATCAGAAAGTTGTCGCAAAAACTAAATATAATTTTCCCATTATATTTTATCTTAATTTTATAAGATGATATATTTTAGAATTTTTTTTGCATCTTCCCATTATATTTTATGTTAATTTTACGAGATGATATAATTTTTTCATTATATTCTTAGCTTTTATCTTAATTTTATGAGATTATACTAATATAATTTATTTTCAAACAGTGGATACAAAAAAAAAAAACGAAAACATTACTGATGTGATCGATACAATGAAGAAAATTAAGTAAATTACTTAATTGCTTTGAGGTGAGTGGCCAGAGATGAAACTTGAGATTTTTAAATAATCTGAGACAAAAAGACTAGAGAAATATATATCTCTGGATCAGTCAACGTGCTTTACTACAGTGGCATACATACAAAAAAATGCCATGATTATAACTTGTTCTTATTTAATGATATGTGTGCAGTATTTATACAAGGAACTGGAATTATTCATGAAAGTCTGAGGGGTTACACATATATATAATTTATATATGTAGGACTTTTCAATAGCTTCAAATATTTTTTCTGCTGGTTCTCTTCCAGTACTAGTTATATATAGCTTATCAAGCTTTATCAATTTTATTAAAGAAGGCATAAATATTTTTAGTATACTTTTTAAAGGAAATGTGAAGTGCTAAAATTTATTGTCAATTTGGCATTCATTTGTTTTTTCAGTAATTAGACAATTGCATAGTTCTCTCCCATTAAACATATACGCTTGCAGCTGATGATTAATAGACTATCAATTCTTTATATTAACTTCCTCAGGTTCGGTACTTTATTTCTTATTCATGGGCATGATTCAATACATCCATGATTTCAGCTTTACACTGATAATACAAATCATGATTGAGGGTCACAATATTTGGACCAAAAAAAAAAAAATACTAGCCAGCATCATCACAGTTGTACAAACGAGCTAATTAATTATACCGAACCATTAAGATTTGATGCCATCTCAAACATTTAGTCCAACATGGGAGGTAGCGCCACAGTGGGCAACCCGGATGCACCAATTTTAGGAGCACCCATTACCCGGAGTACCTGGAGTTCCCGGAGTACCGGGAGTACCCCTACCCGGAATAGTCGGAGCAGTCGGAGCAGTCGGAAGAGTCGGAGCAGTCCGAGTACCCCCAGGACACGGAGCACCTGGAGTTCCCGGTGCACCCGGAGCACCTGGACCAGTTGTAGTACCCGGAGTTCCCGGAGTTCCCGGAGTACCTAGACCACCCGGAAGTTTCGGAATTCCCGGAGTTCCCGGAGTTGTTGGAAGTCCCGGAGTTGTTGGAAGTCCTGGAGTTGCCGGAGTTCCCGGAATTCCCGGAATACCTAGACCTAGTCCCGGAATTTCAGGAATACCTAGACCTAGTCCCAGAATTTTTGAGTCTGCAGCATCTGCACCAGTGGTGAGTCCTTTCACATTCACATGCTTGTCATTAGTTGCAGAGAGATCTCTTGCGGTTGCGGTGCTAACGAAAGCGCCAAGGATAACAACCAAGAATAACTTGGAAATTGACATGCTAGGCTATTGTATGTAGCACAATATATGTGTGTCTTGGTGTTTTTGTGTTATTCACTTGTTGTGCTTTTTGAGGAGAGTCTGAGGGGGTTTATATAGGAATTTTCTGCAAATTGAAAGGGGTAAAAAATTGGGGTAACTAATGTTCTGTCACTTGTTGTGCTTTCTTTCCAAATTTCACGGGAATCTTTAAAAATTGCAAGGTATGATCCATTCATCTTTTTCGACACATCAATCAGGTTCTCAAAGAGATAATTTATTGAATGACCCTAGTAATTATATATATTGTTAAATTATCCGAGTAATTATATATATAATTAAGTCATGTCGGCAGGATCTCAAGCATAAGTTCCATGTATAGATATATATACATAAAATTTTGACACAAAATCAAAATTAAATTGATACCTGTTATGCTGTTAATATATTAATTTGCGAGGAAATTTGCTCCCGGCCACTCGTCCAACGATACATCCTATACAATATTAATTATTAAAAAAAACTATATATATATATATAGAGAGAGAGAGAGAGAGAGCTAGACTGGGTGTTTCATGAAGTAAAACAAGTTTTAATTTTATGACACTATATATATTTTCATTTCGAAAATGCGAACAACCGTTCCGAACTACTCAACATGATCTCCATATATATTGAAATGTGTTTGGAGACCAAAGTTTACATTTTTTGGAATTATTTTATTATTTATTAAGCCACTTTGAAAATCGTTGATCCGATGGTCCATAAATTTTTACTGTTCATAGTGGATCAGCAATTTTCAACGTGGCTTAATAAATAGTAAAATAATTCAAATAAGCATACATGAATCGTATGGATTTTTAAATTTGCACATCATTCACAATTTTTTTGTCCGTTTCGTACTACATTGTGGGTTCCTATTGGATAAAATTGTTTTTTGACAAAGCCAAACTAATATTTTCTCAATAAAGTAATTTTAGCATGCATCCTGCTTATTTAAATGGTGTGTGTGTTCACACACACATCCCTGCTTGTTTAGGTACGTAGTTTAAAATATTTACAGCCACTAGTTTTATATGTAGTTATATTAATTTGGAGGAAAAAAAATAAAGATAGAATATAATTGGAAATATAAATTCGGTAAAAAAAATATTGTCCGCTTTGAACCTCTAGGAGTATATTTGGTTACAAAATAAAAATAGCTAGAATAATCAAATCAAGAATAACTATTGTTTGTCTTATTAGAATAGTCAAATCTCAAAATCTTTAGAAATAGTCTATTCTAATTAATAAGACAAAAAGTTTGGATTCACTATTCTAGCTATTATAACCCAACCAAACACTGAATAAGCTATTCCGAATAACCTAATTCCAAAAATATTCTATTACCAATGCAACCAAACATACCTTAGAGACAAAACTTTTACAGACTTTTCTACTCTAGCGCCACCGAATTCAGATCATTAGATCTATCCGGCGCTTTTTTACTTTTATTTTAAATTTAGAGGGGAATTTCACGTATACCCCTAAAAAACTTCAAAATTACATATTTCCCCCTCTAAATTTTAAAATTACATATTTCTCCCTCTAAACTTCAAAAACTCACATATTTACCCATTTTATTATATTTTATATTAAAACACATTCTAAATTTATAAAATACCCATTTTACCCTTTATTAAAAATCATAAAACATCCATCTCACTCCAATTTGAATATAAAAGGTTCCTCTAACGTCCGAATTGCTTTAAGATCCGTGTGTGCTACGTTAGCATTAATCTTGAAGCGAACACGCACGAATATTGAAGCAATATGCACAGATATTGATGCGATGCATGCATATCAAAATCGCTTTAAGATCCGTGTGCACTACATCAGCATGAATCTTGAAGCGAACACACACACACTACAGCAGAATCAAGCATCAGCTACCGGAATTCCGGTAGCTGATAGTACCTCCGGTCTCTGATGCTCTATTCCGGTCGCTGATAGACCGGTAGCTGATACTATCGTAGCTGATGCTTTCCCGATGATGTCACCGGTCGCTGAATGACGTCATCCGGCCGCTGATAATGTTTCTGCGACCATTTTTTTTTGTCGCTGATTTTTTGCTGACGTCAGAAAAACAGGTATCTGCGACCACAAAAACAGTAGCTGATACTAAAAAACCGGTCGCTGAAAGTCTTCTGCCAGGTTTTTAGAATTTTTATTATGATTTAAATTTACACCATTCAATAATTGATACGACACATACCAACATAGAACATAATACACATACAAGACATCGATACATGCATACACAGAATACAACATAAGATAAATACATACACATAATACAAGACATCGATACGTACAAAACAGATATAAACATAAATATCAGAAAGTCCTAAGCAGTACCGTCACCGCCGCCATCCGACCACTGCCCCTCGTCATCATCGTCGTCGTCATCCTCGTCATCCTGACGTGCGGGCGGCGAGGCCTGGTGCGAGTCCGAACCTCCCTGTGAAGTTATAAACATAGTATTTTTCATATGATTTTTAGTATAATTTAATAATCAACCAACCTAATACAAGAGGATTCATTCATTCCCACCATCTCACAATTTCCCAAATTGCTCAATTTTCTTACTTGAATTCTCCCATTAATTACTCAATTATCTGATTTAATATAGAATTGAATTCCTAATAAACTTTTCAATTAATTGAATTCCTAATTCCAATTATAGTACAACTCTTAACAACATCTCTCTGTTTCTCTCTTAACAACATCTCTTAACAACATGTTACATAATTACCTAGATGTGATCAATCAATTAGAGAAGTGATAAACTACATGTTACATAATTACCTAACATGAACAAGCATTAAATGCTCAATTTATGTTACTGCTTGGTAAAGAGATAGAAATCGATGTGTTAGCTAAGTTCAATGGTATAGCTATCTTCTGGTAAAAACTTAGGTTTTTGCCACCAACTTTATTTTCCTAAGCACAAATTGAACTGGACTCAAGCATAATTAAATGGAATTAGGTTGGAATGAAGGTTGGCCATGGTTTCTTATATTCAATCAACTCTTATATTCAATCAACTCAAACAAGGTTGGCCATGGTTTCCATTTCAGTACCCAAAATTAAAGAAAATGCTCACCTAAAAAAAACAGCACCGATCTGTTGCTCCCAAGCTGTTGTTGCTCTCATCGAATAATTCTATCCTAAAAAACAGAAATACTAATTAAATATCTAAACTTCGAAATAACAAATTAAACCTAAACAAAACAGGAAAAAAAAATGAAGGAAAAATAGGAAAAAATTACAAAAAAAAACTAACTAAACAAACTAAACTAAACAAACTAACTAAAAATGGAGGAAAATGGAGCAAATTTCGAAAAACAATCAGTAACAGAAAATAAAAAGAAGAAAATAAAAAACAGAAAAAATAAAAACAGAAAAAACGAAAAAAAAAGAAGAAAAAAAACAGTAATAATACAAAAAACAGAAGAAAAAAAAACAATACAAAAAACAGTAATAAAACAGAAAAAAAACGGAGTAAAAACAGAAAATAAAAAAATAAAAAAATAAAAAGAAAAAAACAGAAATAATACAAAAAACGAAAGAATAAAAACTATAACTAAACTATAACTAAAACTATAACTAAACTTATAACTAAAAGTTCAAAGAAATACCAAAAAAAAACTACAAATTAAAAACTAAAAAAAAATAAAAATAAAAAACGAAAGAGAGAGAGACCAACGACGAACAAGGGAGACGGCCTAGCTGTCCTTGAGTTTACGAGCGCGACAGGGAGACGGCCGTCGTTCGATCTGCTGCGCGAGTCAAGGGAATCGTCGTTCGATCTGCTGCTGCGCGAATTAGGGCCACGACGAACAAGGGAGACAGGGTTGGGCGGAGAACGGCGAAATTTTGGGTCTCTGGAGATTTTTGGGGCGAATTGAGGGTTTTGGGGCAATTTTTGGGGCGATTTGGGGCGAACTGAAAGTTCTGGCGGGCGAACGAGGGTTTTGGGCGAAAATTTTGGCGGAAAAATTTTGACGCGTAAAAAAAAAAAAAAAAAAAAAAAAAAAAAAACTTTTAGCTACCGGTGAAAGGCGCCGGTAGCTGATATGGTCGTTGAAAGTCATGGTCGCCGCAAATTTTGGTTTTTCTTTTTTTTTTTTTTGGAAAAAATCAACTATCTGCGACCAGCGTCAGCACCGGTAGCTGATACTGGTCGCAGTAAAACTGTTCTGTTGTAGTGACATATCTTATTGCGATGCAGACGGATCGGATGGTAGAGGAACCCTTTAGATTCAAATTTGAGTTTGATGTGGGGTTTTATACTTTTAATAAAGGGTAAAATGGGTATTTTATGAATTTAGAATGTGTTTTAATATAAAATATAATAAAAATGGGTATATATGTGAGTTTTTGAAGATTGGAGGGGGAAATATGTAATTTCAAATTTTAGAGGGGGGAAATACGTAATTTTGAAGTTTTTGAGGGGTATACGTGAAATTCCCCCTAAATTTAATTAGTGGTTTGCTGTCCATTTTTTTGGTTAGTTTTTTAAATTATATTTGTTGATAGATCGATAATCATCCATTTATTTTAGAAGAAAAAGAACTAAAAATATGAGAGAGCAGTACTCGTGCAAACATATTTACATCTTGAAAGGAAAAGAACTCAAAACTTGTTTGGTTTTGTTTGGGATGCGAAAATCATTTTGGTTTTTATCGACAAGACATGTTTTGTGTGTATATATGTGTGGATATTGTGATAAATTTCAGGATATTATTTTGTATATTACTTTTTTCTTGACAAGACATGTTTTGTATATATACATATATGTGGATATTTTAGGCAGAGATGGGGACAACATGTTTTGTATATATGTGGATATTTTGATAAATTTCAGGATATTATTTTGTACAATATCTTTTTCTTGACAAGACATGCATATTTTGAATATATATATACACACCTGGATATTTTGTATATATTTTCGGATATGTGGATAGTATATATATATACCCTGACTCTGAACAATAATAATAAATATGTTAATTTATAGAACTAGCCGACATGAAATTAAAAGCATTTTGACTTTACAATTAAGTTGGTGGGTGGTATTTAGCCACACTCATAGAAGACCAAAAACTCTAAAGAGAGGTTCTACACTACACTCTGACCTGCTTCCTACTTTCTTTGACTTGCTTTCACTAAACTCTAAATTAAAGAGAGGTTCCTTTCAAGTGCCTTAAATTCATGCAGGCTGTTTTTCTATCAAAATCCTTAGTTTTTGTTGCATAGCTAGGTAGGTAGTTTGTAGTACTTTTAATCGGTATTAATTAACTTATAAGAGTACTGATGTTTCGGTACGTTAATTGGTATTGTTCAATTAGGTACAGGTACGTTCATTGTCACTTTTTATTTTTCCTTTTTTGCTGTAATTATGAAACTTATGTTTCATTAATTCAACTGTCTGTTAAGCTGCTATTTAAATACACACACATACATACTTATATATATATATAGATATACAAGAGGGATTCAGTACTTACATCATTTTTTAGTGACACTGAATTACAACCTACATTTTTAAAGTTCAAACAACCGTTTCACATGTTTGATATATTAAAATGAGCTTGCAGATTAATTTTACATTTTTTATTTTTTTCTTACTATTTATTAAGATAGGTACAAAAATTCAATGGTCTAAAAACAACGATTTTGTAAAATACTTAATAAATAATAAACAAATTCAAAAAAAATATAAAATTTAGTCTCTAAGCACATTTTAATATGGAGGTCATGTTGAATTGTTTTGATCGACTGTTTTGAATTTAAAAACTTTAAAAATGAATTGTGTAATTTTATGTCACCAAAAAATTATGTAAGTGGACCCTCATCATATATATATATATATATAGAGGTTGGCTAATATACAATCGATTGTTCCTGAGCTCTCGTGCAACCAACTCGTTTTTCAATTTTCAAAGTCCAAATGGTTGATCTAAACCGTTAGATGTGATCTCCATATTAAAATGTGCTTGGAGAACAAATTTTACATTTTTTGGAATTTTTTTGCTATTTATTAAGCCACTTTGAAAATCGCTGATCCAACGGTGGCTTCTGTTTTTACTGTTTTGTTAAGCCACCGTTGGATCAGCGATTTTCAAAGTGGCTTAATAAATAGCAAAAAAATTCCAAAAAATGTAAAATTTGGTCTCCAAGTACATTTTAATATAGAGATCACATCTAACGGTTTAGATCGACCGTTTGGACTTTGAAAATCGGAAGACAAATTGGTTGCACGGGAGCTCAGAAACAATTGATTGTATATTAGCCAACCTCTATATATATATATATATATATATATATATATATATATATATATATATAGGTTGGCTAATATACAATCAATTGTTGCTGAGCTCCCGTGCAACCAAGTCGTTTTCCGATTTTCAAAGTCCAAACGGTCGATCCAAACAGTTAGATGTGATCTATATTAAAATATACTTGGAGACCAAATTTTACAATTTTTGGAATTTTTTTACTATTTATTAAGCCACAATGAAAACCGCTGATCCAACGGTGGCTTCTGTTTTTACTGTTTGGGTAAGCCACCGTTGGATCAGCGATTTTCAAAGTGACTTAATAAATAACAAAAAAATTCCAAAAAATATAAAATTTGGTCTCCAAGCACATTTTAATATACTGATCACATCTAACGGTTTAGATAGACTGTTTGGACTTTGAAAATCGAAAAACGACTTGGTTGCACAGGAGCTCAGGAACAATCGATTGTATATTAGCCAACATCTCTCTCTCTCTCTATATATATATATAAAAAAAGTTAGAAATTAATGCATTATATTTATGGATTGGTCCTATTTAAGTCCGTTAATTGTTCTTTGATTCAGTCCAGGGAGAGATCATAATTTATTAATTTATAGAGCTAAGCCCCCCGGAGTTTCAACTTAATTATAGATAATGTATCTTCACAAGAATGCATTTAATATCTGTTTTATGTTATTTGAAAATGAAATATTTTCTTTTTTCATCTTACAGTCGGTTATGGACAGAGACATATTTATGCATAATAAATGGAGTTAATTGACTCCATTTATATTAAAAAAATTACTACTTGTGGATGATTTTCTATATAGTTAATATAAAATACTATCGATCCGGTAAAATTGATTTCCATACATAGTACAAAAATTTTATATGATTGACTCCGTTCACGTTTGACCTATAAAGCTCAAAATTTGGACTCAGCCCCTGCAAATGGACTAATATTTTACATAGTATCAATTGATTTCATAGATTATAATTTTTCACACTAGATTCAGCATGGAGCACTTTAGGGAGAGAAGTACAGGGACTGCATTATTTTTTTGTTTTTGTTTTTGAAAAGCTTGACAGGGGCTGTCAATTGTACAATAGAAGTAAATAGTGTTTTTTTGTTATGTTTTTTTGTTGACAGGAGACATTTGAAAAGCTGCACCGTACTCCATGAAATCCTAATCCCACCCGTGAGTGATATCTACTCATTTATTCGTTTACAATAGCTAGGTTTTTGAAACTTGGCAATTATTGGTTTTTCGATTACCCCCTGTTTGGCCAATTATTGGTCGGCCGATTTGAGCCAAACTGTGCATCCGTGATACTTTTTTTTTTGTTTGATTTTTCTCTTCCTGATTTGACTAAAAGTTAAAAAAAAAAAAAAAATACGGTAAATTGGTAAAAGAATTTACATTCTAACTTAAAAAAGAAAAAAGAAAAAGAGAACTAACATTCTAAATCGAAGCAAGGTGGAGAAATTTGTTGTAGAAAATTGTTCAAGTCTGTTCAAGTCAGAAAATAAAAAATTATTTATGTTTTATTTTTAATTTGATGTTGCATTTATATTGAATTTTATGGTTTAGATATGACAATATTATATTTACTTTTTTGTTTCTTTTAGTTAAATATTTATTTAGACATAGTATGTTGTGTCTCTCATTAGTACAAAAAACTCCTCCACCGACTTTTCAAATACCCCTACAACGACTGTTATGGAGGCATCGATGATAGCGCCATAAGGATAGGTATATTTTTACTAATGAGTAAAAATGGTTAGTCAATGTAGGTTCTCAACACTGACGGTTTATTAAAACGTACAATCAATGTAGGTCATCAACTATGATGGTTTCAAACAGCTAGTGTAGTTACTCAACACCGACAGGTAAAAAACAGTCAGTGTAGGTCCTCGACACCGACGGTTTATTAAAACAGTCAATGTTGGTGCACTACACCAATGGGTTAGAAACAATCAGTGTAGGACCTAGAAAGGCATGGCTATGTTTGTATCGGAGCTAGCCTCCATATTTTTACTAGTCACATATTACCATTCGACATTCATTGACATTAAATAAAATATTATGCAAATAATTTAAAGAACAGACATCAGTAATAAATTATCATAATATATTTATTAACAACATTCAAAGGTAAACAACAAATTAGAAAACTACAAACAACAATAACTAACTAGCCTTTGGTCTAGTGGCTAAGGAACATGGTCTCTATGTGAGAGGTCATGGGTTCGAAACCCAGATGGGAGAAATCCTTTGTTATAATAACAAAGGTATTAAATAGTTGGGTGGCTTGACCTCCAACTTTACTCAAAAAAAAAAAAAAAAAAAAAAAAAAAAAACAACAACAACGACATTAACAACAAAAAACTTCTATTTCAACAAAACACAAAATCCCGAAACCACATTAACTAACAAAAACATAATTTTCACGTCAGTCTAGAATAAGGATAAACTATTTACAATGTTTTATTTGGGAGTTGTGTTACTCATTTGGGAAACCACTAGCTCCAGAATACTGCACCATCAAGAAAAGGTCCAATTTCGGGGCATTAGGAATACCATAAGATCCTGCACCTACCTATTGTGCGAAAGTTAAAGCAATCAAAGAGGGCTTTTTTTTTTTAGTAGAATCTAATATCAGATATTCATGTGAAAATTTAAAGAGTACGTAGCTAGAGAAAATGTTGAACAATTTTTCTTGTTCTAATTTTTACATGTTCTGTACATGGGTATATATAGCCTAAATTACATATGTACCTCTACTAGCCGTTTGGCTACTTTCTATTTTACATTAGCTGGATATGTGGCCTAATTAATCCTAATTATTATTGCCTAGTTACAAAAATCCAGCTAGGTACTAATTATACCTTCATAGCTATCAATTTGAGGCTAGCTTGATTTGATGCCTATGTTAGCCTGTGATGCATATTCTTCTGAGGCTGATATTATTCTTTCTCAACAATTCACAGCACGGTTAAGCTTTTCATGGAAATTGAATTTCTTTCTAACAAGAAAAATAATAGTCATACTCTAGTATTATTGTTGGAATTTAAATGAGTGTTGTTGTCTCTAATATTCCTAGCAGATCTAGAAGCCAAGGCGTGGTTGAGGAGGGCTTGAGTCGAGATGCCCGAGCTCTGGCGATATATAACTTCCATACATGATCTGGCGATATATTTTCACTATATGAATCCGAATTTCCACCAAGTTCCCAGCGTAATGGGGATTACGAAATCCCTTTTCTATTTCCACCAACCTCATTGAGAGCTTTGCACTTGCCCTCGGCTTTATTTCACATAGATCTGTTTGAACTGAAATATAAAGAACACTTGATATATCTTGCTCTATCGGGCAGTAGAATTAAGAGATTAATTACCTGAATCCACAAGCTCATTATACTTTATTCAAACTCTAAATCTCTAAAAAATTTTGCTTCTTGGCAGGCTTCTAGAAGATATGAGATACACGAGCAGCCTTAGGCATCTCTATGTCAATAAATTTCTTAGCATATAGAATAAAAAAAAACAAATAGAGTCTTGAACCAGCTGCATTAACGATCATGCAACTTCAACTTCTTCTTAAATAGCTGCATCTTTTGTTTCTACTTTCTCAACAAGATGATATATCAATACCGTGCGACTAAAAATATAAGTAATAAATCATTGGTATAACAAAATAACACAAGTAATAAATTATTGGTATGTATATGCAATCCAATAAATTAATTTAAGAACATAAGAGTACATTTGTTGTGAAGTACGGGTGTAAACGGTCGGGTATGGATAGTTAGTTATCAAATTGTATCCTTATCTATTATAATTATTCAGATACTGATACGGATACGGATAAGCTCAAATACAGGTACAGATCAGATGATTTAAGTAATTTTCCGAATTCAGATGATCTAGATTAAATCAGACTAGATTAGGATGTTAACCACATAACAAAGGCAGTATTATAGGTGCTTATCCATAGTAGCACCCTTCTTGAAGGGTAAATTATCAATAAAACATATATGCCTTGCTTTGTTACTACAGAAGGCATGTGTCAACTTTTTAGATAAGGAGACTAATCTGAAGGGACCGAGAGATGCATTAGTTTGATGGAAGTTTTTTTAGACCATTAGAACTGTAGGATTTAAAAAAAATATAATGAATTTGTTGATCGCCTAATCAACAAGTTGCTTGTCCATGTTAAAATCATATTGTTATTGATGGTCTAGAAGATGGACTAATGGTAACTTAGGAGAGCTTTCATATATGACTTATTTGTATTAGAGAAGGGTTCTAATGCACGATTTGTTTGGTGCTCCAATATTCTCCAATATACTCCACATCGTTTATTTCTGTTTTCAAAGACCGAACGGTCAATCCGAACCGCTCAACATAATCTTCATAATAAAATATGCTTGGAGACCAAATTTTATATTTTTTTAGAATTTTTTTACTATTTTTTTTAATAGATACAAAATCATTTTTATAAGCAGTGTTTTAAAATTCGGTCTATTCGGCCGAATATTCGTATTCAGTTTGAATCCGCATAGAAAATAAGTATTCAGTCTAATATTTGGTATTCAGTTCCGCAAATTCGGTATTCGATTCTGCATATTCGGTATTTATTCAGTATCTAGTTCCGCATATTCGGTATTCGATTCCGCATATTCAGTATTCGGTTCTGCATATTCAGTAGCATATTCGGTCTCTGATATAAAATATTAAATACTTTATTAATTTGCATAAAATTATTATGAATTCTAATTTTAAAATCCGCATATATAAATCTGAATAAAAATTCGCATATGCGGCCGCATACCATATATTCAGTATTCGGTGACCTTCCGAATATAAAATAAAAACCGAATTTCAAAACACTGGTTTTTAAGTAGATCCTGGACCATCCGATAAAGTGATATTGTACCTAAGAAAAAAAATAGTAAAAAATTTCTAAAAAATATAAAATTTGGTCTCCAAGCTTATTTTATTATGAATAACATATTTAGCTGTTCGGATTGACTGTACAAACTATGAAAATAGAGAAATAATGTGGAGTATATTGGAGCATATTGGAGCACCAAAAAAATAGTGCATTGGAACCCTCCTCGTTTTATTAATATCATATAATATGTAATATATACTTGTGGGTGAATGGCTCAGTTGTATTAATATCAGTGTTATCAGAACCGGACCGGATTGGCGGTCGGACCGGAAAAAACCGGACCCGGTGATCTGTCCGGTTCGGTTCTTCTTGAGAATCGTTTCAGTTATTGAACCGGTCAAAACCGGTTTGACCGGCCGGGTTTGACCGGACCCGGTCAAAACCGGTTAAAGGTGTTTACAACTTTATAAAGCCTTCTTTTAATTGGACTCA